>JAODUE010000001.1:3166629-3200155 GCA_027564755.1 Amblyopsis hoosieri
GTCTGTGTGTGTGTGTGTGTGGGTGTGTGTGTGTGTGTGTGTGGGTGGGGGGGGGGTATTGGGCTGGAGCTGCAAGGAAAGTAGAAATCAATTACTGTTGAAGGCAACAGATCACTACCACACATTCACAGCTCTCTAGTGGCAAGGCAGGCATGCTGCATCCTAAGGATTACACTGGATGCGTATACCAAATTAACTTTTGAATAGCGCTGTTCACTGTAAACAAAATAAAAAAATAAAAAAATAAGCTAATATATAGCACATTCAGTATATATATATATATATATTTTTTTTTTTTTTTTTTTTTCCTTGTCCTCGGGATCCCCCAGTAAGAGTTGGCTAATGTGGCTTGGGAAAGAGAAGTTAGGTGTCCCCTGCTGGAGCTGCTGCCCCCACGACCTGACTCTAGATAAGCAGACGAGGATGGATGGATGGATATCATATTTCTTGAAATAATATACTGTATTGTAGTTTAATTCAGTGTGGCTATCTTGTTTGATAAACTCGTTTATGTAATACAGTATGATACACAGTAAACGCTGCATGTTACCTTGTCTCAAACCTATGGTAGCAGAGCTGAAGCTCAAAATCCACACTGAAAAAATGATGTTTCTGGACTATGACTCTGACAATTAGAAATGTTTGAACTCCAGACAACTAATTAAATACATATTACACTAAAACAGCAATGCAGTAAGTGTCGAGTACATATTTTTCACAGTGTTTAATGGCGGTAAAATGTACTTTTCTTAGTTGCCACCCTCCTGACACTGCCATGTTGTTACTAGCATTCACTGTCATTGGAGAACCACTTCCAACTACTTTACCACTGCTTTCAGAGGGCTCGCTGTTAGCACTCACCTGCTCCAGCTTCTCCTTGCGTTGGAGCCAGACAGACGCAGAGTAGACCTGTTGTTGCACGGCGCTATACGCGTTGCTCTCTACCCGGGGGTGCGAGGGGTGGGGTAACGGGTGTGTCCCCGCTTGTCCCCTCAACCCGAGACGCTCGGAGAGCTCCATCACAGAACCGCGTTGACGTGACGCTCCCGGACAAACATGGAGACATCAAAGTTACTTGCTGAGTCAGCGTTTTGGTCCACAGCTCCCGGAGTGGGGGGACTCCAACTCTGTGCGTCTGGCCACAGCTCCAGCCTGTCTGCGTCTCCCTGCACGGGTGGAGGTGGGAGGGTGTGTGTGTGTGTGTGGGAAGGAGAGGGGGGTGGGTTCTCCAAGCCATGGATGGGAGGGGTGGACTATGGATGGATGGGCAACAGGAGCTGCAGCTACTAAGAGTATCAATATATAATCACTGAGAGTTGTAGGGAGGGGGAAAAACAAGATGCGTGTACACACACACACACACACACACATAGGCACACACACACACACACACACACACGCATGTATAGGCATACACGCACACACACGCACACGCACACGCACACACACACACATATACAAATACTGTATGTGAAATCCAACGTATTAACTTGCAGGACACATAACAGTACACTTCATGCCAAACGGATTGTGAGCCAAATAAACTCTCCGGGAATGAATTGAGAGCTAACACACGCACACACACACACACACACACACACACACACACACACACGCACACACACACACTGCAGCAAGCGAGAACGACGGCATGAGTTTATTGTATCCTACAAATTCCTGTTTAGGCCTAACAAGTATACGAGGGTGAGCAGAACAAAATGCGCACTGGTCTAATTAGAAGCACAGATTGCTGTGCTGTCGTCATGTTGCCACGGCTACGTTGTTTTAGCTTTGCCTGATTCACTTTTTGGCAGCATTCACTTTGAGGCATGTAAAGAATAATTAGATATTGATTATATAGTGATTGATTCAAGAAATAATCTCACAGTTTAGCTCCATCAAGTCAACATCATCGCAATGATCTTGCAATCCTAAAGTGTCGCATATGTAAATTCCCAGAGACCTGCTGCACACAAAGTGCCATGAATCTTATTTAATGTGAGGCCACACAGGTGCTAAATCATCAATGGCAACTAGAATTACATTGGATAAGGCAAATGTTGTGTTTCTCATCATTTTTAGTAGGTTAATCTGCCGAGCCAATTTGCATCTTGTCTGTTATTTGGTTTGGTTAACATTTATTGGTAAGGAATGCTATTTATTTTATTGTAATAGCCCTATTATGTGTATACAATCCATAATGTATGCAGTGTAAACATCTATGATACCTGTGCAGAATTACTGTTTTGATGGGCCAAATTATTAGCCTCGCGAGACCATCTTGATCTCGCGAGCTTCAGTTTTAATTTCACCATGAGAATCAGTCTGGAAAGCCTCATGCCATTGAATCATTTTGAATGTGTCCGAGTAGCAACTGAACTTTCCAATTAGCGTCGTGTTTATAGCTATACGGGCGTGGTTTGGGTGTGCCGACCATGGTGTCGACAGCGAAAACGACTAGATGGTTCATCCAATCAACTGCCAAGTATTTTTTTGAAAGTACAGCCAGTCACAAACAGTTTCAATGTATGGCTCCCCAGACTGACTTGTGACAACAATTCCTCTGGCATGTCAGGTTAACAAATTAGGCTACACATGCGCGCATTTGCATGGGCACGCACATGCAAATGCCCCATGCTGTAAGCAAATGAATAGTACAGGTGTAATCGTTTTGGAAATTGTGCATGCACATTGTTCTGGTGTGCAAAATGCATGCAATGTCCAAAGTCCAATGGACGCAAATGACACGAGGGTCTCTGCTTTAGTGTTTTAACATGATTGATGATCAAAACAGCTAAAAATACTTGGATATTTATATAAGTCCCATATACATGTTTTTCATGACCATCATGCATTTTATTGGAAAGGAAGCATAATACAATTAAATATTAGCAAAGTCTACAATTAACATCATTACAAAGTAAACTTTCATACAAAACATTCAAACAAAAACATGTTTAAATGCTCAAACAATTAAAAACACAAAACTACAGCAAGTTCTGAGCAATAAATTATATTTTCTTGATATAAATTTTGCCTGCGATATTCCACAGTTGCTTACATTCATGTGTAAACACTGATATGAGGCAAAACATGGCAGGTTGAAACAGGATAGTTTAAGACTGATCTGTTCGCTTCTGTGACTAGTGTCACTAGTGATCCCGCCTTGCTGGTTTTAACACACCACAGTTTTGAATTAGAAGATAATTTGAAAACCAATCACATATACAGGAAACTTGCTTTACAGTAAATCCTGTTTCCATTATGGTTGAGGACAACAATAGGTTACTGTATGTGTAAATTGTTCAATGGTTTAAAGCCAGTATTCACACATGTTCCTGGTCCTTTGGCCATCATTAAAAACATATCAAGTATTAAAATGTGCAAATTAACATATTCTCCAACCACTGCCGTCTACTATCAATAGTAGCTTCTCCGATCTCCAGCGCTAATGGCAGTTCTATCATGGGCACTTGTGATGCAAAACACATGGAAGAGAGTAAAACCATTGTGGGAGCTATGTTGTTTTGTACATTAGGTTCATTTACCACAATTATCTTAGGTGTTTATTAATTTGCTATAACCGTACACATAAAGTTTACAGTTACAATCATATGATTGTATATACAGCATACTGCAGCTATATACCCTATTTTCTATACCCTATAATCAATAAACATTGGGAAAACCAGTACTGCAGCAAGGTTCTCAGTCTGTTTAAGACGTCATGGTTTGCAATGATGAACAAGATTGGCAACAAAATAAAACCGGTAATGAAAAGTTAAAAAATCGGCAAATAAATAAAACCTGAAACAGTGTATATTTGACATTTTTTCAATAATAATTGTTAATGATATTGCATTACAACACACCAACACATTTATTTATGCATGTTATTTTTGCTGATTCATATGACGACCAACAGTACTTAATTGGTTCCATTACAATGGCACCCTATTTAAGTAGTTATTAGACGATATCCTTGGGACAGTGTTAATATACCATTAAAAAAAACTATAATAATCTTCTGTTACCAATTTCCAGTGTGATATGGTCTGTTTAATAGAGGACTGAATTGAATATAAACATAAAACTGAAGTCCATGCTTAGCTTCTACAGGCTTGAGTTTGTGTTTGCTAATCCAAAGTGGTTTGTTACAGTTGGGCTTTCTCTTTATCAATTGTGTGGCACAGAACTCTGTCCCCCAATAGGGTCCATGTTAGTGTAACCATGGAGCCTGGGGTCTCTCTCTGCCACAGATGAGCGGTCTGTGGAGGCATCAGCCTTGGGGGAAAACACAGCTGGAGCCTCACATGTGGGGATGATGGCATCCCCTGCCCCCTGCTGAGAACCAGGGCTGATCCTCTGCTCTGCAGCTAGAGGGCTGGTCAGGACCAGGTTGGACAGTGCATCCAGGGTCCCATCTGGGTCTACCATCACATCAATCACTGGTAGGACAGAGCACATGCAGAATGACTGCTACAGAACATCTGAAGCATTATAGACACGGTGGCAAGGCAGGCCTTTCGCAAAGCTACACTATTTATATGTTTAGTTGACCAAAACCACAATATGTATATAATCTACCATAAAACTGCAATTAATAGCCCGCACCAGGCTTTTATTTGCTTCAATCAATATATTCAACAAGCCTTTATTTGGAACAGACCTTAACCTTTGGAACGCCCGTCTATACGGGATAGGCGTTGAAATTACTTTCACACAAAACCCTTGCTAAGAAAATATGGGAAATGTGATCAAATTGATTATTTAAACCATTATGAATATTATGTGTTGTAAAATTGAATTGAAAAAAATACATACAGTAATAGGTTGTGTTTAATTCCTGGTTTACTCTACAGACAACATTCAATTCACTAAATAACAAGCGATGGTAAATTTTTGGGCACTTCTAGTAAAACATCTGTGCAGAGGATATTAAGTCACACAATGCTGCCCATGAGCAACAAGCCAGTCAATGTTTGGCATAGTCTACAGTAAAGTAAAAGGGGTGAAAAGTTAAACTAGCATTAACAATTATATTTTGTAGGCAGGAAAAGAAAACAAGTATAGTCTACTCAACAACATCACCACTAGTTTTTTTATTGCCACATTCCTACTCATCTGTGCCACTCTCCATACACTATATTGACAAAGCTTTAACGGTTTACATGTATGTGTGATGCAAGCAGCTTATAACTGGCTCAAGGAACAGAAGTTTTATAGGCTACCACCAAAGAATGTATTATGAAAGAATAGACCAGGCTTCTAAATGAGACCTGCTTTTATTGGTAAAAACATGTAGCTACTCCAGGCCAGTAAAAGGGACAGGCGTCTATTTGTGACTTGGCTTGCATATGACATTTTATGGTATTTCACAAATGTTGACATATCATAGTTGCAAATAAGGACTTTTAAAAGAGGGGCATGACATTATTGTGTTATGTTAGTCAGTGTTAAATGATGGTTTGATTAAACACAAACTAAAGCATTAGTTACATACCAAGAAGTTGCCTCTCCACCCTCTTCAAGTCTTGAAGAATAGTGGAAATCTCCTGTTCAAGCAGATATACTGTAAATATTGCATCTCAATGAAGGTGGTTGCTCCTGTTTCATTCTGTATTTACGCGCAAAAACGGAGGAGCAGGGCTGTTTAAATATCTCATCTTTCATGTGCAGGGGACTGTGCAGTTAACGGACACATCTCTTCTGGGGTTTCATGAGGCCAGACTGAGTTAAAAGCTGAATGTATGACCTTGTCCCTGCAAGGCTAGACTACATTGTTGCACTCCTATAAGCTCATAAATCTTTGGCCTCTGACAAATCAAACCCATCTTGTGCTTCTACAATATAGCACAGCCAGAACTTTATGGTTTGGAATAGAAGACTAAACGGTCTGAAGAGACTAAAGGGAATACTACAGGGTTAGATTTTTTGCCTTTCCGAATGGAATCTTTTTCCGATTGACGGTTTCGGGTTACCTGTTTACATGGGATGTTTACATGCATCGTAGCAACTTATCGGAATTGATGTTAAACATGCAGACATGATTTAGCTCATAATGTAACGTGTCCGCAAATGTAATGTAACGCAAATGGTAAAACCAGCTTCTAGTTACGTCGGAGAGTGAGGCTATTTGTGTGACCGGTGGAGAAATGTACGGCTCCAGATGAAGTCTCACAGAAACAGAGAAACAGAGAGAAATACACACACACAGAGAGACGCGCACACACTGGCCTTAGCTACCTTAACAGAGTATTGGCTACACCAGACACTTCTCCCCGTCTCCCAGCTCTGCCAGCGGGAGCACGCACTATAGCCAACACCCGCCAACAGAGCTCTGTGCGATCGCTTTTTATCAGCAAGTCACTTTTGGGCACATCACCGGTACTAACTCCCATTAACTTATTTGCGCTCGTCGCAGTTGATTTGTCCAGACTTTGTACCAGTCTTATAATACATCCATTGTACAGTGGCTGTGCAGAATAGTTTACCGGCATCACACAAAACGTAAGTTGGGGCATGCGCATGAGAACGCAACCAGGAAGTAATCGGGTTTAACCATTTATATGGTAGAATTATTCTTTAAATCAGGTCATAGAACGGGTTATACTACCCCTCTGCTTAGGAATGAAATTTAGATTGGGTTGGAAGTTTCTCTTCCGATTGTGGTGTTTACATGGCGCATTTTCTTTCGGGTTGGGCTTTTAACCTGATTCCAATCGGAATAATAGTGTCCATGTAAATGCAGTTAATGTTGTAATGTAATGTTGTACTGCTGTTGCTGGCAAGAGTTAATTAGATAGACTATATAGACGCCTATGGACTATAAAGCGCAGAGGGTAGAGCGGGGCAGTGGGTAATTGAGAAGTCACTGGTTCGAACCCTGCTAACTCCTCAAGTGTTCAAAATAACTAACTCTAACTGCTCTGATGGTCAGGCGGTGCCTTGCATGGCTGACATCACCATCTGTGTATTGGATGAATGTGCGGCACTCCTGTAAAAAGCGCTATATAAATGCAGTCCATTTACCATTAAAACCTAACATTAACGTAGTATGTTATTAATTTCTTCACTGAAATATGTACAAAATGAATAAACAACATCAATATGTGTCAACATAAACTACATACTGCATCTGTCACTGACTATCCTGAAATGGTTGAAGGGGTTTGGACATTTTTAAAGTAACAGCCAGTTCACTTTGAGAGCTCTGTATTGGCATTTCCAAACACTGCATTAGCAAGGTATCCTAAACTAACACCGATGCACATATACAGTAAGCACTGTATGTAAGTATGCAAAGACACACTTGACAGACACATAACGCATCATCCACATTAGGGGCTCTCCAGCAGCAGTGTATTTGCTGGACCATAGCATGGCCAACTGTTTTCAGTGGTGCTCAAATAGGGGGGCCTGCCACACTGTAGGGGTTGTTCTAGCTCTCGGGGGATGACTTCAGACTTTCATTAAGCCCCACGTTGGGCATATTGCAAGAAAAGGTACTTGGCCCTTACTGCAACCCTTATTACGCAACTAAATACATTTTAAAAAAACATCCCTTTTCTGTTTATGTTCCACAGATGGCACGTCCCACTTGACTAATGGTCTGTGTTTAGCACAAGTTCCATAGTGCATAATTATGGTCACCAAAGCGTATAAGGACGCCATATAAGTTAAGGTGTTTTCTGACAGCAAAAACAACAACTTCCAAATGACTTCCATCCCATTATTAGGAACACTTGTTTCCACAATGTGTACGATATTAAGAAGATACTGTACGTCACCTTATTGGAGCTCTTGAGTAATAAGGTATCGTGCTCTGCCTGCAGTTTGCTCTCAATCTCTTCCCATTTACGTTCTTTATCCTTGAACAAGATTCTGGAGACCAGAAGAAGGCAATCAAAATACAGTAGCACTACGTATTACTGTACGTTATCTTATGTATGACAGTGACAGAAAAGTCCGCAACTTCATTTGAGTGCGTTTTCAGCAGCGAGGAAAAGTTGCTGGAACTGGAAGGGTATCAGGGTAACCTTTGTGATGTGTCACTTAAACCAGACTAATTGGCCTAGCAGTAGCAGTTTTTTATTTTTCTGCAGCTAGGCATTTTCACAGTGTGTGCTAACATTCTGAACACAGACTCATAAGGGCTATTTCACATTTGACAGTAATGTTGCACATGCAGTACTATAGCTCACCTGATTTTGCCTGATGTTTTGTCAACAGACTGACGTATCCTAGTCGAGAGTTGAGTCACAGATGCTAACAGTAAACTGTCTAGCACCGCCTGGGGAAAGATGTTAGGACACATTTATTATCTCATAAATTTGGCTAAAATGGTATACTGTATCTCTGTCAAATAACGTTCAGGTTAACATTAAGCACAGACCAGAACGTCTGTGCTTGTAATATTTTTGAATGCAGGTATCTTGAAATAAGATACCATTGCACGAGAGAATTCTTTTTTTTTCATGTGATAATATGGAGAACTCTAAACTCAAAAGTCAGGACCACTATAGTCAAAATAAGTATTTTATTTGCATACATTATTTATATTTGGAGGTATGGCTCTGTTCTGGGAGCTCCCTGCCCTTTCCATGCGCGTACATGGAAAGCCCTTTCCATGCGCGTACATGGAAAGCCCAAGGTAGGGAGAGCCGCAAAAAGACCCCCCATAGGGTACAGAACAGAGCACGCATCAATGACATCACCATGACATTGAGGAATCAAACATCAAAGGAGGAGGTTGGGAGGTGGTGGGATGCAAAAATGCTTGCATGTATGGTGCTAAGAATGGGTGTAGGCTAAGGACACTTAAATATGCCTGACAAGATTGGCCAATCAGCTGAGTAGTCTAGTCACTGAGACCAGCTGGCAGTGAGCTGATTGTGATCATCTGACAATTGAGATTAAGCGTGGCCGGGCCTGGCCTGCCTGAACTATCGCTACGCTTGATGTCTGGTTCATCTAACCACACCTGATTGTACACAAGTCACAAAGCAGTATATTGATGTAGCGTAACAGGTGAAGATGAGCGGGTCTGACTGACATGTTATCTAGAATGGAAAGACACAATGGCATTTTTCTTCCTGTGTAAGAGACCATGATTGAAATATAATCTGATGCGTTCAATGGGTAGGATCCTCCTAACATTATCATATTGAAGAAGCACTACAGTGGTTAAGATTCCATACATGCTGGCATTGCACTGATGATCTGTGATTAACATAAGCAGCTATAGAGTAAACAACATTTTGTTTACTCTTAACTCATGATCGTGAGATGTGAAATGTGAAAATCCTCTATCCTACCCAATGTCCTATATTCACATGCAAAACATTAGCATTAGCTTTTAGCATGTTGAGAAATGCACGTCTCTCTTCAGCAGTATTTTGGATTCGACTAAGCATAGATAGACCGCCCTCTAGTGACAAACATCAGCAGACACGGACTACTCTAATAGTGTATTGCAATCACACAAAAACAAAGAAAAAATAAATCAATCAATCAACCAATTCCAGTGCCCTCCTATGTTCTAACCAGGCCAGTCCAACAGTTTCCTTATGAGGATATATGAAATTCTGCATCCCTCCTTGGCTAAGCTCACTTCATGGAATGTACAGAATGCACAGAAATTGTAAATCAATTGATTCATAAAGATTTTCAACACACGTTCCTGGAGTGTGTTGTTTTTCCCGGAGAGAAAAGCTAGAGAAGACAAAAAATAAAATATGACAAGAATATTCAACTGCAGTGTGATAACATTGCTTGAAAGAAGAATGCCAATCAACTCCTGCCTAGAGCAGTACCATTCTCTGGGGAGAGCAATGGCTGCCTGTGAACGTGGCACTCACGTCTTCTCTGTTCCAGGTCTGTCTGCGGATGGAGCGGGAGCCCTGCCCGTTAGAGCAGCGTGGACGTAGCTCCACCGAGCAGCCGTTGTTTCCCAGAATGCTGCTGTGGTCCGCAGAGGGCCTCCCCGACTCCACGCTGTCGTCAAACACACGCTCCTCCAACTGGACACACAGCAAATCACACGAAATAAGGACTAGACACATACACGTCTGGGACAAGTTGCTATTGTTTCAGGGGAGGTTCTAGGACCAGACCGTCACTGTATAACAGTTATTAGGCTATATTTGTACATTGCTATATTTGTATTAGCAGTGGCATAGGTTTACTGTAGGCTATCGGGCAGGAGATACAGTACTGTAAGTGGGGGACTAGAATTTTTAATTTCTTGCATTCTGGTGAATTTCTACGCACCAATTCATGAATAACTTGGTGATGACAATTAATTGGTGATATATATATATACAGTATATATTTGTAACGGTGCTCAAATGCAATTTAGGTGTGCTTGAGCACCACAAAAAATTATCTAAAATCGGCAATGTTTGCTGGTATTGTTTTTTTTTAGTTTTTTTTTTTTTTTTATCTTTGCCCATGTCTTGCATTGTGATTTTCATGTTATAATGTAATGTAATAATGTGTTTGACCCACGGCACATAAGATGTAACCCTTATTCCCTGCACATGGCGTGCTGTCTGCAGCGTACCAGAGCTCCAGGATCAGTTGCTGCTGGGCTGACTGAGTCGATCTCCCCTGCAACATCGTGTATCTCCCTGGCCAGCATGGCCAGGTCCTTGGCCAGGTCCTGGCTGATCCTGATACACGGACACAAATGTTAACTCAAATGTTAACTCTTTGTTCACCCGCGCCCCTGCGTTTAAAATGTGTTAAAATGTAAGGAGGGCAGAACAACCCTCCCAATAGCGCCTTGATAACCCACAGACTCCCTGTACAGATGTGGACAAAATTGAGACCCCTGCAGCAGTTTCTCAGAAGCAGATTTTTACTATTCATTTATTTTTTGTAATTTAATTGTGATATGTATTTTTATATTTTTTATATTTACAGAATGCTTCTATTTATGTCATTTTATTACAGTTACAATGTATTTATACCATTGAATTAATTAAGTGCATAAGTGCAGTGGTCTCCGACATCGGCCATGCTCAAATTCTCCATTCTACAGCACATACTGTAGCAATGGTATACGGTACTATATGCAAGAGACACAACGATTCTCATGTAAATCTGCCAGTTTCACCAGTCAGTGCATTCAATGGCTTATAGTACTGTGTGCAGATCTAATGGTGCGTCTTCAACCTGTCACGGAATGCAAATAACAGAGTTACGCTAACGGAAGTCACATGGTTCCTGGAGAGGCTAAAATAGTTCCCGTAAGTGCTTGAATATATATTTACAGATATACTGTATACCTTAATTTTTTTGGTAATTAGTAGTCAATAAATGCACCGATTTACATTTAAAATAAAATGTATAGGGTACTTTTAGTATTTAGGCTAACTTCCGGGAACTATTTTGAGGCTCCACGATTTGCCATTGCTGTGAAAAAACGGTCCATAGGAGTGAATGGAGATGGCGTAACTCTGTTCTTTCCATGGCTCAGGGTGTTTTAACACGAGGGGATGATTACAGAACACATGGCGCAGGGGAGCCAGCGAGGACACCCACAGGATGGGAGGGGAAGTGCAAGAAAAGACAGGGAGACCAAAGAGACAGGCATGACACAACCCACCTGGCTATTTCCTCGCTGTGTGCGGTCCAGTCCCTCATGTACTCGTCCTGCTCCCGGGACTGCTGCCTGCTGGAGGCCAGGCCCATCGGGCTCGGGGTGGCCGGGGCAGATCCCCCCAGCTGGGCTACCCGAGTCGGGGGGAAGGGTCGCTCGTGGCTCTGCTTGGACGTATGGCGGTTGGAGCCGTACTCATCTTCGGAGGTGGAGGCGTACTCCACAGGCACACGGCGCCACCTAGTGCCTGCTACGGTAAAGAGAGAATTCAGAGACATTTATTACAGCTGCTTTAGCGTTTGAACATTACAGCTATTTTCTATGGGAAGATATAGTGGAGTAAATGTGGCCTTCTGAGCAGAGTGCCTCCCTCTGTGTGTGTTGTAATCTGAGCTCCTCTGTTCTGTGTTAACATAACCTGGCAGGCATGTTATGGTGTGTGTGTGTGGGTGTGTGTGTGTGTGTGTGTGTGGCCCAAGGAGGATTTGTTATTGTCGTCATGCTTGTGCTCTAGTATGACATCTAGTGGCATAAATTCATATAATCACACTTTAAATTGGTTCTCAACATATATGTAAATAATAGGTAAAACTAGAGAATATTGAATATTGACACATTCATGTGTTTACCTACAAATCACGTGATTTATAAAATGTGTATTACACTAATCAGATGCAGTTTGCAACTGAAAGCACACAAAGAGTTAAAATGCAAAAACCTGCAAATGTCCATCTGTTTGGTTTTTAAATTGGCAATATTGAAATAATTAATAGAATGTTTGGAAGATATGACTTTATTTTCAATGACAAACAACCTTTTCATTGTAATAAAGGTGAAATTAGTGAACCCAAATATAGAAACCAAATAAATATTGCTGTTTAAATTGCTAATTGCTGCTTTTTTCAGATGGACTTGGAGGTTTTGCATCTGAACACTTCACATGTAACACACAGGAAAAGCTGGAAGACACAGGACACACAGAAGGGGACAGTGATGTCCTGTGTTTCCATGACAATGGTGGTACGTACAGGGGGGTGCCACACTGTGCCCATAGGTGGCAGGGCCTCTTCCTCTGTCTGGCAGCTTGGAGGCGCTGTTGGCCCTGGCTCTGGGCGCAGACACCGGGGCTAAACCGAACCCTCTAAGGCCCTGTCGGACGTCCCCCCCGACGCTCCTGGGGGGGCCCAGGCCCCTGCTCTTGGTCACGGTGGCCTCCGAGTCGCTCTGGGCTGACGGAGAGCCCACCCTGGGCCTCCGGGGCTGGGCCAGCGCCTCTATCCGGGACATGCCCCTCCGGGCCATCCCCGTCCTGGACGTGGAGCTTGCGGTGGAGGCCTCGGAGGCCACCGACATCCGGTCCATGTCGGGGGGCTCGGCGTCGGAGGAGTCCCCCAGGCGGGCCCTCCGGAGCAAAGAGGCCCGGGTGGGCCGGGGCTTGGGTCCGCAGGAGGCTTTACCGGAGCCGGTCGCCGCAGTGACGGCGGCGGTGTGGGCAGAGCCCGGAGCCTGGGAGATCTTCCCCCGGCTGGACTTGGTGCTGGCCCCCACCGTGCTGCCCCGGGTGGGCGGGGGGTCCTGGGCGGACGTGGGCTGGGAGTCGGACAGGAGGCAGTTGGAGTTGACGTCGTCGTCCGTCAGGTCCAGGGAGGTCCAGGGCCGGCTGGGGGGCTGGGGGGCCCTTGCTTTCACCCTCCTGTCCTGGGCTCCCTCCTGTGCCGGGGCCCCTCCCCTGCCGGCGGACGCTCTAGTGCCCGCGGCCGCCCTCTCCTTCTGCTGCGCCGCCACCAGGGGCCGCCGCTTCTGGACCACCTTCCTGCCTCCGTCAGCCAAGCTCACCGTGCTGGTGGTGTCCACATCTGATTCGGGCGACGCCGAGCCCTCGATGGACTGGCTGGGCGGGTCACCCTGGTCCGACACCGTGGTCTCCAGGAAGGCCGCCACGGCCTCCGAGTCTCTTGCCGCCTCCGGGGCGTTCTCTCTGGCCGCTGGGGCCCGGCCGCTGGCGTCGATGCGCGGGATGAGCTCGGCCGGCACGTTGGCGCTGGGCTTGTCCACCGTGAAGCTCTCCTGCCTCAGCAGCGGCTTCCCGCTGCTCTCCCTGACCTTATCCTCCTCCTTCTTCCTCCGCCGCGCCTCCTCCAGCCTCCTCTCCCCACTGCTCGGTGGGAGCGGAGGCGGGGCCTTGGCTCGCCCCACCCTGCCGCGGTCCTGGGCTTTGGCGGGGGAAGAAAAGGAGGGCTTGGGGCTGCCTGTGGCGTTGCACCTGGCGGGCTGGTGGTGCTCCTTCTCCTGGAGCTCCGTGTCCTGCTTCTCGCCCATGTCGGCACGCAGGCCCGAGCCAGGAATCCTCCTCCCCGGAGAGATCTCCTCGCCGGGCAGCGGGGGCAGGGTCCTCCTCTTCCGCTCGTTGTAGCCGGAAGAGGTCATGGAGGGTGAGTGGCTGGACTCGCTGATCTCAGCTATGAGGGGAGAGAAAACACTTTTTACTCTGAGCCGCGCCCAAAAGCCACATGTCCTATACCGGAGGTGGCATCGCTACCTCTGTCTTCTGTGATGAACATCTGACTGTCTCCGCCTGATCCCTCTGGGTCCGTCCTGATGTGGCTGGCGGCCAACGTGGCCCACTGAGACACCCACCGCGGACCACCAACCACTAGCTCCTCAGACAATAACTGTCCAGGTGAGAAATGCGGGAAAAAGTCAGAAAGGAAGTCAAAAGAACTACCATTAAAAGCAAGTCCTCTCCTCTATTCCGTTAAAAGTGTTAGTAAGCGAATGTAAGCTAATACACTTTTTGTCAAACTCACCAAAATATCTCCGGGTGGTCTGCAAGCTTACCATTCTCTGCGTGCGCTAAAAAAACAAATCCGGTAGTTCTACACAGCCCTGGCTCCGTAAGAGAGCCAAGGTTGCCAAGTGGCGCATGTCGCACACAAGAACAATATCCTAGATTGGCAATGCATTTCCAATATGTGGGGCAGAGCTAATGAAGGAACAGCCTATGGCGTTGAAGGGAGATGTGTTTTTGTTTTGATCGAGTTCAATTCAGTTCAGTTTACAGCCCTGCGCAGGACAGCTATATTAATCCCGCTCCCGCTGAATTTCTGGCCATTACCACCCGCTCCCACGACATGCGTGTTCCACTCCCGTTCGTACCCGCAAACATTCTGTCAGCTTGTAGAGATCGTAACCAAGCCTTTCCCAGCAACAAGGTCATACGGCCAAATATCTCTACAGCAAAGTGCGACACATTTCTCTAGTATCTTGTTAAATGTGCAGAAAGAAGTGCTTTAGAAGAAGAAGAGCTCACTTTGACCCGGAAGCGATAGTTAACGCAAGCTAAATCACAGGGACACACTATATACAGTATGTTTTGACCTGCAGAAAAGTTAGAACCGTCCGCTCCCGTGACATTTGTGTTGGGACCCATGGGATCCTCTGGACCGGTCCACATAACGTATATGCACCTCTGTCTCCATGCGTCCAGGCTTGCCCCTGTCTGCGGTGCCAGGCCTCTGGGAGCCGATGCGGTCTCTCGCAAGGTCGGCACCGCCCAGTCTGGACACAGGGGCCGACGGCTGCTCCTCCACACCGAACACCTACAACATACACAGAGAGTGCATACTATGAATGCAGGGGAGAGACACTTGAGATGCTCACACAGGACAAACTTTTTTAGATTGGAATTAAAGGCAGATCCAGTGATTTTAGGCTAATGCACCTTTTCAGTGTATGTCACTTCGCTACAGTGGATGTCTATTCTTTGTGATCCAGTGTTTCAACAGAGCCCAGTCTAAATGGGGACTCAAACAAGCAACAAATGACTGCACCATACCACACTAGCCTTTGAAATGTAGTTCCAATTTGTGGGATGAAGGGGGGGAGAGGGCTTTGGCACTGATTAAGTGAGAGGTTAGAGGCTGTTTTTGTTTTGATTGAATAGAAATATCAACAATCTTTCTCCAGCATCCCTGACTCCACCTTTAAAGGCCCAGTAGCTCAATGGAACTGAACCACACACAATGAAGCCACCTTATCGATCATTCTCCTGGCCTCCTCTTCTTCATGATCTCCGTTCTCCAACTCAATCGTATACGTCCCTCTGTCGCTGTGGTCATCGCCATGGCGATAGCCCTCATCGCCGCCGCCGCCTCCGCTCTGACAGGGCGCCTCGCTGCCTCCGCGGCACCGCCTCTCCCCGGCCTCGCCTCCGAGCGGCGCCATCTTGGCTCCCGAGGGCCTGTGGCGGCGCGCGGGGCTGTCCTCCTCCGCGAAGAGGCCCTCGGGCACGTTGGCGCGGCCCTCCCTGACCTTCAGGCCAGAGCTGCTCCACAGGCCCCGTGAGCACTCATCCAGGGCAGCGGCTCTGTGTTGCTCCCCCACAGCGTTCTCTGAGTCACTCTGGGTGCCGTCCTGGTGTTTGCTGCCTGGCCGGTGACACAGGCACAAAGATCATGCTATACAGGGTACAATAAAGTATGGCAGGGTAGTATAGCGGTCTATGTGTGTTGGACTCCTGACTGCAAGGTCATGGGTTCAAACCCCACAGTTGACCTACCTGTGATCATCCTTGAGAAAGATGCTGAACTTACTTTCTTGCTTGAATGTCTCTTACATTAAAGTGTCTGCTAAATGACCTAATTCTGCTAAAACATCAAATGAAGTACTGTGTACAGTAAATAATAATTTGTTCTTAATTTACTTGCTTAGGTACATACAGAAACACTTACACACACACACACACTAAAACACACACCTTTGAGACTCCTCAGGTGAACAGGCACGTCACTCTTGACACTCTCCCCGTCATCCTCCGCGACTGTCTCTTTAAGAGCCAGCGGCAACTCGTTCTGGGCCAGCCAGTCAGCCACTTTGACTTCAGCAGCCACCATAGCGGCTTGGAGGGGACTCAACTCCTCCCCCACCCCTCTTTTAGGGCGGGGCCTGGTGTCTGATGCCGCCTTTCCCGTGCGGTCTTTACCAGCCACCTTGCCTGAGGCCCCAGGGTCAAACTCAATGGTGAAGGAAGCGTGGCGGTGGGCGAGCTCAGAGGCAGCCCCAGCCTCCGTGTCTCGAGAGGGAGCCTCGCCGGCTACTTGACCCGCCGCGGGGGTGTCCTTGGTGGGGATCTCGAAGTAGCTCGGCTCCTGACTGGAGGTTCCTTGTAGTAGGCCACTTTTGGGCGCCTCTGCACTCTTCTTGGCATCTTTGCAATCGGTAAAAGACGATAAAGACAAAGTAATTTGTTACTCTATTAAAGGATGCGATTTACTTCAGAAGCACATTTTCTTGTATTTTGTTTAATTCTCTTTATATCCTGATAACAATGAAAAAATGAATGCTCTGACAATATGATTAGAAAGATCTGTCACCTGTGACAGTCGCAGGAATGCAAAAACCCTTCTAATAATATCATTTGGCCTGAGCTTAAGTGCTCACTCCATATTCAAAGCCACTATGGAGGGCATCTATTATAAATCTATCATTGCTTCAGTGTCACGGCTCACGACGGCATACGCCTTATCGTCACAAACCCCAATAATAATCACATTATCACACAGCGTGCTGCATCGAGGGTCAGATATAATGTAGCACCTGCTTCAAGTGTCTCATGCCTCCTGTCTGAGCTCCTTGCCTCCTGCTTCCCGGGGCGCTGGGGGCCAGGTTCTCCATCGCCCCACCACGCAGGCTGGCCGTACAGCGGGGTGCCTCTGTGCAGCAGAGCTGCGTCCGCTGGGGGAAACATAACGTACCGTAGAGCCATGAGCCCTTACTGGACTCTACGCCATCATTAGACTTTAAGAGGGGGTTAATATGACATTATTGTCAACATCTGGCACCCTTAGAACCACACGTCTGTCCCAGTCCAACTGTTTGAAACTTCATGTAATATAATGTATGTATTTCAGGGAAGGGAGAGGTATTGTATGAGCTTATACGCTCACATAACACTGGGGTGGTACCCTAAAGGTACATAAAAATGCACAACAGGAATGAGTTAGTACTGTTAACAAATACTTATTAGTACCCTATGGGGACATGGTTGTACCTTTTTAGGGTACATTTGTGAGATTTGTACTTTAAAGTATAAAAATGTAAGCCTGGTTCCCTGCAAAAAAATCCAGCATAAACCACCATGAATTCCTGCTGGTCCAGGCTGGTTCATGCTGGTTAGTGCTGGTGTAGTGCTGGTCCAGGCTGGTTCATACTAGTTAGTGCTGGTGTAGTGCTGGTCCAGGCTGGTTCATACTGGTTAGTGCTGGTGTAGTGCTGGTCCAGGCTGGTTCATACTAGTTAGTGCTGGTGTAGTGCTGGTCTATCTGATACACCAGCACACCAGCAACCAGCATGGGATGCTGGTACACCAGCAACCAGCATGGGATGCTGGGGTACCAGCAAACCAGCATTCCATGCTGGTTCCAGCATGCAAGACATACTTTATGCTGGTGACTAGTAATGCTGGATTCTTTAGCAGGGTTACCAGCCACAATATTCACTTTGTTAATAAGGCCTGGCCACGCTCCATCGTTCATTTTGAAACTATTGGACAGCGTTGAACCATTCGGCGTTGCTACAACAGTTTTGATCGCCTCGTCTAGCTTTACCACCATTTTGTAACACGCTGGACTTCAGCGTCGTCACACTAACCCCACCCTGATTGGCTAATGCTAACCTGCGTCTACTCAAGTGTACTGTACCTACCTGTCACTTTGTCCTCGCTCTTGCTGGTCTCGGCAGGCTTGGCTGCTGTCGCCCCTTCACACGCTGCCGGTGCCACGGCAGCCTCTGGCTGTCTGGCCTCCGCTGGTCTAGGGGAATGGCCTTCCGGAACCTTCTTCTGGCCAAGCTGGAGCTGACTGGTGAACTTCTCATGCTGATAGCAGCAGACATGGAGAGGAGAGATTAGACAAGCAAACAGTTACAAACAGAAAACAGTTACAATACCAAATAGATGATTGTCTTAAGCTTTGAATTGAGCAATTAATGGTATGTATGTATGTATGTATGTATGTATGTATGTACTGTATGTATGTATGTATGTATGTATGTATGTATGTAAATCATCAAACTTGAATATACAATACAATATATAATGTCAATAATTGGGATAACTGCAAAATACTATAGGTATTTCAAGTATTATATAAATAATACTTGGTCTGTTTCATCATAAATTAGCAAGAAAGCAAGTGTGCAACCTTAAGCGCTTCTTCTGGAACATGTAGCTCTCCTCTCACGACAGTAAACAGGTTGGTATGTGGGGCAGGTTAAGGATGAGAAGCTCTTCACAACAACACACAGACGACTGTGAATGACAACTGACTTATCTATAATGCAATAGGCTGTAATGTTTCAGCGCTATTCAATACAGATACAGTTACCATAGGTCACAGGCTAACAACATTGTGATGCACACCAGCTTCCAACTGCCAACACTACTAATCACAGATTAGAGATTCAAAGGATATCATACCCAAACCTCAATTTGTCATCAATTTTCAGTGTGACATACATTTGCTCCTGAATTCTGACCTCATTGACAAATGTCTGAAAGCATAAGCAGAATTTAGTAAGAATCTATGTAGAGTTTGGATTATGAATGCCATATCAATAAACACCATTAGCAATGTAATAAACCAGCAATAGGAACATGAATTAAGAATGACACATTCTGTACATTAATATGCTGAACATTAGTATTACTCATATATCTAAATACATAATATACAGTATATATGCTGATATATTGTAGCCTTATGTAAAACAATAATCTAGTCTTACCCCATTGAGGCTGCCCAGGTCTTTAACCTTATGTTCGTCTGTGTTTGGCTCATAGTTGATGACAGCATGCTGTTTGTCCACACTGCGGGACTAAATAACAAGTAGTTAGTTAGTATTTTATCATGTATTATTATTATTATTATTATTATTATGTATGTATACACGTAAACTAAAAAATGTATTATTAGTGGTAGCACTTGTTTTATCTTGCTGTCTGTCTGTGCGCTTGTGTGTGTGCGTGTGTGTGTGTGAGTGCGTGTGTGTGTGTATACTTACAATACATACATGCAGCAACATGGTTCATTGCTGATAGCTTCAAAGCACAAAAGGGGTTATTATGTGTGAGAAGGTTTGGGGACAGCAGCTTAACTGTACCTGCAACATAAGCTCACAATCGTCTCGCCCCACAAAGATCATTTCCCTGGGAAGGCGATGGCGCGTCCCTCCGTCACTCACCAGGAACCAGGAAGTCAAACTCATGATGACCTGTTTAGCTCAGCCAGGACCTTTAACACAACAAGAACGATGACCTCTTTAGTTCAGCCAGGACACGGTGCTACATACAATATTGTCAACATTAATATAGCAGCAAACAACTATTTCCTATGTGAATATATAGTGGCGGAATTGCATCCTGAGCAGAGAATTTAAACTCCTCTGTTCTTTTTCAGCTGCATGTGGATGTGTGTGTGTGACACACATAGCATTTGTTTTGGTCTGATATGCTGGTGTGCTTAGTGTGCCATCTAGTGGCAGAATGTCATAGTTCCAAAACACAACAAGAATGACTCCTTCCTATCTATCTATCTATCTATCTATCTATCTATATATATATCTATCTATCTATGTATAAGTGCATATATTTATCAATGTGTGTGTGTGTGTGTGTGTGTGTAACTACAGTATTTACTAGTATAATGTCAAGCTTTTCAAAATACAGTATGTCTACAGTAACTTGCAGTGCACGTGTCTTGCCTGGTGTAGCTGCAACATACAGTACTATACACAATAAACTAGAAAGCAGCCCTTGTCCCAACATAAACTGAGTAAATAACTGCTTACAGAGCTCCAGGCATCCTCCTAAACTTCCAAAATGATCTACTCGGCAATGTCTCCAGGTCGGCCAAACCACTGCAAAGAGAGCAGGATTCAGATTTGTCCATAACCACATCTATCTAAACAGCATCAGGCTCTCATGGTGTGCTCATAGTTTTCATAATGGCCTACCTATAGCATAGCCTACTGTTACACAAGCACAGCACACAAGAGCTCTTTTCAAATACACAGTCTCTCCTCTATCAACCAACAGGCCCTGCTGACTCATGCTCCGAATGGCCTATTGGTGAATTGGTGAGATTTAATTACGCAAGGTTTGTTATATCTGGGTCTCTAGTGTGTGCATGAACGCTCCATAACCTGACTGAGGCTTTATCTGTCTGGGCTGGACTGGTTAACCCTTTGATCGGTCCATATAGCTTTAGTGGCCTATAGTTTTGGTTTTGATACGCTTAACCACCTTTCCTCTCAGTTACCGATCACAACAATTTTCTACTGGGACATATTGTACATTCCTTGAGCTGGGATAGGTTCCAGTAAGTCAATATAGGCTACGATAAATGAGCAACGATTATAATATTCTACTGTATGATGCTACCATGTTATAGCAATTTTTTAGGATTTCGCGTATATCCTTAAAAAGACAGACTACTGGCACGAATGAGAGATTATTAACAAGCCTACGGTATTTGTATCAAATGAGTCTGTTGTGGATGGTAATACCTATTAGTAATTAATTTAATAACGTTATTGTTTAATATACATTTGCCAAAGTGACAAGGCGCAAATAACCCAGATATTACCTTAGCCCACTTCTAATGGCTAATCAGAGGTTTACAATAATAATCATCACATTTCTAATAGGCTATATCAGGATGTAGCCGATGTTGCTGTCAAGCGCATACCATTATGGACGACATCGGTTCTCGTTTCTTCAATACACACAACGATGATCATTTCGCAGTCTATTATCAATGTCAATGCACTCGAAAAATACGCCGGCCTCGGACAGTTTTATAATATACATTTTATCATGCACCTTACCTGCCAGGCTTTACGCGTTGGTAATCAGCATCCGATGTCAACGATTTAGGAACGGCTCTGCAAGACAGCTACCCAGCCCATATCCCAAATATTACCGCTCCTTGGCCTCAGTGTGGCGCTAGATTACAGCATATATCCCTACTGTCGATCAGTTAGAGAGAAACCTGTGTTACGCAATGACAGCAATAACGCTCATTGCGTAAGATACGCAAGAAACTATGCTGCTCGCTCATATGCGAACATGACATAATTATGCTATTATCCACAAGATAATAAGACGCTTGTCTTTAGTTAAGCTACTGTTATCAATTAGCATATCGCTATAGGCCTATATTAGGCTATCGTAAATGAAACTATCCATACAGACCAAATATTTAATAATAGCCCCTATTACGGGCATGTTGCCTATATCCTAAAAGGTCCACAGGTGACTACATGTGTAGGAGTGATTGTCAAAATATAATTTAACAAGGTCAGGTCACAATATGAAGGACATTGCATTTTCATTGTGGTTTAGGGTAATATTGCAATACAATGTCCCGCCTCTAGATGACGCCATTGTGTTGAACTGTTATCCTGAGCGCGGCAGTACTTTTGAGTATAACTGGATTTAGATGAATTATGAGACCAATGACATTATGCCATTTAACACAATATTAAAAAAATAAATACAAGTAAAATACAAAGTGACAAATCGTAATCAAATTATTTAGGCTGCCAAAATGACAGCCTAACATGGCGCATTAAAATGCCATACAGGCTAGACATTAGTCCCATTGGTGTAATATCATACAAACTGATCTGTATTAAATTAAACTTGTTCTGTAAAGGGCATCTTGATCAAAAAGATAATGTCACATTTCGAAACAAACACTCAAACACAAGGCAAAATAAGATATTAGAGCTGGGTTTAGATTAATATATTCTATACAATAATATGTTAGCTTTTAAGCAAATGAGACAGCATTCTTCAGACCTAATGTTGTTTCCCCAATCATATAGATTCAGTTTGATATTGTATATGGGGCTGCACTGCAATATGATGTATAGTATTCACTCTTTAGCATTGTTCAGGAGTTCACCTCCAGCATATGATAAGTGGCAATTTACATTGGCTGTGCACATCAAATTAGTTTGAGACTTTCACACCGTGCATTTGAGACACAGTGGGTTCAGGCCTATTTTATTGTTCGCCTATTCGTTTGTCTGTTACCTAACAGTGTGTGGGCATCTAATGCGACATGTGCATAAAACCTTTATTAAAGACAAATACAGTTATCACAGGAGAATAGCCTAAAATAATACATTACTTCCTTAAAATTACATACATAAACTTTCTAAATTGTGTCTGTTTTCTAGAAAGCAAACCAACGTTGAGAACTAGGACGACTCCTGTCTGCGCCGCTCTTGTTCTCTCTCTCTCTCTCTCTCTCTCTCTCTCTCTCTCTCTCTCTCTCTCGCTCTCTCTCTCACACACACACACACACACACACACACACACACACACACGCTCACTCTCTTGGCCCGGCCCCCTTGATCCTCTCTGTCCATTGGCGTCTTGGGGTCTTTTTCATAGGTAGCCTATAATGACTGTCCATTGGTTTTTTACTATCGCCTCTCCCCCTCCCGCTCCCCGCTTTCGCCCTGCCCATGTTTTGTATGTCTGTGTCCATCCATCTCCCGACGTTCAAGTTCGCAGGAACGTCACGTCCGCACTTGAACTTGCTGCTCATGGGGGCTTCGCCGTACCCCATCCCTCTCTCTTTTCAAAAAAAGTCATGAAGACCTCCGCACAGCCCGTACCGTGCGCATCACCCTCTGTGTGATCTGTTATTCATTTTGGATGTCAGAAGAAGCATCAATGAAGATCGTTTCTTTGGAAGCTACCTTGTAAAACCGGATTTCCCAATGTGAACT
This sequence comes from Amblyopsis hoosieri, assembly GCA_027564755.1. Taxonomy (NCBI): domain Eukaryota; kingdom Metazoa; phylum Chordata; class Actinopteri; order Percopsiformes; family Amblyopsidae; genus Amblyopsis; species Amblyopsis hoosieri. Next base: position 3,190,034 of record JAODUE010000001.1, read on the forward strand.
AAGCTGAAAGCCGCCTCTAACCAACATGTCTCGCCGAAAGCAAGGCAAACCCCAACACTTGAGCAAACGGGAGTTTTCGCGTAAGTGTAGATTCGTTAACATTTAACTTAATTTGCTCATATCGTACAAGACGAGTTATTTGTGCAGGATAACTTCCTCCAGGAATGTAAATGGATACAGCTCTCACCGGTGACTGGCCAATATACGGATATATAAGGCTACATGTTATATAGATTTTTATTAAATATATCAGTCAAAGTTTGGTGTTGAGGAAGGAAAACAACCGCGTTTGTGGAAACAGAATATACCGCGACCTCCAATGTTTCTTTCGCCATTAAAGGGCATGCATGGCTATATGGAGGGGGACCTTTGCCTATAGTCACCGCAATTTTAATTGCATATAAGTTTCGATAAGTTAAAGCCTACATATACTTTATTTAAACAAGACAATTGTGAGAAAAAAATCTAAACATAGCCTTTTTGAGCTATTAATGTATTTAAGGGGTTTTGTATAGCATACCGATTTGGACACGGAAAAGCGATGTTTACATATTTACTTGATTAGATCGCAGACCTCGTGTGCGAAACCTATTTGGAATAGCTCTGTGCTACGATATCCAGAAGCTGCTGTTGGTTTACAATGTAAACTAATAAACAATGACGCATGCAGCATAATGGTTATATTAACAGAATGTATTATGAATCCCGATGTCTCGTCTGTCTATAGGCTACACAACACTCGTCGTTACCCGTTCATAAAAGAGGAAGGTCCATTTACGCGCACATGTGGTTACATTTTAGCTGTACCTAAAACGACTTATGGCACACGACGGGGTTTTTGTGCAGAGGATATGATAAAAATCACATAGCCTACAACAGGTTAAGGCTAGTTTTCCTCTTATAGTGAGATATAATTCGGATCAGTAAGTCAAAACGACTGCTGGTCAAACAACGTAGGTCCGTGTCACATTGTCGTTTTTATCACATTAACTGCAGGCACACTATTCACATTATCCATTGTTTTCTTGTCGTCTTGTCTTTGTTGTTCAAATTTTAGTTGAAAAGAAGCACACACACAGCTTGTATGCCTTCATTTGTCGTATTTTGTAATAGGCCACTGTCCAATCGTTTGGCGGTAGGGGGCGCAATATGATTACAGTGCCGTGGTTATGAACTTGAACTTGATCTGTTTATCACTTTATTACTAGGCCAAGCCAAGACGTTCGTTTCATTAGAGGTACAATATCTCCGATTTGATTTGATCAGTTTGGTATGTAATGTTATTTTAACAATAGTTACTATGTCAGTGAAATCTAAACATCACCCAATAAATAACATTATTTTTGTTCAAATCAACAAAACGTGTTGGCAGAGTAAAATGTGTAATAGCTAAACCTAAACTGATGAAGACCTATAGCCTATATATATATGTTTTTTATTTAATTAATTTATTTTTATGTTCAATAAGAATGAGAGGTTAGAAAAAACATTATTTTATTTTATTTTTGCCACAGCCTGGTTGTGGGCATGTAGCAACTACAGAGCCTATAATAATCACATTATAATAATATTAATCTCTTTTTTAGGCTAAACTCAAATTAATTAGCCACAGGAATCACATTTAGACAATAAATAAGGGTTATTTTTGGCTAACCAGCAGTATTAAATGTCTAAATGCAATTACAACAGAATAAATTACTAAAACAATATGAGTTGAACATACTTTGTAAAATGTTTAATTATATTTGACAATGTCACTAAAATGCCATTATTTTTATTCATATATTGAATTCTAGAACTGGTCTGGTATAAGGAATCCTAGGCTAAATGATTGATCTACTGCTGACAGGCATGTGAATAACCCCGTGTTGCCTAATTATTTTCACAACTGAAATGCCTTTAGAAGCAAAGTCTATAGCTAATTGGGGCGTGCTATGTATTAACTTGAATTTCCGTTGCAGTCAGGTAGTCTATCTGAAAGGGGATTATATATATATATATATATATATGTATGTGTATATGTATATATGTATATATATATGTATGTATATGTATTTAAAAAAAAATGTTATCCACATTCCATGTGCCTGCATCAAAATTAGATTTGGTCTGAAGAAAAATCTTTCATCACGTCTTGACCGCACACCAGTGTACAAAGCATGTGCTGGTTAAGATAAGCTTAGGTAAAATAAGGAATAATTCCCTCATCTTTAATGCAGGTCAATATACAGGTACTAGGCCTATCTTACAAAGTCCCTCACCTCCTTTTTGTTTGACCTGACACGGAATTAAAGGTTGAATCGGTGGCAAAAATTCATCACATCTTATCTTAACATCTCAGTTGGGGTGCCGAATGTCGTTTACCGTGACTAGATTACTTCGTTTAAATGCTTCTTCTTGGTTCTTTAGGGACCTACTCCACATTCGCCCCTCAATGTCGAGCCTCGGTTCGACATTGTGCACTTTTAACAAAATGGGGTCCAATCATCTTGAACTCAAATTAGAATCTATTTTTTGATTCTCAAAGGTGTTAGGTTCATTAAAAAAGAGATTGGCAGCACAATAAAGAGGGTCAAGCAACTTAATCGTTCGCATTGCAAGATTAACTATCAGGCTTTATCAAAGTGGTCTGTGGTTTCTTTCTTTCTTTTTATTAAATTGTACTGCATGACTGTAGGTCAATGTAGACTATTAATTTAAATAATATTATTCTATAGATTATCTATAGATTTGTCTTAATATGCCTTAATTCTAGCAGTAACAGAAATTGTAGCACTTTAGTGAACTTGTGAAACTGCAAAAACGTAACAACCTATTTGCGTGCGTTGTAATACTGTAACATACAGTATATTGTGTGTTTATCTGTAGCTCATATTTCCCCTATTGTTTACTTGCAGCGGAGCCACTGTCAGGCATTTTACCAGAAGAAGATCGTCAGGACTCCCACAGGCTGCGAGAGGCCCCTGGCGAGCCCCTGAAAGGGGACCAGGACCTCCTGACCTGCGGCCAGTGCCACTCTCGCTTCCCCCTGGCCGACATCCTCCTGTTTATTGAGCACAAGCGGCGGCAGTGCCACGGGGGCTTCTGCTCGGACAAGCCTTTAGACAGGCCCCCCTCGTCGCCGCTGGCCTCGCCCCTGTCCGCCTCGTCTCCGCACGCACGGACCCACCAGCAGCACCCGCGGCGGCCATGTCACCCCGTGGAGGTGGCTGTTCAGGTGTCGCCGCAGGACGAGGATTGTTTATCTGCGCTCTCACAAGGAATAATCCCCAAGCGAGAAAACGTTTCAGGTAAACAAAGCTGGCAGTGTGGGGGGGAGGGGGCGAAAACAAAATGTCTGCTGTCAAAGTACTGTACAACGCACCAAACAAACAAGGTGGCAGGTTTTTATTGTTGCCATGGGTTTCGAGGTCAAAAGCTGCGTTCCGAAAACGGTCTCTCTGAGGTCCGTGTTATTTCAAAGCAGGGCATGTGAACTCTCTCAGCTTGTTATGGTTCTGTTACTCCACGAGGGAAGTCGCCCGGGCGCCGGTGTGAGCTATCTGATCCTGCATTTAGGAAGCGTGACTCTCGCCCAACTGACGCATGAGGCCATCCGCTGAACCCCGAATACAAAGATCGAAACCTTTACAGTCAGAGCGAGAGACAGACAGGGAAGGACAGAGGTAGGGAAGAGAGAGAAATAAAGAAATACAGACAGTTCTGCAGTTCATAGCTGCGAGACAGATGTGCTCAGATCCTCTGGGTTCTACATTCTCTCTCATGTGGCGATGACAGATGTATCCCAATGCCTCTGTAGCATTGCACACGGTCATATCTCTGTAACACCAGCCCGCAAAGTCTCACTCTGACGCTAAAATTAAAAAGGAATATGAAGCAATGTAATTATGCCAAACTGCCAAGAAAGAAGCATTTATTTGAGGAACCCTGCAGCCACTAATTGTCAGTGTTTTTCTTGATTTGCTTAATTAAGGGCTTCTTTAGGCGGTTTGTCGGCTACTTGGTTTATTGGTTGTCCACCGCTGCTAAATAAGGCTGTAGTGAAAACATGACAAATACAAGCATGTGTGTCTTATGTGTGATGGTGTATCTAATTTGACCAATATTGCCTATTTTAATAATAACACATGGACAGAATGTGTACTGAAGCATTTATTATTTAGACAGATTAGTTGGTCTTTTTAGATTTGAGATGCTTTGCAGGCAGAGAAAGCCTATGTATAAAATGGTGTACGCGTTGTGTTGTGGCTTTGTGTAGCTAATACTGTAGAGTTGTTGGCCAGTCAGTCCGCTCCATCTGTTTACAGTACTAGTATGCACTATGTTAAACATCTGCCCTATTTTCGAATGCACAATTTGTACGCAAATGCACAAACACACACACACACACACACACACACACACACACACACACACACACACATACATACACAGCTGACATGCCTCTTGGCCTTGTCAGCTGTTCAACCACGCTTTTCTCCGCTAATTTAGATCATCATGCACTGGAGTTCACATGATATCATAGGGTCACGCACTGCCATTGTTTGCTAAGCTTTATTTATAAGTCTTAATGGCTGTGGAGATGAGTATAGCAGCCAGTGGTTTTGCTGAGCACGGTAATGAACAGATAATGTATAGATTGAGGGATATCATTGTTAGCATTCAACAGCATTAATATAATTAGTTTAAAGTTTGCTCACAAATCCTCTATATTCTGGGTGGCCGAGACAGTGTGTGTCTGTGTACGGAAACGCATAGCGAGAACGATTAGGTCAGAAGAAAGGTAGGACATGATGGAGCGAGAGGCAGAATGCACATCGTATCTGACATGCACAAATGCCCTAGTACCCGCACGCACACACACACACACACACACACCGCACCTATCCCAGATTGATGGATGCAGGCTGGCAGTGGCACCGCACCGCCCCACGTCTCATATGCTAGCTGCCATGTTCTTTAAAGCCCTCCCCCCAGTTAGAGGCTGTCATTGAGACATGGTGTCCTAATGTATACTGCCCCCACCACCAACTAACCACCATGTCTCTATAACACCGGGCCTGTGTGATGTACCACAGGCCCAGACGTTGGCCACTGGAACACTGAGACAACACCCTGGCAGATTTACAGTGCCCCTTTTGTGTGTTGCTTACACACACACCCCCCTCCCCCCTCTTTATTTGAAATGTTAAAGGAGTCATTTGTGGTTGATTCTATATTGGAGGGGGGTGGGTGGGGGAGAAGGGGGGGTGCTATGGCTGTGTGGGTTTTTCTTTCTTGTTTTTTTTTTTTTTTTAGGTTAAGGGTTGTTTTGGGTTCGGCAGACAGAGAGGGTGGTCTGATAAGCCGAGGCTTGGGACGCTGTGTTTGGGTGGGTGGGGGTGATCTACGCACACACACACACACACATGCACACACAGACAGAGAGAGGGAGAGCTGGGAGGCTGTATGGACAGCTGATCCTGGGACGGTCTGGGGGTTTCTGGGGTGCAGCTGGAGATGGGGTCTGGCCTGTCTGGAGCCCTGGGCCCTGAGGAGGAGCAGAGAGCAGCCCGCCTGCCATCATTTGCATGATAAACCATTGTAGCTCACGCACAGGGACCACGGCACTTTGTCTCCTGATTATGGACGGCCCTAGTGACACCGCAGATGACACTTTCTCACACTAACCACATGCCTGTGGTTTGCCGTTGTCGAAAGTTGGTAGGTAAGGTTACGTACAGTAGCATATGATATACGTGCCGCAGCGTACGCATGTTCAGCATCGCCTAGTAATGGCAACGTGGCTTTGCATTAGACCAGTATGTGTTTGGTGTTCATGTTTGCAATTTGGCAAGATGTCGGTACACAAAGTAGATATAAAGGATATATAGGAAATTAAGAGATAAATGGAGATAAATATGGTTCACCAAATTCACCAACGACACATTAGCTTATTGACTCTAAAGTCACACAGCGCATCAACATACCTAGCAAGTTCATGTTTCACACAGCGACCAGCGTTATCTCCACTATAATATTGTGCCCACGGAGTGGCCTTAATGTGCCTTGCCTGATGTCTGTCCAATTTCCCTCCTGCTATACCGCGGCCATGTGTGTTAACGGGGCCGGTGTAACGCTTCAAATCGACTATCCCCTTCACAAGCCTGTCTCTTTCCCCGCTCCACCTCCATTGTAACCTGGCCTGCAGATCAATATTGAGTTAATTATGGCTGCCCGCCCCCCCCCATCCCCTTTTATGAGCAGGAAAACAGTGGAACAACGAGGCCTTATTTCTCACATGCGGCTCTGAGGGCTGGCTGTGTGTGTGTTGTGTCTTCCTGTAGCAGCTTGTCCCCGTGTGTTGGAGAGACAAAGGTATTTAGCAGTCTGTGTGTTGGCACGGTGCCACCTTTCACCAAACCACCAGTCTCTCACACACACACACACACACACATGCACACCTAGATACACACACATACACACTGCTGCGGAAGGAGTGTGCATGTGCGTGCAAGTGTGTGATTGGGGGTTACACATGGAGGTGTTATCTATTTCTTTTGTGTGTGTGTGTGCGTGCGTGCGTGCGTGTGCGTCCACGAGTCGTTAGGTTTGCATGCTTTTGTTTGGGTGATCATTTTAATTGATACTGAATAGGCCCAGATATGCTGTTTCAATTCAATGCGTAATGGCTAATATTTTCATAGTTGTCTTGCCATTGTCTGGCTAATGCGACTTTAATGAGATCATTCTGTTAGCTTGGCTCGGTTTGGTCCTGTACAGTGTGTGGCTGTGTGTGCTTTATTAGTAGGAAATAGCTTTGTGAATAAATATTAAATAGACAAAAGAAAAAAAAGGTAAACTCTAAACACCCACTATTGTTGTGAGTAGACAATTATAAATCTTTGTTGTGGGATTTGGCACTACAGAGGCTTTTGACAGTATTCAACTTTTGAAGTGGATTGGATGTTTATATCTTGTGTACCTGACAGTAAATGTGCTAGTAAATAGATTAGACGTGGGGGTTTGGCCATTAATTCATTTTATAGTGCATATGTGTGTATGTGTGTGTTTGTTAAAGCTTTACTACCCTACTAGAAAGTGCAGGCTGAACATGAAAGGGTCTTTGACTTGGCAAGGCTTGCCTCAGGGCTCCCCTCTGTGGACCATGCCAGGCCAGACTTGGCACACATAGTGCTAGGCCCTATAGGGCTGGGTTGGGCTTATGTGTGTGTGTGTGTGTGTGTGTGTGTGTAGTATGTGTTACAGCTTAATTGCGTGTGAGTTCGTGAGACGGATGACAGACAGTGGGAGGGATCTGTGGTTAGGGGTACTGTATGCATGCCGTGTGTTTGTGTGTGTATGTGCGCGCGCGCGTGTGTGTGTGTGTGTGTGTGTGTGTGCGTGCGTGCGTGTCCCTCAGGGCATTTAGCTTGGGCTTCCTGTGTCTCTGTCTTCTGACATCCCCACCACAGCCCCGGGCTATTCAGGTGTAGGCTAGTTTAAGTATGTGCACGCACACACTTGCAAACACACACACACACACACACACACACACACACACACACACACACACACACAACAATGTTAGACGCACCGACTTTACACATACAATAAGGCGTACACACACACACATATACAAACACACAGATGTAGACCCTGTACTGTGTTTTGTCTGTAATTACTGTGTTGTAGCTGCAACCTCATGATGTGTAGTGAGCTGATGAAAGCTGTCAGAAGCATATGACCCTCTCCCCCTCTCTCTCACCCCCCCCCCCTCTTTCTCTCTCTCTCTCTCTCTCTCTCTCTCTCTCTCTCTCTCTCTCTCTCTCTCTCTCTCTCTCTTGTGTGTGCATCAGTACAGTGGGCCGTATGGTCCTCAGAATTTTGGCTACGCTATTGTGGGCCTCTTTAAAGACAACCACTCCAGACTTCATTTCCTCTCTCAGATTTGACTGGAGCTCAAAAGAGGACAAGCTAGTTTTGCTAGCTAGCTGGCGCCCGGTAAAAACACCCACGTGGCCCTACGCCTCCTGCCAAGCAAGAGCACACGGCAGAGAAGGCCTTGTTTGTCTGGACCCCAGCAGGATGAAACGGAGTGCCCAGAAATAAACACATTCTACCACCGGCTTGTCAATAGCGTGACAGGCAGCAGATTGCATAGGTCAGAGGTCACCTGACAACGTCAGGGCCAGTTCGCCATCTTTAGCAGCTCGCAGGTTAATGACTTTATTTTAAGACGGACAGAAACAGCTGTAGTTCATGGAAGCAGACGGTAGTACCAGAGCCATGTAGAAGACAGAGTCGTGTCAACTCCGTTCACTAAAATGGACTGTTTTTCACAGCGATGGCGGCTGGTGGAACCTCAAAACAGTTCCCGGACTTTAGCAGCAAATACTAGAAGTACGCTATCAATTATATTGCAAAAGTAATTTGCATTTAAATACTACTATTTACCAAGAATTGCAGATATATATTCAAATTGTCCACCAAGCACTTCCTGGAACTGCTTTACATCTATCTACATGTGACCATTGAGAACTCTTTCTTCTATGGGAATGTAGAATGGGAATGTGGATTTCAGGTGGATTTTCCACAGAGGATTCAACATTTTTCACACTATAAATTTCCCGACGGTCTTTTGTGTGTGAGGACACCGTGCTCGTCTTGTTGATCGTCTGAGGTTTTTTATTAGTGTTTAATTTACGCCTGCGTGTCGGTTGAGGTCAGTGTAGCCCATTCTTATCGCAGCTCAAGCCATTGTGTTCCTGTTGTGGCTGTAGTTCCTGGAGCTGTGTCTTTCTCACACTCGGGATGATATAGTTGAGGCCATGAGAACAGACACGTAGTCGGGGGGTGTTGGGGGTGGTCAACTTAACCAACAGACTTGGTCACTGTCTCTCACAGTCTTCTTTGCATCGCTATCTCATGGGTCATGGGCCGGGCCTGCATGTAATTGTGCGTGCGTGTGTGTGTGTGTGTATATCTATCTTATCACGTTTAAGATTATAATAATGTCCGTGTGTGTGTATGCGTGTGCGCGTGTGTGTGTGTGTGTGTGTGTGTCAGTCTGTGTGTTAGGGGCACTGGTACGAGGGGGGGCTTGGAAGGTGGGGGAGGGGAGTGTGGGTGGTCTTTTGCAGCTGTGTCTGCCCAGCCTTATCTCCTCCAGGGAGATATAGAGGAGAGAGGCCCTCCCTTATTCTGACACTACGTTTGTGTGAAAGCTGACAGCCATCGGCTCGCAGTGTAGAGGCACACATGTGAAGTGAGTGCTCGCGTTCAAATGCTCATTGGCTGCTAATAGCTTGGGTTAACGTGACATTTGATCTAAGATTCAAATCCCACGTCTCTTAAATGATTATCAGAAGACGGGGGGACTCGAGCGCTCTAAAGACAAGCGTGTTATGATCACTTAACAGTTGCAGTGTTTCCCCTTTTTGATTGAAAGGGACACATGCGGATGTCATTTCTTAGATGTGAATGGATTTTTTATGACAATACTCAGCATGTTTTCGCCTAATTTGCGTGATTGTACTAAGGCCTGGACGGGTGTGCTGACACACACACACACACACACACACACACACACATTCCCACACCCCTCCACACACACACTTAAATGCACACAAACTTCAAATTTACTCCACTCCCTCTTCACCAAACCTGCACCCAACACACACTCAAACATTGACACTCTTGCATGCATGTGCACTGTAAACGCACACACACACACACGCACATGCAAAAAAACACACCCTTCTGTCTGGGCCATCCTTTACTTTGGCTGGCTGAATCTCACTGATAACATGCCGCGGTGCTCATTTAAATTTGAAGCGCTTCTTTAATCTTCAAAGCCTGATTGCTTTATGAATATGCATGGCCTGAGCCAGCGCTCAGTTCATTACCTTGTTGTAAATTCTAATGACCATTAGGGCCCTGCACGGTAATTGCCAATTGTTTTGCATTTTTGATTAGTCCATTACCGGTGCGTATTCTGAACATGTCTGAACCCAGGCCTCGACAAGGCATATATATATATATATATATATATATATATATATTAGAGAGAGATATAGAGAGATCTATATAGAGAGAAACACATAGTGTCAAGAATAGTTAAGATGTGTGTATACACGTTTG
>JAODUE010000001.1:3212023-3223817 GCA_027564755.1 Amblyopsis hoosieri
AAAATGTACCGAACCGTTACTTCTGTACCTCGGTATGAACCGAACCGTGACTTTTGTGTACCGTTACACCCCTAATAGGCGCGTATGGGCGTTCATTGGGTGGGGGAAGACGCTCATTCACCTGCGCTAGTAGATTGTGATTTAGAAAGCAAATCTGGCGTGGGATGTGTGTATTTTTCACTTTCTGTGTTTCGTTCGTACGCAACATTTACACGTGAATTCTATGCACAGTTTTATAAATGAGGCCCCTGGACACCTGTGTGTGTGTGGGGCTAGTGGAGGGGGGCGGGGCTAGTGATGTGGGCGGGGCAAGAGTACGTGACTAGCCCTATCTGAGTGTTAACGGTCACTACTCCCCCCCCGCCCCCAGAGTGCTGCAGAACGGCCTGGAGGTGGAGCGTCTGCGCCTGAGGAACTTCTTCCACTACTACCACTCCAAGCGGGGCATGTGGAACGCCCAGAACAAGAAGACCCCCAAAGGGTAGCGCCCCCTGCTGGACACGCCCGTGAGCTGCGTGTGCACGGCCGGAGGGGGGGAGAGGACTGTGACGCGGCTTGCTCACCCGCCTCTTGGTTGTGGATGCACCCCTGTTCCTCCCCACACCACCCCCTTCCACTCCACTGGGGGTCCGTGCTGCGCGCTTGGCAGTGCGGGGAAATGTCCCAGGCCAGTCCAGTGGGTGTGCCTGGGGAGGGGGGGGGGGGGGGGCGGGGAGCAACGTGGACCCAGAATGACGGAGCACCCGTATGGAGACGAGAGACCGCTCTCTGTCTCTCGCTCTGTCTTTTACGTGCAATGTCTCAAATTAACTGAAAAGCAGCGGTTTCTGCGCGTGTGTGCGGTGTGCGTGTGCATACGTGTGCGTGCGTGCGTGTGTGCGGTGTGCGTGTGCGTGCGTGTGCGTGCGTGTGCGTGTGCGTGCGTGTGTGCGGTGTGCGCGTGCGTGCGTGTGCGTGCGTGTGTGCGGTGTGCGTGTGCGTGCGTGTGTGCGGTGTGTGCGTACGTGTGTGCGGTGTGCGCGTGCGTGCGTGTTTTGTAGTGAGAGGAACATGGAGCTGTGCAGAGACACAGCTAACTCGCTGTTCTAACCCTCAGTGTGAACGTGCTTCAGATCTCCAGCTAGTCAGTGGGGTCAGATAGGTGAACCATACATCCTGCTAGATCGGCCATATGCAACCATGACGGCAGGGGCGTCTACCGCCATGTTATTTCCCCGTTTCCTGAACCGCGGGAAGAAATGGCGTCCGCATCGATGGCGTCGCTCAGAGTGTCTTTCTTTTCCTCTATTCGTCTCTCTCTTTCTAGAGGTCTCCTCATCTTTTCATCTCTCCTTCAAGTGATGTATCTCCTCATCCTCCTCACCATTTAATCATTATTTCTAGTGATCTATCTCCTCATCTCTTTCTAGAGCTCTTCTCCCTATAATCCAGCCGGATGTTGTTTTCTACTAAAGGTTGCTGTGCTCTGTGACCTTGGTTTAATTACTATTTAACTAACAGCAGCTTTTGCGGACCACACAGACACTACTTACTTGAGGGTCACGGTTCACAGCAGGCAGACATGGCTGTGTAGATGCATTATCTTCTCCTGTGAGACAGTCCATTAACCCAGCGCTGCTGACGGCTCCTTCCAGTCTCAAAGACCCCGCCCAGCACCAGATTGAGGACGCGAGGCCCTTGTTCCTCGTTTAACACCATGGCCACGTTCGTCATGGTTACACCGAACTGAGGGCGGCCTCACAGCCGATTAAATGCGTAACGTCAGCGGCATGAAGACGTGACGTAGACTGACGTCAGCCTACCGTAGCAACAGCTATGCGGGGTGGACCGTTGGGCTAAGGATAAGGGAAGGCATGGCTGTGTGATATAAGTGTGCCTTTTTGAGGGTCCGACTGTAGACAGTGCAGGGGTGTGCGTTAGCAGGCTGTACAGTCAGTCTGTAAATATAGATAAAAAATGTAACAAAGTAGACACCTTTTTCCTCCTTAGCAAAGTGCAGCGGTGTCTGTCTGTCCGTCTGCCGTTGCAGTTCTGGAGCGGAGCCCTGACCTCACATCCTGGGGGGTCCCGGGTGGAGGTTGAGATGGGGGGGGGGGTGTTTGTCTGGAGGCTGCTACAGACGAGAGTTAATGACCTGCAGACTAGAAGCGAGACCCACCAAGAACGTCCTCCAGCAACGTAAAGCTATACTGTACTTCATTTGACATGGAAAGATTTAACACGTAAGATGAACAATACACAGGCCTGTAAGGCTCTATATATAAAACATTCATGACAATGGAAAAACAGGAATATACATTCCAAGGTAATTTCTGTGAAATTGTTTTGTAGAGAAAAATGGTTTTCAGAATGTATTGTACTATTATTTTAATTGGTCTTTTTTTGTTTTTTGTTTTTTTTTTGCAAATAAAATTTTATGCTTACGTCCGTGAAATTATTGTATACTTCTTCTCACAGGAATGCGAAACTGTATTTGTGTCATTCCAGTTTTTACCACATGAGGGTGCTCCACTCACACAGGCTGCAATAGTTACACATTCTTGATCAACCAATCATGTACTGATATGGCCTGCAGTTACACACTATGATGTAATATTTGTATATATCGTTACCCCTGCGGGTGTCTGAGGCTGCATTTCAATTCACGTTGACAGTCTTCCAATGCGTCTTACCTCACACACATTTGTCCAGACCTCATTATGCATGGTTTGTGAGCTCTGTAGGCAAACAAGTGACATGTTTTCACACATGCTGTCACCGGGTGAGGCGGGCGTCGACTGTGTTCACCGGTCCAGCTGGGCTTCAGGTAACAAACCAGCGGCTTAACGGAGGCTTACCAGCTGTACAGTCAGTGAGTCAAACAGCGTCATGTACGGTGGGCGTGTCCAGGTGTGCCGGCGGGGGTGGGGTGTGTGTGGGCTGGTGTGGAGTAGGGAAGAGGGGTAATTAATGGAGATAGAGTAACAGTATAGTCCATAGTCTAGTCTTGGTGTTAGGCTCCACACCTCCCAGACAAACTAATTTGGGGGTTGAGCCTCGTGGTTGTCCTATAAGCACCCTTAAAGCAAGATCCATATGGTAAGTATCATCTAGGTGCTTTGATTAAGTGATTTTAAACACATATTAATGCTGCTAGCACCGTATGACCTGTACTGTATATAAATATAGTGACATACGAATGGTCTCTCCTATATTCATATGTACTACATTAGCCTACAGAGAGAGTGCGTGTGTGTGTGCGCGCGCGCGCGCGTCAATGTGATTCCTGCCGTCGACTACCAGCGTGTGTGGATGTTGCAATGTGCGTGTGTGTGTGTGTGTGTGTGTGTCGTATAACATTATGCAACATTGGACTCCGACCAAGAGAGACACGCCCTAAAACGGTCTTCCTGAGGGTTTATGCTGGTTTTGTTGTGATTGATGTGAAACAACCAAACAACACACATGCGGTCACATCGGCTGTTACATCTGCTTCCCTGGATTTTGTCCGATAAACAACCAGTTTTCCTTTTTATTTAGTGAGTCATCATTAGGTTATTCCTGAAACACCTCTCTGACATAGCAAATTAAATGAGACGCGCGCAAGACTGCCTGGGGACATCGCCGTGAACGTGTCTTGGAGCAGAAAACCACTGGCCTATTGCTCCAGCAGAATCTCCACATACACACATACAGCACTGGCAGCCAATGGCCGCTTCTGCAACTGCTAAGTTGTCAGACTTGCTATTCATATTCATAAGGTATTAAAAGACAACGACGTTCCCTTGTGCCCTTACCGAATACCAGCCCCATTACCGAATAATAGCCCCATTGGTAAAGTTAATTATGGTTAAGTCTGGTGCAGGGTGATACGGGACAGCTAATTAAAATGCAGTGAGAGAATATTAAAGTGCGTGAAAGCAGCGCCCGTACAGGTCGCGCCTGTCACGAGTTCTGCTCGATGTCAGCGACGTCAAATAAAGTTGGTTAAAGTCGGCTCTGATTTGTTGCCCGGAGAGCCTACCTCCTTCCCTGATTGGTGCTCGAGTGGCTTCTGTCCCGAGGCAGTGCAAGCCCCCGCCCACGCGCACATCTGTGTGGATTCAGTCGTCAGTCGGACGGTTCGTGACGGGACCGACTGACGGGAGACCCGATAACTTACGCTTCTCGGTAAACAAAACAAAACGAACTAACACGCCGTACGGATGTATGTGCGCGTCACACCCCTCGGAATTGGGATTCTACTTTTTCTTCTGAGAACCGCGAGACGTCTGCCCGTTAATAGTTTAGAAGTTTAGGTCTGTGGAGAAGTGAAGCTGGTCTTCAACTGCCTTTACCTTTCATTAGAAACGCTATACTCGTTCTTTCACTGTCGTTCTCACAGTATTAGTATGTTAATAGTTCTAGAATTCTACCATGCCAGCATATCACGCTGCGTAACCAGTTGAACCAGTTGTCCTGTAGCGTTTCGACCGTCGCTTCCCGTGCCGCGGAGGCAAACCACTGCTTGGGCTTATCCCAGCTTTCTAAACACCCGCGGAGACCGGCTGCGCGTCATGGCCGGTGCCAGCAATGCGCACGTCAAGACACTGGAGGACCTGACGCTGGACTCGGGCTACGGGGCGGGTGACTCCTGCAAGTCCCTCAGCCTGTCCTCGTCCCGGTCCGCCTCGCATCCCGTCGCGGCGGCGGCTCCGCACCGGGGAAACTGGTGGTACCACTCGGGCTCCATGAACAGCCGCAACAACAGCTGGGACACTGTGAACGCGGTGTTGCCCGAGGACCCCGAGGACATCTTCTCCAAGTGCCCGCGCCTGCCGGAGCTGGAGGAGTTCCCGTGGACCGAGGAGGAGGTGGCGGGCATCCTGCGCAAAGTGGCCGCGAGCGGCGGCAGCGCGCGTGTGACGCCTGTGCCGGCGTTCACCGCGGAGGCCGCGCGGCGGCTCTCCACGCTGCTGCGGCGGGCGCTCGTGCGCGTGGCGCGCGAGGCCCAGCGTCTCAGCGTCGTGCACTGCCGGTGCACGCGCTTCGAGGTGCTGAGCGCCGCGCGGCTCGTCTTCAGCTGGGCGCTGGCGGAGCGCTGCGCGTGCGCCGCCGTGAGGGCGATATCCACGCACAGCATGAGCGCCGGCGAGCCGCTGCGCGCGGGCAAGAGCGCGCGCTGCGGCCTCGCGTTCTCCGTGGGGCGCTTCTTCCGCTGGATGGCGGACACGCGCATCTCCGTGCGAGTCCACGAGCACGCTGCCACCTGCCTGACGGCGTGCGTCGAGTCCCTGGCGGAGGAGGTGGGCGCGCGGGTGCTCGCGGCCGAGAGGGGCCACGGCGGGCCGGACGCGGGCTCGCTCTCCGCCGAGGCCCTGGAGGGCGTGGTCAACAATGACGCCGAGCTGTGGGGGGTCCTGCAGCCCTACGAGCACCTCATCTGCGGCAAGAACGCTAACGGTAAATACGGCAGCTGATTGTTGTTGTGCGTGATGAGGGCTACACCGCTGCCACTGTGCGCGTGTGTGTGTGTGTGTGTGTGCGTGTGTGTGTGCGTGCGTGTGCGTGTGTGCGCATGCGTCAGAACATGAACAAGGTCTCTGACCCTAACAAGGAGAGCGTCTTCGCTCTTGCCTTAGTAACAGGTGATCACTGTGCTGTGAGTGACAGGTCAGACTTCCACTCTCTTTCACATCCGCCCTGTAGTCACCAGGCTGTGTGTGTGTGTCTGTGTGTGTGTGTGTGTGTGTGTGTGTGTGTGTGTGTGTGTGTGTGTGTGTGTGTGTGGGTGTGTGCACCCAATGTACACTATGTGTGCAGACGGTATGCAGAGTGCACAGTGGGATATTGTATGGGCATTGTTTACTGTCCTGTGAGACAAAGTTCACTTTGTCTTTACGCCACTTGATGTTAATAGAAGGCCAGCACTGTATCTCTGGAAATATCTTACTTGGAGTTAGTCAGCTCAGTCAAGTGTGCCGTGTTAGAGTACATATTGGTTCCTTTTATTCTCTGGTGAAACATAACACATAACATAATATAGCTCTATAAATGAACTACTGTAGCAGATTATATTTAAGTGGTTTCTTTGTGGCTGTCACTTTGAGCTTGTGAGTGTTGTGCGTATTTGTGTTGTGTGCTTAGAAGTATTTAGTGTGTTTGAGCACAGCGCAGTTAACACACCGTTGCTACATGTAGTATCAATTTGTCTCTTGCATACATGCACAGTACATGTGTGAAGGTCACAATACTACAGCCTGTACGGTCTATTATTGAAGGGCATGCCCAGCCATGGGGGCTTAGAGGGCCCTCTGATGTCATATAGCCAGATGTTTTCTACCAATGTGTACTACTTTGCTTCTAATAGAAGTTTAATAATATTGCCGATACTGCATCTTTTAATTACAATTCACTGAGCTAGACTGTCTGGATAAGTAATCAGTGACGTAAAACACAGTTAAAGCATAGTTTTAAAACACTGTGCTAATAATGTACAGTATAATACTCATACAATACATACAGCATATACACAGGATACACAGTACAGTATATTTAAAATAATACAAATAATAACAATATATTTGTAATCTGTGTACCTCAGTTCAAGTAAAGGTAAGATAAAGTAAGATATAGGTACAATTCACGGTGTGCAACGTTTTTCGGGACCCCTTGGCTGATAGAAACACGACACAGGGACCCCCTATCACATATTTATAATATTTTACCGTGCTAACAAAAATGTGTAGGGCGGTCTATAGTGCCAGTATAAAGGTAATGGTAAAGTTAAAGGTGCTTTTATTGTCACATACACACACATGGGTATATGTAGCAAAGGTATATGTAGCAAAATTTGTTCTCTGCACTTAACACTGTGCAGCGCCCGGGGAACGACTCCAGATGGAATCCAGTGTCACCGGTCAAACGGCATTGACTGGAGAGTGAACACGACATTAATTTGATATATATTTTTTGTATGTATTTATAAAAGTAGGCCACTAAAATAGCCATTCAAATATTTTACAGATGTATATATTTATAGCACAGGTTGTATTTATGTTAATGTATATTTTCTCACATTAAAATTTTTGGAAGAAAATCAGTTTTGGATCAAATAATTTGGAGGACTTCCTGCAGTACCTCTGAGGACCCCCTAGGGTTCCCAGACCCCCTGTTGAAGACCTCTACTGCATACCATCCTCTTTCATGTTAAAAGCTGTGCTTTGCTCTCTGCCGTGCTGTGTTGCCCGAGGTCCGTGTGGGGCTCGGCATTCACTCTGAGCCCTTCCAGCTGCTACAGGGGTGGCAGAGATGGGCCGCGGGGTCAGGGGGGCTCCGGAAGAAGTTTCTGGGAGTTTCTGTGACGCGTCACATCACTCCTGGTTCACTCCTGAGGCCCGGGGCTCTGAGACATGAGAGAGGGATGCAGAGAGAGAGAGAGATAGAGAGAGAGGGTGTGGGGGGAGAGAGTTAGAGAGAGACGGAAAGAGAGGGGGAGCGAGAGAGTGAGAGAGAGAGGAGGGGGGTGGGAGAAAGAGAGAGAGATAAAGAGAGAGGGAAAGAGAGAGAAGAGGACAGAGAGAGAGAGAGAGAGGAGGGGGGGAGAAAGAGAGAAGATATATAGATAGAGAGAAAGAAGGAGAGAGAGAGAGAGAGAGAGAGAGAGAGAGAGAGAGAGAGGAGGGGACGGAGGGTGCCAGAATATGCTCATCACACCCTTTGCATATTTTTCTCAGGCGGCTATTTTCAGTGTGCATCCTAATTTATTTTCTTCCTCTTTCTTTGCTTTATTTCACATTTAGCGTCACTTTCTCATTCACACATGCACGCTTGTCTCTCAACTCCCCCCCCCTTCCCAGACCCTCTCACCCACGTCCACCCAACCCCACTCCTGTGCCATTCAACCTAGCCTGCACCACTTTGCACTTCACCCGCACATTTGTAGCCCTGCTCATACATCACGATGCCACCTTATTGAACCTACTGTCATCCGCGCTGCTCCAGGGGGTCTCGAGAGTGAAGACCACTTTCTTGGACCAGGAGGCCTCTAATATTGCCGTCTTTATGGAGCTGAGCCGTGGTCTTTAGTGGGGGTACACATTCATCGTTGGGCCTCCTGCCCTACAAAGCACTTGTCACTCATTGTGTTGAACTTGTGTTGTTTTAATGCGGTGCTAGGGAGCACAGCTGTCGTCAAAGGACTCAGGACTACACTAACCCCCCGCCCCAGCCCCCAAAATCACCACCAGGCCACAAAGAAACAAACAAACAAAGCCGTAAAAAAAAAAGAAAAAAGAAAATAAAAGACAAAAAGTAGTCACAAATAATGAGTGTACAAAAAACGCATTTTGTCTAATTGCACCTTAGGAGCCCGTCTTCCAGAGGGGTGAGGGGATAGGGGCTTCTGTGCGGACGGACCGGGGCCACAAAGGGACTTGGCCCCTCCTGTGTTACTGTTAGCCAGGGCCTTTGGACCAACTTGTCTCCATTCAGCTCGTGTGCTCTCAGGCCCAGGTGTATCCTTGTGTGCATTTCCACGTCTCTGACATCTCTTTGGCCCTGAGTGCTCCATTGAAAATAAGATGGAGAGACCAGAGCGAATGAAAAGAGATAAAGTGCATAACAGGGATGAGAGGAAGAATAAAAGTAGAGTGGCTTCCTTGCTTTTCAGGACAAGGACAATGTCCAGGCCTTCCTCCCACGCTCCAGTCTGCCCTCTTCACTTTAATGGCCAATAGTCTATAGCCTAGATTCAGTTGATATCGAGCAATTATTTATAATATACTGTCCATGTAATTTATAATTCATTTTTACAATTCATGTTGTGACCCATATTTCAGAGCGTGATTTACCTTTCACACAATAAAAGCAACTATGATAGCATAACCTGAATATTTCACAAACAATGTAAAACAAACAAACAAACAAACCAAACAGAAAGATCACGCAGATCATAAACCCGTTCAGGATCAATATATCAATCATCTAAATTCCTCCTGGTGGACTCAGAATGCCGCCCAGTCAGGCAGCCAGGCAGGCCAGTGAATGGCCCAATGCCAAGGCCAATTGAGAGGTATTGCTGTGGTGGTGAGCCAGAGGGGAGATGGCCATCCATTATTCATCGCTAAGCCAAGTAATCCCCCACAGAATTTGTCTGGTCTGGTCTGGCCCAACGGTTGGGGACTGGATTGGATGGTCTGGGGGGCAAACAAGAAGGGTTTCAGGGGTTGGGGGATGGCAGGTCTGAAGGTTGATCCCCCCTCCCCCCTTCTTCATGAGGGAGGGTGGTGTGAGGGGTTTGTATGATCTTTTGAAGGGGCTGTAAAGGGTTGAAGGGGAGTGGGGGGGGGGGGTTGAGGATTAGATGCAAATATGTCTTTGATAGCTTTCACAGTCTGGGAGTCCCATTCTGTTTATGGATATTCATATTAAGGCTAATCTTTGAAAACAATCCCTGGCACGGAGGCCAGAGAGGCTTCTGGGATGTGGATGCTGCACAGAAACAGCAGGGGGTTCTAGGGGGATAGAATGGGCCTGAATGGGGTCTCCTCTGACCCAGAACAGGGACAGAACAAGCAGAACCCCTGCTGGTGTGTGTGTGTGTGGGGGTGGGAAGGGTGTTGTCTCTGAGAATTGCAATGTGTTTGTGTGCATCACTTAGATTCGGACATGAGCACCGTGTTCCTCCTCATCCACAAGACACACTCGCACGCACCCTCACACTCACGCACACGCACGCACGCGCACACGCTCATGCACACGCTCACACACGCTCACACACACACATGCTCACGCACACACTCACACAAGCACACATGCACACACAAACACGCTCATGCACATACTCACGCACACTCGCACACACCCTCACTCACATGTTCATGCACATGCACATGCACACGCTCACACACACACACGCTCATGCATGCACACACACACACACACACACACACACACAAAAAGCATGCGTGGCAGAGATGGCAACTCAAGACTGCACTCAAAGACACACACGAATGTGACTGTCATCAGAGAAGAACCAGCCGATTCACTCTTCTCCCTCTGTCATGAGCGTGGAGGAGAGTGATTTATTTGTCTGTGTGTCTTGGTCCTGTCTCCATACGGCCCTCCTCTAGGCAGCTGTTGTGTGAGCGTAGATGGCAGCAGAGGTGAAGACCTTTATCAGCCACAAGTCAACAAGCATGGGCTTCCATTCTGCTGCAGGAAAAGCAGTTCAGTGTCAATAATGTTTTTTTTTCTTTTTTTTTTTTTCTGTTTTCTGTGTTTATGCTTTCAGCCAGCACAACCTACAGTGAGTATAAATACACGTATTGAAGATCAGGGAATCTCAAGGGTTCTTATAAAGGTACGCTGCATGGGACATGAGTGGGACCGAACCCTGGACCGCTCAGAGTGGACCAGTCAACATTTATTAAATGGCATTTAAATGGCAAATTACCAAGTAGCACATTAAATACTGCAGCAGTAGCAAGCCTCAGTTTATGCTGGTATGAAATAACCATGTTATGTTAATGCTTAAAACAAAATACAATTTAAGCAAATCAGTTTCTGGTAGCAGGGTTCAGCTGACCTTTTACCTTATTTGTCCAAGGAAAGGCCATTCAGTTTTCTTTCTTCGTGCTGAATTAACTACTGAAAAATGCTCAAATTTGACCAAAAATGTTTACTGGTGTGCAGACTGTTTAGCAGAATAATGTTTAATTTATTAGTGTGTAGCAGTCTGTTTGTGTATACCTGAATAATATTTGGCAGAATAATGTTTTGCAGACACCTTTGCAGATTAGCTATTGTCTTGCAGACCAGTAATTAGCAGACTTGTCTATAGGCTTAATATTTAGTTAGCTAGTGATTATCAGACTCATAGTACTGTAAGATAATGTTTAGCAGACATATTAACCAGTGTTGGGCAAGTTACTCAGGAATAATAAGTTACTATTTACTTATTACTCCTTAAAAAAGTAATAATATTATTTTACTTATTACTGGGTATTAAAAGTAAATAGTTACGTTATAGTTACATTACTATATTACTTTCGCAATAACTACCCTAACTGAAACTAACTAACCCTAACTTTTGAAAAGTGACAACCTGTGTAGCCAGCTCATTTCAAATTTAAATTCTCTTTATTGGAACAATAATAATAAAAACCTTTGGAGTCAACAATCAGCCAAAGTGAAAACATTGCAGCCTCTCAAACCAGATGATTGGACAGGTTGGTTCAATTAGCCTTCCCTAATGCAGTAATGCAGCATTACTTGGATTAGTAATTATTACTGTTTGGAAAAAGTAATTTGTTACACTACTGGTTACTGGAATTAAATAATAATATTACAGTAACTAGTTACTAGTAACTAGTTAGAGAACATGTGTTGTTGCGGACACACCGACACATGTGAGAGCTGGCGGCAACTAGTAACTAGTAAGTTACTGCCCAACAATGCATTTAACACACCATGATTTGCTAATATAGCACACGTTTAAAGTGGGGAAGATAACATGGTGAGATACTTCAGCAGCCAGCATAGCACACACCAGGATTGCTTCCCAGTGTAGCAGGTCAGAGAGCACATGAGGGAGAAATAGGGTGGGAGAAAGTTGAATTCTCCCTCCCCCAGCCCAGCTGGGCAGAGAATATCCTCCCCCATCTTTCCTTCCTTCCCTCTGCTTGGCCCGCTAGGCTAGTATAGGGGTTAGGGTCAGGAGGTTCATGAACCACACAGTGTCCCTGGGTCTGTCTGTCTGTGTGTGTGTGTGTGTGTGTATGTGAGAGAGAGAGAGAGAGAGAGAGAGAGAGAGAGAGAGAGAGAGAGAGAGAGA
>JAODUE010000001.1:3265202-3276767 GCA_027564755.1 Amblyopsis hoosieri
CCCCCCCCCCCCCCCCCCCCCCCCCCCCCCCCCCCCCCCCCCCCCCCCCCCCCCCCCCCCCCCCCCCCCCGCCGTCAGGCAGAAAAGGGATGAGCGTGAGATGTGACCAGGTGTGTGTGCGTGCGTGTGTGTGAGGGAGTTGATGGAGGAAGTGAGAGGGGAAGGTTTGAGGGGGGACGGGGTGAGCAGCTCCTGTCAGAGTGCCTTTAAAGTCCCAGCAATCATTTGTTTAGACCACGTGGTCGACTCTATTGTAGAGCGCACATTGTGTTTGTACCATGAAGGTATGCAGTGCGAGTGTGTGTGTGTGTGTGTGTGCGCGCGTGTGTGTGTGTGTGTGTGTGTACTGCTCCTTCTCTGACCTGCACGATGAGCAGGGGGGAGACTCCTGCTGATTAATGGGCCTGTCTGCTCTCCCATGGTGGCATGCCTCCAAACTAAATTTGGCCACTGCTGGCTAGTGGGGTCAGGTGCAGGCAATGGAGACATTAGGGGGGAGGGCCTGCCTCACAGCAGCCATGCGTGCACACGACTGGACTTCCAGCACCAAGAGAGAGCCTGTGTGACTGAAGTGAAGGCAGGTCATGGAGGCTTGTTGTTGCAGGAACCCAGGAAGGCCGCGTTGGCTCGGACGTCTAATGAATGTCCCTGTGTATCCATCTCATGGATTCACAGGGTCATTAAGTATTAAGCAAGGATTAGTACTTAAGTACCATTGATGGACTTCACATAGTAATTAAAGGTTCCCCTGTGGTAGAAAGTCCGGTTTTTCCACTTGTCAGAAGGGACCTGAAACGGCTGAACAAATCTATCTGTGAAACATTTTACATTTATGGCATTTGGCAGACGCTTTTATCCAAAGCGACTTACATGTAGTACATTTGTCATTAGTTGGGCAGGTCAAACACCAGCAATTTTAAGCAACAAATATTATATCAGAATAGTTACAGCATTTATTTATATAAAAGGAGGGTAGAGAGAAAATGAATAATTAGAGTAAGAAACATTGAGCATTGAATACTAGGAAGCATTTTGTGTAAAGCAAGCCAAATTTGGACCCAGATGTAACAATATATTGACTGTAACCAATCATCGATGACCTATATACTGTCATTCCCACTCAAACACTAATAAAGTTAGGACATTTAAAATTATTTGCAACACTGAAACAGATTTTTTTTTGCCACTATGTATTTTTGGAAGTAAAAACGTCCTCCAATCCACGTGCTCTCCAGGCAGTACAGCTGACCAAAGAGGAAGGCTGGCCTTCTGTAGTCTTAAAACCGGCTTCAAGTGGCATCTTGTTCTATTTGACCAGTCCTAAAAGGCTGCTGTGGGAGGGAGAACCGTTAAAGTGTCTAACTATAGTCAGCAGCAACCCACTCAGAGCACCGCAGTGACATTTTCTCTCCCATCACACAGCGCAATCAGCATTATCCATTATGCATTCCCTACCAGGTAGCGAGAGGGAGCAACTTGACCAATTACAGACACAATGATAGACCCCCGCAACTCATTTCTCCTTGTGTTTTTGCCAACGCTGTCATAACGACCTCAACACCAATCGAGCGCCGGGGCCGGTTGGCAGGTCATTCAAGGTGGGCTATGTGAGTACATAATTACAGCTTGGGAACATTTGGCCTTTGCAAATTGTATGAAATGCATAGTGGCTAATTGGGCCACTCTGGCATTTGTGGAGGTTGCAGGGTCATCTTTTATGTGACGGCCATTATCACTAAAGTGATAAGAGTGAGAGGCCCACTCAGCTCCCTCTGGAACCCTGCCTGCACCTGGAGAAATAACCGAGATCAGGTCAAGTGGAGGAAGACGTCACATATCAGGCCTGCGCAAGGTAAAAAAATAAAGCTTTTTCATCCAGGAGAGGGCTATTCAGCTCGGGGTCCTAAATCAAAGAAATTATCATCCTGTAATGTATGATGTACGGTAAAAAATCACCATCTGGAATAAAGTGACAAGTAACATTTTGAGTATCAAAGAGGACAATTTGGAAGACAATATAGGCAACCATTACTTTGTGATTTCACCGGTGTGTGACGAGAAAGGAAAAAATGTCACATGTGCATTTGATATTTAAGAAAATGTTTTGTTCCTGTTGCCGAAATTGCAGGTGTTCTTAGAGTGGCATGGCCTTTTGGTTCACATAGGACACCATTTAAAGGAGGGTAATGGTGGATTTGATCATTGCCGTGTTCAAGGGTGCATTCAAAGCCTATTTTGTTTGTTAGTGTTAGGTTTCCTTCTAACACCAAACCTCTGACGCCTGATGTCCCAAAGCAGACGTCTACGTTCAAACAATTTAAGATAGTTTACATTAAACACGATAGCTGGTTGAATGTCTTTAATTACTTAATTATTATTATTATTGTTATTATTAGTTCCTCCGAAGGAGGAACCTATTCTTATTGTTGGTTTTATTATTATTATTCTTGTAACAGAAAAACGAGAATACCATAAAAACGACCTGATAACTTTTGTTACAAATTTGCATTATGCATTATTTGCATGATAATAGTATATAGATGTCTCTACCATGCCATGGAAAATGATAATGATATAAAGATAGGCAGCGCTACAGTACATGCCCAACATTTTTGAAATTGAAATAATTTTCATTTGAACCATGATAAAGAAACTTGAAACTTGCTACACATGCATAACTGATGATAATGAACAAATAAGTCCACATAATGTCTGCCTAACTAGATTTTCTGTACAGTGACAATTTTGCACAAAATGTAAAAATTATCTTAAAATATACCGTAACTCAGATTTGCACGAAACTTGCAACATGTGTAGAATGCATATCTGAACAAAGTATGTTTTGGGAAATAATTATATGATATAAGATAATGAAGATAATGGATAATGATTCAATGATATAAAGACGGTAAAAGATATACATATTTTCATATAGCAACAAGATATGACCATGTCATTAACTGTACATAGAGAGGACATGCCCTAGACTGACCATGTGAAATATTTCATTGATAAATATGAGTAAAACACACACCATTGCATGCTTTTTTACTGATGCTAATGCTAATGTAGAAATAATGCTTTAAAACTCTTTTGATCATTACACAAGCCTCTTATCCACTTGAAACTTGACATACATATAGCTGACATTTGTCTGAGCATTTGCTTTACAAGTCTAATTCTTAGCTTGAAAGCTGACCAAACCACACCCTCCCAAATTTAGCACCTTCGACTAACAAAAGCTACATGTTTGATGCTCCATATATCGTACACAGTTAATGCAATAATTTTGCGCCATTAGATTCAGGAATATATCTAGTTTAAACTGTGAAAAGGAATATTTCCTGTGATTAAAGATGCACCTTCCTTGTGAGACATGAACTAACAATGTATTACAGCTTTCACAATTGAAATTATTGACTGAGTCAATCTGAATGCTAATTGAGGCATAGTGTGTTTATTATTGTGGCAGCGTGTGTTTATTATTATGGAGATGTATGCTAAATGAGATAATGATGATAATGAACATGTATTACATGGTATTATTTTAATGTAAAATATCTGTCCATATATTCATATAAGATATGACTGCACGATAACACTGCATCCATACTTTGAGATCTGAAACTGCACACATCTATTATTTGTCAGAATGATCAATACTGCATATATCTGTAAACTTTGACCTTCAAAATGATGTGCAATAAGATAATGTCATCTGATTCTTCATGCATTAAAGGTGAAATAAGTAGGCTTGTTTGTGAAATGAACGTGGATTATTGGAGAATTCGAGAATTGTAATTGAGGCTGAATGATCCACGATGACATTGAGCGATATGTTGAAAGTACTGATATGTCTCGGAGGACCGCCCCAGTGTTGCTTGCAACCCTAGTTATTATTATTATTAATTGTATTATTATATAAGGTAGATTATATCCAGGACAAACTGTACCAAGGAGCTTTGAAATCCACAGTCAGGATTCTGACGCCGCACGTGCATACAGTAGCTTGTCTTTTTCCAGCATGTTGAGGCTGGACACATATTGAATGTGCCAGTTGGAATCCCTGAGTCTGGCCAAACAACGTATTAAAATCTGGTAATGGTGCCAGATGAAAATAAATGAAACAGCGTCACAAATGTTGACAGCGCATCATTTTTCCTGCATGCGAATGCATGACTGAACTGGAGTCCCCTGACAAATAACTGACCAGGTAAGAAAGGTAATTTACATATTGGTGATTGATAGCAATGTGATTCCAACAGGATAAAAAAAAAAAAAAAAAAAAAGCAATTACACTATAATTAACCAAACTCTGGTGCTGACTAAGAGGTTAGCACGTATATGAATAGACCCTGATAACTTCATAATGGAAATACAAGAAGAAAAGAGGTCTTAAGAATCGTTTGAGCACATCTATAAGACATTTACAAAGACATCCCTTGACCCCACGAGACTTCCCGCTCATTCCACAAATCTCCCCCTTTCTGACAGCAAACTTCTGCCGTTCCACACACACCTCCCGTCTCAGAGCGGAGCAGGAATGTACTAAATCCTTCTCTGGCGGGGGAGTTGGCCAGCCAGGCCCCGTTCTAACACACTGATAAATCTCCCCCAGCGTATCTGCGCCCCTGCGTCAAGAAAAGGTAGCGCCATCTGCTTCCTATTAATTCCCAGGCAGGCGACTTATCACCTCGACCCCGACGACCCCGCACATCTCCCGCCTCCACCGCCACCGCCGCACCACCCTCTCCTCCTCCACCACCACCTCCTCCTCTCGCATCTCCCCTATACCACTACCTCGCTCCTGAACCCAATCCATCTCGTCCACAGCGTGTTTTATACACTGCAGTTGAGGAGGTCTGTTGACATTTCACTTTGCTGTGACTTACGATATGGATTTATACACGGACACAAACAGACCGACACGCTGACACACCCACACGTGCACGCGCACGCACGTGACACGCACACACACACACCATGACCTTTCACCAGTGGCTCAAACCCCCATTTCCACCTGTATGTATGTGTGTATTTGTATATATATACATATCCCTGTGGCTAGTTCATTGGACAACAGGTCTGCTTGCTCTAGGTCATCGTCAAATGAGAAGCAGAGCAGCAGGGCGAGGGCGGAGATAGCACAGGGTTCGGGTGCCTCTCTCTGGCTTTGATTAGCTCCCCTACTTGATTAAATGCTCATCATCGAGAGGAGGGAGAAAGAACAAAACAAAAAAAGAACGGGCAAAAATTGAGAGTCGAAGAGCAGGGAGGCAAATAGAGTCACGGCCATTTGTTTTCTCAGCTGGGGCTAGTTCAAGTGGCCCTCTCCTGCAGCCCTCTGGCCTGGGATCACACACACACACACACACAGAGGGAAAATGTATTGGGGGAGGGCAAAATAAGTCAAAAGAGTAAGTTAAAGAAATTGGCTCTTGGAAAGCCACCATCCCTTTCCTTTCATTTTTTCTCCAGTTCCATCTTTCACTCATTTGTTTACCCCAACTCTATCTGCCTCCAGATCTCCCTATACCAAACCCTCTTCGTCTCTCTCTCTCTCTCTCTCTCTCTCTCTGTCTCTCTCTTTCTTCTCCACCTCGCTCGCTCGTTCCCAGCCTGGCCTGTCAAGGTAACCTGACGCCGGCGGCTTCTGACACGATCCAGACCGCCCGTAGCTGCTGCCCAACACTTTCACCACGAGAGCCAGACAGTAAAACAGCCAGATTACTACCACATGTTCCTCTCTCTCTTTCTCTCCCTCTCTCTCTCTCTCTCTCTCTCTCTCTCTCTCTCTCTCTCTCTCTCTCTCTCTCTCTCTCTCTCTCTCTCTCTCACTGCCCTTGGCAGCCAACCCCCACCGTTAGCTGGGCTGGAGAAAAGCATGACACACCAAAGACCCCCAGAGCGGGGAAAACTGACCCAACCTGTGTGAAAGAGGCGTGTGCGTGCATGTGTGTGTGTGCGTGCGTGCCTGCATGCGTGTGCATGTCTGTGGTGGAGGGGGGGGGGAGCACGCTACGGGTCTGTGTGTGTCTGTTAGGAGTTATGCTAGACCCTGATGTGCCATCTAGATTCTACCGTGATTGCTCTTTGAAGACCCTTTGTGTATACAGTACTGGTGTATATTTGAAGGAGAGGGGAGGAGGGGAGAGGAGCTGAGGGGCGAGAAAAGGAGAGTAGAGAAAGGAGAGGAAAGTGGGGAGAGGAGAGGAGATGAGAGGGGGTCGAGGAGGGCAGAGGAGTGGAGAGTATAGGGAGAGGAGAGAAGGGGAGGTCACGATAACAGTGAGACCCATTCAACAGCATGCAGGAAAGTTATCCTTCACCCACCGATCAGTGACAGTATAGCCTTACTTTGGGGTGTATGTCCACAAATGCCATCTAGCGTTCACTGGCACGATGTACACATGCAGGGGCTTGTGAAACATGAACACTACCTCCTATTCAAATGTTTCTCAGAATTCTTAAACACGCTCATTAGGAGATCTCTCATTTCAAAGCAATTAGCTGGAAATCATGACTAATGGCCAAGCCGAGGCACTACCTAATGAGTTTATTTTAATTTGACGCTTCATCTCTAACACCGCCTTATTTTAAGAGACTTATCTGTCCCCTTCTGACTTTGCACCTGCACAATGCTTCTCTCCTCCAGCACGCTCTGTTGGTGAGAGGCCTTTTGGTCATTTTGCATGCCCAGACACATTATAAACTCCCAATTACACTCTCCCTCCCTCTCTCTCTCTCTCTCTCTCTCTCTCTCTCTCTCTCTCTCTCTCTTTGTACAAATGAACCAGCTGGTGATACAGCAGCACTGCATTATAACGCGTTGGTTACCAGCACATTTCTTAAAGCAAGATGCCTTCCCATCTCAAATAACCCTAATGTGAACATAATGCGGAGTATAATGAATCTGTTGGAGTTTCATTCCAGCATACTGCCGAGTTAATAAAACAATATTGCCGATTGCAAGGGAACGAGAGCCCCTCAGAGCTGGCTTTAGATTAGGCCCCTAATGGCTCTGAAGCCGTGGGCTAAATTGAAATGTAAAACCCAGAGCGAGACCCTAATTCACCCTTATCTGTGTGAGCGACGAGCCTGCCTCCCCAGACTCAGATTGGGGCCATGGAGTTGGATGCACAGCAATTTGCTTTGTAAGAGGTAGGTGTATGCATGCAACGCCTGGCTCACGGTGCAGAGGTATAGAACGCGTGCTTCGAATGCCATGCATTGGAATGAGTGACGGCAGTTCAAAGGTTTATTTCTGTTTCATTCGCTCCCTCGCTTTCTCTCTTACCCCTTCCCTACAGTATCTCTCTCTCTCTCTCTCTCTCTCTCTCTCTCTCTCTCTCTCTCCCCCAGTGCAGTTCACGTTATAATTGATGCTTTCAGCAAACATGAAAGAGTGTATTACAACCCACATGGGTAGCCTCTGTAACTTCTGAGGCCAGCCAATCACAAACAGACCCACGGTAGTGAGAACCTATAGCTTCCTTTTCAAGAAGACGCCAGGAGTCAACAGAAGCCGATGTCGCTACATGTACGCTTCAGACTCCACCACAACACACCAACATTATCTTAATCACGTTGTTTCTCTCTCTCTCTCTCTCTCTCTCTCTCTCTCTCTCTCTCTCTCTCTCTCTGCTGTCCCCCGTCATAGCCCCTCTCTCTCCGATGTCGCGTCCGCCCTCCCATGTCACCCTAATATCCTCCTTCCACTTTATCTCTCTCCACCGCTGGCCCCGCCAATGCTGACCATTCATTAGCCTAATCAGAGCCCAGCAGCTGAACAAGCAACCCGCTGCCACTCCTCTACTCCTCTTGTTTCCTTCGCGTTTCTCTCTGGCACTCATTTGCATATGAGTCCAGTTAATTAGTGTGGGGGCCGCAGCTGCGCGGTGATAATCATTATTAAACACGACAGTCACCTGTGACCGATCTGCACTCTCCACCCAGCCCTAACCCACCCCAACCCCCCAACCCAAAGAAGCCCGTCCCCTCGACGGCTCTGCCTGTCTCTATCAAACCTTCAACCGTTGGAGGGCATAGGCATGATGTAATTTCCTGTTTCTATTTTAATAGTGATAGTGTATCCCCCTTAGGCTGTAGACCTGTTAGGTCAGACTCCATTCATTGTAATCATTCGCCTTTTTTCGACAAACAGACTTATCTTCAAACTTGAAAAAAAATCTCATAGATGGGTCTGAAGTGTGCGCACGTGCGTGATATGGTAATATGTTTAATTTACGTTTAGATTAATTTGCGTTTGCGCACAAGTGTGTAGGCGTACGCCGTCTACTCTTGGGTTTGGAATAATTTCCAATACAATAAAAGATAAGCTTGGCATAGACAGGTGTGTGTATGCGCGTGTGTGTGTGCGTGCGTACGTGCGCGCCCTGCTGTATGCGTGTGCGTGTATGTGTGCATGTGTATGTGGCGGCTGGGTGTCACAAATGTTTGTGCTGCATATATTAAATTGCAGTTGCTCCTCTGTGGAGAGGATTAATATAGGCTTAGATGTCATATTGTATAAAATGCAATACAGTATATGTTGTGTTTATAAAATATTATGATTAAACTGGAACCGTCAGAGATAGAGGGAGTTTCAATTGCTAGTTCACTAAATTTTTAGTTTTTTTCCATAGAGCAGCATCTCCCTCTGCTGTTCATTTAGTCACATTACAATGAATGATACGGTGCACTGTATGCTATAAATATGTCTCGACCCTGCATTATATTTGTATCCACTTTATTAAATTACTTTTATAAATACTTTGTTTAATGTGTGCAGTCCGATTTCTCAAAGTTAGATTTTTGTGCTCCTTGCAATGTTATATTTCAGTGTAAGAATGCTTTGAATACATTGGTGGAGTAAGCATCCCACCTTCTGCAAGTGACACAAGACCAACCTCTTCAGAATCCATCATGATGCCTTAGTCATTGACCTCTATAGTTCATAACACTCCCATTCACCTTCTATGATGTTTAAGGTAATCTGTCTGTCTCTATTTCTATATAAAGTATGTTTTTGCACTCTATACGTAATAGGCCCTATAGTATATAAAATTGCATGTCAACAGGAAATAATTTATTGAGGTGGTGTAGTTTTCTTTCTTTTTTCTTCTTGGTGTCGAGTTTCTATGGAATAAAAAAAATAGAGAATCTGAAATATACGTGTGAAAACACACTGTAGGTAATTTTTTAGCATTATTATCACTTGTCTGATGAGCATGAGAGAAAGACAATTGGATGTGGCTTCATAATACTGTAATATTAGTATGGCGTGTCTAAATCTTGTAAAACATAATTGAACACCAATAATAACGTATCTACTTCACAATATGTATTAACTGCTTTTTCCCTCCCGCAGTTGTGAGCTGTCATTCAAAACATCACCATGACCCACAAACCTCAATACAGCTTCTTGCCTGAGTGTGTCTGCAGTAATCTGTCCTATACGGGTGATAGGGCTGATGGATGACAGCTTGAAATGCACTACACGCGACGAGTTGTGTTGTTCTGCAGATAAAATCCATACTACATAAACACAGCCTTCAGCCTTCCTGGGCCTGGGCAGTCTGCCAGACACACTTTCCTAGGCTCCCGTCAGACACAGGGTGGCATCATTAAGCCCATGTGGAGGCTCCTCCCTGGGAATAGACCCCCTTCCCTCACCCTCCCTCTTAAAGGCAAAGAGACAAGCCACTTAGGGGACGATCTGTGATGTGGCCTGCCAGTGTTGCAGTATATGCTGAACGAGGTTTCGCTAGAAATACCAGTTACTAACATTATATAAATAATATGTGATGTGAGGGGCAGGGTTGCTGAATATATGCATTTATTGTGTATCTATCTATCTATCTATCTATCTATCTATCTATCTATGCATGCTACATTGCATTGAAAACTGTAAAGTATGTAGTCTCTGCATAATGTGCCTGCAATCTAGTAGGTGTCCAGTAGATGGCAGTATGGCTTGCTACCAGAAAGGCTCCCAAGGAATGATCCTAGTCAAATAACTGTATTCGGATCAGCTGATATGTTCAATCCAAGCTAGGCCAGACTTTAACCCTGAACTACAGCATGACTGAACGTCAAGACATAGTGAGGTTGATTATCATCATCTGATGGCTAGTATATTTAGTAAAAAATTAAATGTCTGATTGGCCAGGCCATGTTGACGCATGCAAGCAGCTGTTTATGTGCACATTGAGAACGAACTACTGAAAGGTTATTAAGTGCATTTGTTTACTTGTTTACTTAGTTGGTGTGTGTGTGTGTGTGTGTGTGTGTGTGTGTGTGTGTGTGTGTGTGTGTGTGTGTGTGTGTGTGTGTGTGCTTCATTTAACTAAATACATAGATATTTTTTGCAATACGGATGCAGGTAACATTTAAATAAATGTAAATTAACAGCTATCATGTACTTATAGCTTTGTTTGTAGCTTTTAGATTCAGATGCAACTCATTTATTTATACATATTTTCACTTTAATGTTAATACATTTTAAATGTTTAACTAGGTCTTTCGATAAAAAAACAAACATTTGCTCGGTGAATGTAATTAATGCAGACAAAAGTAAATGGTATTTCAGTCTGTGCTTATAGCGATCATTACAAAACATCATGGTGGATGCCAGCCATAAGAGTTTACCAATCCTTGCACAAACATGGAAACAAGGCCTGTTAACATTTTTTATTTTCCATTTCAGTGTCATGCTAATGTTTTGCCACATCATACCAAATTTCGAAACGAAGAAAAATTCCAAAATATTAGAATAGAAAAAATTTGAAACTCGCAGTAGTTTGCAGAGAAACTTTTCTACTCAGAATTGCAATGCATGTAAACTGCTAGACATGCAAGGCCTTTCCCCTCTGAAGTGATATTTAATTTATGACCTTACTGATCTTCAGAATAGGACCCTGCCTTTGCTGCTCTTTGATGTACTAAGCACTTTGTGCGTGCTGCACATACTGTAGTATACTGGCAGCATCTAACAACTAGGACAGGTCCTGCCCCACCTCATTACACACCTTCCCAGATGTGGCTGTGAAATACACAGCTTGGCTTTGAAGCTTGGCGTTTTCCCTGGTGAATCAATGATGAGTTATTATTCCCACACATTGTTTAGTTTGCATCGTATTGAGTTATTCTTGTTGTCATATAACTATTTCTTCATAAGGTGTACAATGTATACTGTGACCTATATGTATGCATTCTTTCTGTAAATGTATTTCCCATTGTATTTATTCACTTTAGTGCTTGAACAATTTACTTTTAATTTTAAATCTTTAAAGTCTTTTAATAAGTATTTCAATATGCATAGTCATAACATGTGGGTGGGTGACGTGACATAAAAATGTGTGTTCTTTAAAAATGCTTATATTGTTCCTCTGATAGGTTATTAGGTATATAGGTCATCTGACAGTATACTAGAGTTGTAGTCTACACATTTATATCTATTAGAAATTTTGACCCAAACATCAAAATTGTCGAAAGGAGCCAGTTGAGGTGGTACGGGCATCTAGTAAGGATGCCTCCTGGGCGCCTCCCTTGGGAGGTGTTCCA
>JAODUE010000001.1:3284688-3302268 GCA_027564755.1 Amblyopsis hoosieri
TATATATATATGTGTGTATATATGTGTATATATATATATGTGTGTATATATGTGTATATATATATATGTGTGTATATATGTGTATATATATATATGTGTGTATATGTGTGTATATATGTGTGTATATATGTGTGTGTATATATGTATATATATGTGTGTGTGTGTGTGTGTGTGTGTATACATATCTTCCTGCATTGTTTGTTTTTATCTGGCTCTTTAAATCTATCCTTTACTCTTTGCTGCTGCTGTAATACCTTGATTCCCCCCGGGGATGAATAAAGATATTATGTAATTCACCTTATTTCCTATGGAGGGGATCCTGTGCCGACCAATGACCTGCTAGTTCTCTTTATTTATCAATAAATGGGCCTTCACACTATTTCTCTCACCTTCTACAGGGCATTTGCCAAGAGGCAACAGCAGCTGATGGCTATGAAGGTGATCCAGAGGAACTGTGCTGCCTACCTCAAACTTAGAAACTGGCAGTGGTGGAGGCTGTTCACTAAGGTCAGAGGATTGCTTCTATCAATGCCCATATATCTGCTGTTGAAATATGCAGTTTAAGGCATACATGTAGAATATATCATGTGTCATGTCCATTTGTGTTCGTTTGAAGGTCTGTTTCTTTAGAGATGCACTCAATGTGCGTCATTGTGACTGCAACAATACGAATGTATTATGTAGTGTTTTTGACACTTGTTTTACATGCGATTTGGGGTTCTGTGGTCACAAAAATGCAATAAAACAAGAGTGCCTTTAAACAGAGTTTGGAATTAATGAAGTGCTATTTTATTATTCTTAAATCTATAATTGTGTCCTTGGTCTCAACTTTAGGTTAAGCCACTTCTACAAGTGACCCGTCAGGAGGAGGAAATGGGTCTGAAGGATGAGGAATTGCAGAAGGCCAAAGAAGTTGCTGTGAAGTTTGAATCGGAGTTGAAAGAAATCACGTTGAAACACACGTCGGTAATGGACTGTCCTGAACACGACTATAAACGCATGTTTATAATGTAGCTTTTGTTTATCTATCCTTGCTTGTTGCAGAGCTTCTCTAATTGACGCCATTTTGTGTTCCTATTGGATATTTTTTCTTGTTTTGATCTAGGGAGCATTTAGCAGCATCGTAACTTTACCCCTGTCGTAAACAGAACATCGGTCGAGCGAGACGTGTTGTGTAAATGGTGCACAGGGTTTTATTTTATTGAGGAACGAGGCGCCAGTCCATTGGTGTGAGCAGTCTGTCTGTCTCCAGGTTCTGGAGGAGAAGAACACCCTGCAGGAACAGCTGCAGGCAGAGACGGAACTTTACGCCGAGGCGGAGGAGATG
Source organism: Amblyopsis hoosieri (assembly GCA_027564755.1). Classification (NCBI taxonomy): domain Eukaryota; kingdom Metazoa; phylum Chordata; class Actinopteri; order Percopsiformes; family Amblyopsidae; genus Amblyopsis; species Amblyopsis hoosieri. Next base: position 3,286,016 of record JAODUE010000001.1, read on the forward strand.
AGGGTGCGTCTGGCTGCCAAGAAGCAGGAGCTGGAGGAGATCCTCCACGAGATGGAAGCCAGGCTGGAGGAAGAGGAAGACCGCGCACAGGGCCTGCTGGTGGAGAAGAAGAAGATGCAACAGCAGATGCAGGTCAGGCTTGGAGAGCTTGGAAAACGTCGTTTCAGGCACCAATCGGTGACGTGCTGTCAGCTACAGGCGTGGTTTAGGTGTGACGACGGTGACTTAAACATAAACAGCAATGGCGGGTCCTTCAGAGGCTAACGTAGATGATGCATTATAGTATCAGTTTTGGTGTATTCGAAGGGCAAATTACCTCACTAATGGCTTTTCTCTGTGGAAAATAGGTTTTCACTCTCCCGCCTGCCCTCTTTATAATGGGGTTTTAATGGAGGGCACCCCAGATGGATGTGTCTAACAGACCATGCATCTGGGGGGTCGGGTTGGAGTAATATGCCAGTTGTAGTAAGTGGAGAATACTACCGCAGGACCTGGAGGAGCATCTGGAGGAGGAGGAGGACGCTCGCCAGAAGCTGCAGCTGGAGAAGGTTACCTGCGAAGGAAAGATCAAAAAGCTGGAAGATGACGTCTTGGTGATGGAGGACCAGAACAACAAGCTGCTCAAGGTGCGCAGTGCGGCATTGCTGGCTTCTCACCAGTAGGGGGACACTGGGGTGGGGCGGCATGCACTGGCCTGGGTGGTAATATCTAGAGGTTGATGGTGATTTACGTATATTCCGTACAAATAAATTATTGGCCTTTTCAAACGGGTAAGCCAGTAGTATTGGTGGGTGTGTTTCTCATATGCAGGAGAGGAAGCTGATGGAGGAAAGGATTTCAGACTTTAGCACCAACCTGGCGGAGGAAGAGGAGAAGTCCAAGAACCTGACTAAACTCAAGAATAAGCACGAGTCCATGATTTCTGAACTGGAGGGTAAATGTTTTTCCATCTTTCCAATGGCTGAAGACCTCGTGAATCCTGTTTTTGATTACCAATATCACGCTCGAGGCAGGGAGAAGCTTTGTGAAGGGCCTTCTAGAAATGTCTTTGACCGTTTAATGTTTGCCGACGCTCCCAGTTCGCCTGAAGAAAGAGGAGAAGGGTCGTCAGGAGCTGGACAAGGTCAAGCGTAAGCTGGAGGCGGAGTCTAATGACCTACAGGAGCAGATAGCGGACCTGCAGGCCCAGATTGCTGACTTAAAGGCCCAGCTCGCCAAGAAAGAGGAGGAGCTACAGACCGCGTTGGCCAGGTCTGTAACAGGTTACCATAGAATGTAACCATATTTGTGTTATTACTGTCATTATTTTAATGTTACTTAAAGCTACAATCTAAACGTTTATTGATTCAATGTAGTTTTTTGTTACTGTACATTCCTATTATCCAGTAGCCTAGACCATCCTGATATCGCGAGCTTCAGTCTATCTTTGCCGTGAGAATAATTACTGAAAAATTAGAAATTGCCAATCAGCGTGGTGTCGATGGCTATACAAGCGTGGTTTAGGTTTGATGACAGCAAAAACAAGATGGTTCATCCAATCAACTGCCAAGTATTTTCTTTGAAAGTTCATGCCCTTTACAGTGGATGGCTCCCCAGATGGACTTGTGACTAACAATCCATCTGGCATGTCAGGTTAATTATCCACATGATGTAGCAGATCTGATCAGTAAGATAGCTGTATATTACCAAGTATACATTTTCAAGCAAATGTTAATCTTTACTGCGTGTCACCGTCCTAAACCACTGGGCCTACCTTGTAGGCTGGAGGACGAGACGGCCCAGAAGAACAACGCCCTGAAGAAGATCCGGGAGCTGGAGGGACACATCTCTGACCTGCAGGAGGACCTGGATTCTGAGCGGGCAGCCAGGAACAAGGTGGAGAAGACCAAGAGGGACCTCGGAGAAGAGCTAGAGGCTCTCAAGTCTGAGCTCGAGGACACTCTAGACAGCACTGCCACCCAACAGGAGCTCAGGTCAGTCCATTGTGTCAAACACTATTAGGAGAAATGGGACATGATATCAATTTGTGAAAACTAGCACCGTAAGAGTATTTTGTCTGTTCGTTCTTAAAGGTATGGTCAGTCATTCTTGCTAACTTGTAACTCAAAACAAAACCGTATCGCGCCACGGTCCTCCGCTGCGGCAGATCAGACGTCGAAATGCATTGCAAGCACAGCGTAATGCTACGGCTTTGTTGAAGCGTTCCCCACTTTGTTTATCTTGCTATTTACAGAGCCAGGACTCTGTAGAAGTATAGTTTTATTTTTTCAAAACGCACAGAACGGCGAAATGCAAGGAGATCTTTATTGAATGTGACAAGTGTATTACCTTACATTTGGCTTGCAATAGCTGACTTTTTTACAACGGCAACATTTGTTGCGTGACCTATTTTATTTTCTGTTGCAGAGCGAAGAGAGAGCAGGAGGTGACCACGCTGAAGCGAGCCATGGAGGATGAGAACAAGACTCATGAGGCCCAGGTGCACGAGATGAGACAGAAACACACGCAGGTTGTGGAAGAGCTCACCGAGCAGCTTGAGCAGTCCAAACGTGTAAGTAGGCCTCTGTTACGCCTTTCACACTGTTGAGTAGGGATGGGACGATATACGATGTTATAATGTATTGCGACTGATGGTAATCGTATGGTGGTGAACGTGCATTATTGTGATGATCATGAATATCCTCACATAAATCACAAGTGACTTGAAAAAAGCTGCGTAGCTCACTTGTACAGTCAAACTGTATTTATTTATTTATTTATTTATTAGCCTGCATCTTTCCAGTCAATCACCACCATGGCTGAAGGCTCGGCTTGCCCATTGTGTCCCCCACATAAAAACGATAAATCAGATTTGTTAAAATACTAGTAAAGAAAAACACAAAAAAGATCGAGTACCATGTGAAGGTCATGGTAATAAAGTAATTGTTTCTTATATTTTAAGATAGTGATTCCAGCATGTTTTAGTGCCATTTTAAGAGCTTAATAATAAATAATCGCGATAATGTCGTCTATCGCAATTATTTTGGCCAGTATAATTGTAACATTAATTTTTCATATCGTCCCATGCCTGCTGTTGAGACCTCTTGTACTTGATTCAGCATGTTGCTCTTTCATGAACGCCTGTCCATTTGCCTGTGAATGTCCTCTGTCTGTATAATCTGGTGTACCGTCGGTAGTGACGTCTGAAACTGACTGTTCCCCCAGAGAGGACGAGTTGAGCTAAATATCATAAATGCCAATCAACGTTTGGTTTTAAAGTGACAGCTTATAACTTACTTACAAATACAGTATTAATAAAGGAATTGTGTTCAATTTAGCAATGCTGGTTTGACGAGCGTGTCGTCCTATCCCAGCGTTAACAGACCTTTGACCTTTACTGATTACACTGTCTGCTCCACCGCAGGTGAAGTCTACCCTGGAGAAGGCGAAGCAAACCCTGGAGAAGGAGACGGCAGAGTTCACGGTGGAGGTGCACTCACTGACCCAGGCCAAACAGGACCTGGAACACAAGAGGAAGAAGCTAGAGGTTCAGGTCACCGAGCTGCAGTCGCGTTTCCACGACAGCGAGAAGCACAAGACGGAGCTAGGAGAGCGATGCTCAAAGATCACCGTAAGAGATCATCTGTAAATGCGTATATATGACTGTATGAAACCGTTGTAGAACGAGTGGAAGGTGGCTGGTCTGAGGAAGTTACTGAAGTTGGCTAAACATTCAACTTGATTGTCACTAACACAATATGCAGGCTGGGCATTAGACAATATGGAAGAATGAATGTCAGGATTATCCAAGCCTAAAGTTAGCCAAAATAGTTGCTGTTGTTATTAGAATGCAATGGCAATCACTTATCTTACATTTTGTTTTGTAACTATTGTAATTGTATCATTATTCATGACACGTACTGTATCTTTTTTATTCATGATATTAATGATCCAAAAAAAATAACATCACAATAATTAAACTATTGCAATCAATGATAAAATCATATTTCGCCCCATTCCTTGTGTGTACTGTAGGTTAACGGTACAGAGCTTGATTGTTTAGCACCCCCTATCTGCTATCTGCCACAGCTCACTGTTCCAAACACAAATGTCCACTAAAGCATGGATACTTGCTCTACAGTGGGGTTAGGGTGCAAGCCTTTTGAGAGCAGCACGGGTAGAGGGGAATGTAAGCCAATCCTGTGTAGGAGGGTGTGTGCCAGTCCAACCAAAATGGCTTATTTGTAGTTTTGGTTTTAACCACCAAGGTTGCTATGAGAGAGAAATTCAAATTATTATTATTATTTTTTTTTTAAATTGACCCTAAACGCAATTCTGCTAATCTCCTTCCAGGTTGAACTGGAGAGCGTGACTAACCTTCTCAATGAAGCGGAGGGCAAGAACATCAAACTGAGCAAAGATGTTTCCGGTCTCACTGCACAAGTCCAGGATACGCAGGTAGGGTAAAACAACCGGGGGGGGGGGGGACCCTGAGGCATCGCTGCAGTCGCACAATGGCCCAATGAGCCTGTTACTAAGCGTGGCCGGGACGTGTTGCCGCTGTAGGAGCTGCTGGCCGAGGAGACTCGCCAGAAGCTGCAGCTCTCCACCAAGCTGCGGCAGGTGGAGGACGACAGGAACGGCCTGCAGGAACAGCTTGAAGAAGAGATGGAGGCCAAGAGGAATGTAGAGAGACATGTCTCCACCCTCAACATCCAGGTCAGAAGTCACACCAGAGAGTAGTTTAGTTCCAGTGTGTGTGTGTGTGTGTGTGTGTGTGTGTGTGTGTGTGAGAAGATAATGGTTTACTGTTGGTGAGATGTTATTTGAAGGTTAGCAAAACGAAATCACTTACAGTGTTTTAAAAAAAAATTATATTTTTTTAATTATGATTCAATGAATTGCTTTTGTGGCAGTTGTTTGGATCTGTAAACTGGATATCCATATAGCTGTTCTCCAAGCAAAGTACTCCGCTCTCGACAGCTTTCAGACTCAAAGAAGAAGCTCGAGGAACTGGCAGGGAATGTTGAGCTTCTGGAGGAGGGCAAGAAGCGTTTGCAGAGGGATCTGGAGGCAGCCAACACGCAGTTTGAGGAGAAGGCGTCAGCCTATGACAAGCTAGAGAAGACTAAAAATCGCCTGCAACAAGAGCTGGAGGACATATTGATGGACCTGGACAACCAGCGGCAGAACGTGTCCAATCTGGAGAAGAAACAGAAGAAGTTTGACCAGGTGAGTTCCATTAGGGAAGTTACAAAATGGTTGCAATACAATAAAGGATGGGTTTTTAAAGGCAGGGTTAGTCAGTCTTCAAAACAAACCTTCCTCAGAAGCCTCGCCCTTCACGTTGAAATGCATGTAGCCAAGGGCATTGTTGTTGGAGCGGCGTTCGCCACTTTATTTGAGTTCCTACTTTAGTTGATGTTCCTCTTTACGAAGCCAGGGCCGTGTAGCAGTACTGCATTATTTTTGCAGCACGCACAGATAATAGCAGAATGCAAGGAGATATTTGGTGATTTTGACAAAGTGTGCATTAGCTTATAATAACATTTTTATTTATTTATTTATTAAATAATGCGATATTCAAAATGGAGCAGATGCTTTTATCCAAATCGACAAAATGAGTACAATTACAAGGAGCAGATGGGGTTGGGCATCTTGCTTAAGAATACTGCAGACCAATTCCAGGGAACACACAACCTTCTGGCTGGGTGTCAAACAAATACATAGAACCCTTAGGCAACACCCCCCACGTGCAAATAGGGTTAAATACAAACTCTTCTGTAATGTGTTTAACAAATGCATCTCTCTAGGCACATCACTCTATGCATATAAATCAATGTAGAAATGTCAGCGCCAAGCCCTTGTGGTTCTCTGTCCTTGCGTTGTCCAGATGCTGGCTGAGGAGAAGAGCATCTCCAGTAAGTACGCGGAGGAGAGGGACCGCGCTGAAGCCGAGGCCAGAGAGAAGGAGACCAAGGCTCTGTCCCTGGCCAGGGCTCTGGAGGAGGCCCAGGATTCTCGGGAGGAGCTGGAGAGGGCTAACAAAATCCTGAGGGCTGAGATGGAGGACCTGGTCAGCTCCAAGGATGACGTGGGCAAGAATGTGAGTTTATATTAGATGTACGGTCTCTCCAAAACATGGTTGAACGGTCTGACGTGCACACAGTTTAAAACACTGCCTGTTTCGCTGATCAGTCCATTGTGTGGGAATCTACATACCCAGCTTAATTGACACCGCTTTGGACTGATGCTTAGCTTGTTGAAAGGCCTTCCCAGGTGGTTGTTGTTGTTAATAACCCCCATCACCCACACGCCGCTGTCAGGTCCACGAGCTAGAGAAGTCCAAGCGGGGTCTTGAAGCTCAGGTGGAGGAGATGAAGACCCAGCTGGAGGAGCTGGAGGACGAGCTGCAGGCCGCGGAGGACGCCAAGCTGCGCCTGGAGGTCAACATGCAGGCCCTCAAGGCCCAGTTTGACAGAGACCTCCAGGGACGTGACGAGATGGGAGAGGAGAAGAAGAGACAGCTGGTCAAGCAGGTAGAGTTAAAGTAGTATTAAAGCTAAGGGTAGTAATAAAAGCATAGCGTGTAACATACAGTATATTGTTATATAACTAATAATAAATATTAGTCAAATGTTCTCTTTATGGAAGTCTTTTGATTGAAACATTCGGCAAGTAATTCTGTTTTAATATACAGTATTTCCGAGACACACATATTGGACAAAGCTCACCCAGCATGCATTTTTAGTTTTCGGTAACCTTTCTATATTGTTCCTAATTGGGGGGAGGGGGGGTCCCCCTGATAGCCATACATTGCAGACTAAATAAACACAAAACACACCTGTAACATAAGTGCACGTGCTGAGTGACAGGTGCGTGAGCTGGAGACGGAGCTTGAGGACGAGCGCAAGCAGAGAGCCTTGGCGGCAGCCGCCAAGAAGAAGCTGGAAGGAGACATGAAAGACCTGGAGGGCCAGATTGAGACGGCCAATAAGGGCCGAGATGAAGCCATCAAGCAGCTCCGCAAGCTACAGGTGAAGTGGACGCCACGATATTCTCACAAAGACACACATGATGTACTCACTAAATGACTATGAATAGTCATGATCATTACAGTTGCCTTGTAATTTTCACATGTCTAAATAAGTTGGTGGTAGAAATCATATTTCGTGTGTATGCTACTTACTGTAAATATACCCATAATGTGTTCACATGATCCTACATTCCTATGTACACATTAGGCATCTGCATTCAAACTCTCTTTGAGCTTTGAATAACTGGCAGGGTTCATGAGCAGTTGTGGATTGGACAAAGTTAATTCCATTTATAAGCGCAGAGCTTCCCAATGTAACGTATGTGCCGAAATGGTACCCGAATACCAGAACCCCAGATTAACTCTTTCTCTCTCAGGCCCAAATGAAGGACTTCCAGAGGGAGCTGGAGGATGCTCGCGCAGCACGGGAGGAGGTGCTGACCACTGCAAAGGAGAGCGAGAAGAAGGCCAAGAGTCTGGAGGCTGAGCTTATGCAGCTACAGGAGGTGAGGTGCTGAGCTCCATATTGGACAGCTGGGGACTGTGTGTGGTTCTTAGCAGAGCCAGCTCAGGAAAAAGCATCTGAATTTCGTTGTACTGTACAATGACAAAGAATTCTAATGAGTGTGTGTGTGTGTGTGTGTGCTCATTGTAGGAGCTGGCTGCGGCTGACCGGGCACGGAAACAAGCGGAGGGCGAGAGAGACGAGCTGTCTGACGAACTGGCCAGCCACTCCTCAGGAAAGTGAGTCACGTAGTTCTAATGCAGTTCTAATAACAGTGTTCATTCTAACGGCTGCTAGCGCTCCCGCCAAGGCCCTGAACACTGGCCGTCGTCCTCCCCTGTGTGTTGTCCCAGGTCGGCCTTGTCCGACGAGAAGCGTCGCCTGGAGGCCAAGATCTCCCAGCTGGAGGAGGAGCTTGAGGAGGAGCAGGGCAATATGGAGATGGTCAACGACAAGCTGAGGAAGAGCACGCAGCAGGTAGGGACTGCAGCGCCCGGCCGCCCCCCTGCCGGCCGCCATGGAGGAATGTCAGGTTCTCAGCAACGTCGTAATCGTGACCTTGCTTTTGACACTGTGTGAATATTGCAAGACGCACTTAGGTTTACCAAGCAGAATTAGAAGCACATTGTGTAATGTAGAGTAGAGTATCATTGTGTGTTTTGAGACCCGTCATTTGGGGCAGGGTATTTCCATAATGTATCGTAGGATGCTTACACGCGCAAAATATTTGAGCTGTATTTGCATTTTGTTCACCTCTGCCGGTCGTACTGTAAATAAGGACCTGAATGAAGCACATGATTATACAAATCAATTGTGACTAGATCGGTTTTGTGTTGTGACGCAGCGTAATGACTACTTCCTTCTGCAAAGACATTACACACTCCATTAAAGTGTACTAACTCACCCCAGTTCTGAGCCTGACTCCACCCATTGCACAACTTTGATAAATGCTCAAACGTAGTCAAGGAGCTGAGTGAGGAGATTAGGTATATGACTCGTAGAGCCATTTTCAACCCAGAAAATCTAATGAAAAACTGAATTTGTTGTCAATATTGACACCCCAATGTGTCTCATTGCAGTTCAGTCTTATCTAGTTTACAGTAGAGGTCTTCATGGGTCCAAAAAATTGGACCCGATTTGCATAAATTGAAAACGTATAAATTGAGATCCGTTCTGAACGGACCTGACGATAAACAGACCTGTACCCGAGAAGTACCGTGGATTTTATTTATTTATTTTTTAACTGACCCATACCCCTCTAGTACAGAAAGAATAAACAGAACCTTAAAATTGTGTTTGCATCAATAGTCGAGGAATAGTACAGAAAAGCTGGGTGAGGAACGCACAGGTTGGTAAATCGATTTACCAGAGAATCTATCATTTATGTCAAACCCGACCCAGATCCGAGTCAAACACTGAAAAGTTGGACCCGGTTGGGTCTCGGAGGAACCGTGAAGAACTCATAGTTTACAGCTCAAAATGAATATGTTGTAGGTTGCTGTTACAATCTGATGCCCCCACCACGCAAACGCACACATACAGGTGGAGCAGCTGAACGGCGAGCTGCAGGCGGAGCGCGGCGCCTCTCAGAAGAACGAGAGCGCTCGGCAGCAGATGGAGCGCCAGAACAAGGAGCTGAAGGCCAAGCTGCAGGAGATGGAGAACCAGGTCAAGTCCAAGTTCAAGGCCTCCATCACCTCCCTGGAGGCCAAGGTGGCTCAGCTGGAGGAGCAGCTGGAGCAGGAGAACAGGTCTGGTCCATCCCCAAACACCCAATAATACTAGCTTTGCTTTTATTGCAAATAGACCTTTCCGACTCGGGAAGTAAGACCCGTCCCCTCTAGTTACGGTTAGGGATGGCACCGATACGATACTGAGATCGGAAATCGGTCCGATACTGACTTGCATAGCTGGACCGGTATAGTTGACAATTGGACAGTTGTAACCAATCCATGGGGCTAATCCAAATAAATGTATTTACACGTGTATGGCTAACCTAACCAGGCCACACTATCAGCAGCAGGTTTCTAACATGCATCTAAGTCCTAAAATGGAGATTGACACTCATTTACTTTGCAACTTAACTTAAAACTTAATTTAACACTGGGATCGGTACTCTGTATCGGCCGATACCCAAAGTTCCGGTATCTGTATCGGGACTGAAAAAACTGGATTGTGCCATCCCTAGTTACGGTTGCTAAAGTCCCATAAACTTCTGTAGCTTGTGGGACAGTCTATGATATGTTCTCTCTGGTATTCAGTCATTTATTTTCCCACTAGGGTAAACACCGGAACTCTAGTTTAGCCAACGGTGTTTTCTTGTTTGAAAAGAGGACGAGCTCCCTGCTAACTGGCGTGATACCTCATTGGAATTGCACGTTACCGAAGCACACCCAATCACACATTGATAAGGGTGTCCAAGCATTCATTTACTGTAGCGTTACAGTGCCCTGCGAACACGTATGCTGAAGGTTAATCTACCCCACGGCGTACTAGTCTAGTACTAGTAATAGCTGCTTTGTTTGTGGGACATCAGGTGTTGCTTATGAAAATCGGGTAATCTGATTGGTTGTTGACGCGTGATTGACAGGTGGGAAAGGTCTACTTGACTTGGCTCCCCTCGTCCCTGGATGCTCCTGTCAGAATGAGGGCCGTGTTAACCCTTTCCATTCCTCGCTTGTTGCTCTCTAGGGAGAAGCAGGCGTCCGCCAAGAGTGTGCGGCAGAAGGACAAGAAGCTGAAGGACTTGATTATGCAGGTGGAGGACGAACGGAAACAGGCAGAGCAGCACAAGGACCAGGTAGCTACACCCACTTCACCACACACACACACGTACGTAACGGGCAGAGCAGCACAAGGACCAGATAGCTACACCCACTTCACCACACACACACACACACACACACGTACGTAATGGGCAGAGCAGCACATACACATCACTGACTGATGAGGATAAGCAGAGTCCTTAGCAGGTCTTAAAGGCCTCCTCATGGTAAAATAAGTACTTGTTTTTGAATATTGCTACTGCGCACTACAGCTTATTAAGTGCTAGTGTGATTGGGTTGGGTTTGCTTTAGTCTCACACAGAGCCAGTCTGTATTTGCGTGAAGTCACAGGGACACAGCGCTTGCTAACTATGTCGAGATACTTGACAGGAGAAGCATTTTTACTGACATGCACGACGACGTAACTCGATGACAAAGTCTAACATTAAACTTGTTTGCAGGTCTTGTAACTAGTAAACTGCTTAAAATACGTTTACAAAAAAAAACTGATTAGTAAATAAAGCACTGCACTAGCATAGCACTGGAATTATTGAGACTTGTGAGTGACTATGCTGACAGCCAATAAAAATTGACTACCACTTCTGAAGGTGCTATGGAGTTTACAGTATGTATCAGACACGAAGCACAGAGTTCCTTATGCGACGTAGTGCTGATGGACCAGGGCTTTCTTTGACTACACGGCACTGGGGAGCTATTTTGGTGAGGCGTCCTCCTGTGCCCTGGCACGAAACACCTCTGCTTCTCTCGCCAGGCGGACAAGGCCAATGCTCGTATGAAGCAGCTGAAGAGACAGCTGGAGGAGTCCGAGGAGGAGTCCCAGAGGGCCACTGCCGCCCGCAGGAAGCTGCAGCGGGAGCTGGACGAAGCCACCGAGGCTAACGACGCCATGGGTCGCGAGGTCAACTCCCTCAAGAGTAAACTCAGGTGAGCTTTATTTTTTTTTTTTATATTTGATCAGGAAAGTCCCATTGAGATGGAATCTCTTTTACAAGGGATACCTGGCTGGGAAGGCACCTCAGTAAAGGCATCACAAGGAAGTACAGGGGAAATGGGTGTAGTCATACAACAATGTACACCAGCAGCGTGACGGAGATGCATGTAGCCGACACTGGCATGACGGTTTAAGGATTAAAGTGCATTCAACATACAGTTTCAGCGATCGTCTTTCTGATGACTGTTATAGTTGTGTGTGTGCTTGAGGTTTACCTGGAGCTCATTCCAGGCCACTGTGTACTGTAGCTTATTTGGCTAGATACATCGCCTTAATGATATCAGTACAATACTTCTCACAACCTGTGTGTTACTTCAGTGCGATATCATATCCTATAACCCATTGTGCTTTGGACTTGTATCTTTTTTTTTTTTTTAACAGTAGTCAACATTTGCTCCACGTGCAAATGTGGCGCATGCATCATTTCAATATAAGCTATTCATTCATTGTGTTTCTACATGGTCTTTAGTGGCTCAAAGATCATTGACTTGGGTACAATTAATTTAGCATGACCAGCCACTGAGCACCAGCAAAACGACTGTCCATCTCTATTACAGAGGCAACCCTGAACCCAAGGAGTAACACAGCAGGTACCGCTGCACGTGAAAGTTACCACAACCTTATATATTTATTTTTTAACTTCCCATTAACTTTAAGAAACATTCTCCTCTGTTCATTCTGATTTCTCTAAGGCTTACAGAGGGAAATATGGTTCATCCAGCTACCAGTACCAAATGATTATTTGGCTGAGGGGGCAAAAGATATCTCCTTTACTAGGCTTGCACTGGTAACCATATTTTTCTCAGTGCTTGGTTTACTTGCCTTAAACCAAACTCATTTCCCTGGGCCAGGAGTCAAATGAGTTAAAAAGATATCTGGCAGGCTTAATCAATAACATTTAGCACAACTTCTATATGCTTTACTTCGGTGGCGTTTAACCAACTTGACCCTTCCCATGTAACTCGCGTGTTGGCATGCGTTTGTATTTGTCTGTCATGTTATGTCTGTGTCTCCGTTTTGATTTTTAGGCGTGGAAATGAGCCCTCATTTGGAAGCGCACCCCGGCGTATAGGAGGAGGTCGCAGGGGGATCGTCGACGATGCCTCTGAGGAGGAGGCGGACTCCCAAGGAGACTATAATGGAACAAAATCTGTAGAGTAGATGAGGGCATCTAGACACCAACTGAGACTTCAGTATTACCAAATGGAACAGGGCAGATTGGCCATAAGCGGAGTAATTTCAAATCCTGAGATCCTTTTTGTCTTGTCCTGTATCACTTTTGCAATATGTATTTCTCTAATTCCAGTTCAACTCTTACTTCAAACTGCTTATTGCTTGGAAATAGAATTTGAAAGGATTTCAGAAAATCACGTGAACGGTTTTGGTACTTATTTTTAACTGATTTGCTGTTCCTTTTCTACACTCTTACAGCAGAATTTACCATGTTAACATTTGGTTTTGTACACACAAACGGGTGCATCTAATTACATGCAATTTAAAGTGTTTACCTGACAGCAAAGCTGGCTATTTCTAGTAGACATTTTAGCACAAGCATAATTGTAAATCTATAGACCTATTTCTCACTGATTTGTCCTGTTGCCTGTAACTGCTGTTTTTCACAACAGCATTGAAGCAGTATGTACTGTACTTTTTTTTTTTTTTGGTCTTTTCAAACTGCTTCCCATTGCTGTACAATTATCAAGAGTATAGCTAGATTTAAATTCGTATGTATTAAAATGTTTGGCTTAAAATATTAAAGTTGCAACTACAGCAATCTTTGTGATCACCTTTAAGTGCATTTATACAACTGTTGCAATAAGGCTGTAATCAGGAAAAGTTAAGATATTCAGGCTTTCCTTTTTTAATCTGTTCTCAAATTACATAAGTATAGTAGCATAAATATATCCTGGTACTAGAACATATTCTCCCCTACATGTCAGTCAATTGACGTATACATTATTACACTATGTATTTTTGATCCACCTGCACAAGAAATAAAGAAAGTTGACTCATTTAATGCTTCCATCTTGGAGAGAGAATACATTCTTAGTACAAACAAGTTTCTTCCTTCGCAGCAAATTGTCAACCTAGTTAACATTAATCTAATTACAATTCTGGAGCATTTAGGGAAAAAACATCTCCAACACAAAACTATACTTATTTGATATTTTGACATGTTCAATAAGTTTGCACAGTAATCACAAATGTTGTTCAAACAATTAGGATATAGCATAGTACTTCCTTTCAAAAAATATGGTATCACTTTTTTATATCAAGGCAGACTAATAATATATAATTTCTATAGCTGCTTTAAAAGGTCAGTCAGTTATACCCAGGTCAGTTATACAGTATAACCATGGCAAGTACTGGTAAATATTGATGGCAGCAATGACTAGATTCCAGAACATCTGGCATAACTCTAATCTAGTCTTGCGCACGTTTCATGTAACAAGTGGATACTTCTACGCTACAGTACAATAATATTTGAGAACATTTGCCTTGTTGGAAAATGCCCTCCTTTAAAAAAATAAAATAAATTAGTTATCAATAAAAGGTTTGTTACTTGTATTTGGTTGGTTAGGTTTATCTGAATTTATTTAGAGCAAAAACAGTATGGTGAATAAAACCTAAGATGTTTAGTCAGCCATTTTCATTTCCATTGCCTTCCATAGTTTATATAGTTCCAACATGTCTACTGCACCAAGCTAATTGACATATCTGCTAGTAGTATGTTATAAATTTGGTATGAAAACTATTTTATATTGCTTCCAGTTCACCACATAATGAGGAATAAAGTTTATTTTACCTGTGGAAATTGGGGGGCTATGTAATTGAGGGTCTAACAAATGCAATACTGCTTATAACTTATTTATGAATATTATACATTTTATAATAGTATTTTAAGCAAGCATTTTTTATGATGGTGTAAACAAAGCGTTTGTGATAAGATAAATGTTGAACATACCCACAAGTAATCAACATTTTAAAATTAGGCCCCACATTATTGGTTGACCAACAATCAGCCAGTTTTCAGATCCTAAAAAGAGTTAAAATGCTGGTTCTCTTTGTACTGATGTTAACACCCTACAGTACATAATCCTACTTTACAAGTCACAATGAATATAGTATGACGAAGTAGGAAGAAAGTAACCGGTTTGGAATAATGCCCTCATTCCAGTGCTAAACTAATGGGAAAGTGGTCAGTGAGTATATATAATGTCCTTGATATTAAAGTTTGTGTAAGCTAAAGCATGGCATCTTCATACTGTATGACACTTATGCAGACACCTGTGTTCCGAGATAATTCCTTGCAGGGATTCAGCAAAGCAGCTCTCACGTTCAAATAGTTCAGTGAATGTGTGTGTGTGTGTGTGTGTGTGTGGTGGTGGTGGGGGTGGGGGTGGGGGGGGGTTGATACAAGAAACAAAGGCTCAGTTAAGATTTAAATCCCTCTTCTGCAGGCGATAAAAGGATGGGACATCGGTGTAAAAAAATATAATTTAAAAAATGAACAGCATTGTTCACTTTGTCCCGCCCTCATAGCAGGATTTTGACCCCACCCTGTGGAGACTGTGCACCTTGGGATACCCCTCTGGGAGGTGCTGGGCCAAACTCTAACCGCTTCACCAAGCTGGAAAACACAAAGTAGTACCAACATCAGTAAGATACATATCCGATATCGATAAGTCCACATCCCTCTCCTTCAGTTCACTTGCTTGAACAAACAGATGAAAGTGCATCTCAGTCAAATTTGAATATTGTGGAAAAGTTAGATAATTTCAATAATTCAATTGACAAAGTGAAAGTCATATATATCGTGATTAATTGCACACAAAGTGAAATGGTTCAAACCTATATTTGGTTTAATCTTTATGTTTACGGCCTACAGCTCGTGAAAACCCCAAATTCAGTATCTCAGAAAATTTGAATATGACATAAGACCAGTAAAAAAAGTATTTATTTTTATACAGATATAGACCTTCTGAAAAGTATATTCGTGAACAAGCAGTCAGTACATGGTTGGGGCTCCTTTTGCATGAATTACAGCATCTATGCGGCTTGGCATGGAGTCGATCAGCCTGTGGAACTGCTGAGGTGTTACGGAAACTCAACTGCATTGTTGGCATCGTGTCTCATCTTTCTCTTGACAATACCCCATACATTTTCTACCTTTTGGCAGTGTGGGCAGGGGCCAAGTCCTGCTGGCCAAGTCCTTAATTACACTGTGTGTGTGTACTTAATACACAATATACAAGTTTCACTTTGTCAATATAATTATTGAAATTACTTAACTTTTCCTCAATATTCAAATTATTGAGGTCCACCTTTATAAAAAATACACTGTCTCAGACAGTGTATTTTTAGATTCACTTATTTTTTGTAGCAAACGAGGGAGGGGAAAAAATGTAATAAGACAAACGGACACAGCTATGACTAGGGGTGTAACGGTTCACCAAATCCACAGTTCGGTTCATACCTCGGTTTTTGAGCAGCGGTTCGGTTCATATGGCAATTTAATTTATATATTTTATCCTTTAAGTGGCATGATCTGGGGAATTTTTTTCTTGTTTATATTACATTCGTTTTGCAGACTAGTCTTTATTTATTTCTATACTTTTTGCCACTAGATGTCACACTAAGCACCATCTTCTCAGCCAAACAAGGACACTCCATTTGCTGCCCAGCAGTGTTTTCAAGGTGTTAATATTGCGCATGAATTCCACCTCGCCATCCAGACTACAGAAAAGGATACAGGCGACAGAATGTAGTTCATTGTTGTTCGTGTCAATAACACAGCAGCAGCTTGGTCACACAGCCCTGTGTAGGAATGGTGTTACGTTTTGATAGCCAGCCATGTATCTATTAAGCACATTATTTCATGAATGAAGGTTAAATTATATCATAGCACAACATTGCAGCCATCTCTGCTCGCTAAACAGCCATGTACCCATAAGC
>JAODUE010000001.1:3315541-3333707 GCA_027564755.1 Amblyopsis hoosieri
GGACATACTACTAATTGTGACGTACTGCTTTTTGCCTACTATATAGTAGACAAGTACGGGTATTCGGATGCAGCCATCTAAAACATGCAGGGCAGTGGCCCTCCAGTTAGTTAGTGCCCTAACTGCTCCCGGTGGTTGGTCGTACCTTGCATGGCAGCAATCGTGTGTGTGTGTGTGTGTGTGTGTGTGTGTGTGAATGTGATGCTAAATACTGTAAAGTGTATATGTATAAATGCAATCCATTTACCATGTCCCCCAGGGTTCGCATGGCCTACTGTGAGTTATAACTTCATGTGATCTTGGAAATGGGAAGACTGAACACGTAATGTAGCTATTTTCGATAGGACAGCGCTACGGTAGCATTTTTCGACAAGGTAGCATACATCGTTAGAACACCTGTCCTAACTCCCATTCACTTATATGCGCGTGTCGCAGTTGATTTGTCCAGACTTTGTACCGTTCTTATAATGTATCCATTGTACAGTGGCTGTGCAGAATAGTTTACCGGCCGGCATCACACAAAACGTAAGACATGCGCATCAGAACGCAACCAGGAGGTAATCGGGTTTAACTGTTTACATGGTAGAGTTCTTCTTTCAATCTTCTTTCAAATCTTCTTTCAGTCGGGTCATGGAACGGGTTATACTACCCCCTCTGCTTCCAAATTAAATTTTGATCGGGTTGGCCGTTCCTCTTCCGATCGTGGTGTTTCTATGGAGCGTGTCACATGATTATTACGTCATGACAAACAATCGTCCAAACTGGCTTTATTGACATTGCTAGACAGAATATATTTGTACATAAGCACCAAGAGAATATTATTAAGCACCATATGAACCAAGTGTGGCACCTGAAAAAAATTTTGCGGAGCAGTTAAACCACTAATTAATTTATGAATGGGGTGTGTATTGCTGTTGGTCCTATAGGCTGTAGTACCACCCGTCGCCACACGTCACAGCTGCTTCAAGCCTGGAGTCAGGCCCCGCCCCCTTCTCTATACCCACACAGCAGGTGAAATGAATGGATGTCAGGTGTAGATGAGGTGCGCTTGATGTATTCACTGCTGCAGGCTGGTGGTTGGTAAGCCAGGGAGGTAGAATAGGGAGGTGGAGCAACGCCCCTGGGTGTGACTACAGACTTTACACAAGAAATGATTCAGCATATATTCACTTATTTTACACACACACACACACACACACACACACACACACACACACACATACAGTATACAGTATAGTTGTCCTGCACAAGTAGCACTGTTCTATATAATCACATTTACATTAAATCATAGTAAAAAAAATGGTAAAAAAATGTATTTTTTCACTTTGATTAAACAAAAACCTTTGAGGAAAGTTACTGGGGGATTTTGGCACGGCGTACTGGTGAGGCCCGGTGAGCCGAGCCTCTCTGTCTGGCCCGGACTGTTTTAGGGTGTCCCAGTGTTCCCAATGGTTTCAGAACAGTGGTGACAAATGAGTCCAGGCCGCCCACTCAACAGAGAGGGCAGCAGGAGTTTTATCGACCTGCTGGCCACATAGCAAAGAGGTTGTTTATTGAGGGTGGCGCCTGAATACGGTCTTTAGTGAGCCCCAATAACCTCCTCCAGCCCCCTCCCGGACACACACACACACACCCAAGGAGCGGAGAAGAGGTGTCATGTTTCTGCCATGAGCCTCCTTTGTCCTTTAGGGTGACGTAGCAGTTTACGCACCTCCACAGCAAAGTAACAGGAGAGACAGAGTGCGGAGGGAACATGCCGCTGCATGCTCCTGTTCACGCCTCCGTTCGACTCGCGTAGCCTGGAGCTACGTTTAGATCTCCTGCTTGGCTCTCTTGACGTGCCGGGCAGGTCTACAGTCCCGTTGTTCTGCTGTGACGAACGGCACGCCACGGCTTATTTATGTGGCGAGAGATTCTCACGCGGCCCAGCCCCCTGCTGTGACATTTGAAATGAGCCTCGCTTTGGTTTCTTTCCCTCCTGAAAACGAGGAAGGTTTGTTTCATGTAGCAACGCGTGGTGGTAATGTTGTACACTACAAAAAATCAAAATCTTAACAAGTATATTTGTCTAATTTCTAGTAAAAATATCTAACTACACTTAATATAAGACACAATTACCTAACAAGAGCTCTTCTATCCAGATATAATGTCTTATTTCATTGGCAGATTTATTTACTTATTATGAGCAAATATGACCTTGTATTCATAATTTTTGTACTTATTTTTGAAGAGCCATTTTTTGCAGTGTACAACTTTAGGGCGATAATGTGGCTGTGGACAGCCACAGGCAGTAACCGTGTATATAATCAGATGGTAGCGTCTCACGCTTGTATGTACTGTAGACCTTCTGCATACATTAACCAAGGAACAAATGAATGAATCCATTTGAATGAATGAATAGGGGGATGCTACATTTACGGTGCGACGTTGACAGTTGAGAGACTTTTTTCGAGGTGAGGGGTCGAGCTAAACTGGTGTCTCTCTTGCCTTCACAGAGGGATTGGAGGTCAGACCCTGAAGCTGTCAGACAGGTTGCCTTGGCAACAGACAAACTCCTGGATAGCATGGGATCCCTGGCAGTTGAGGTGAGATCCCAGAAATGCACACTTATATGTACAATGCCTCATTCACAGAGCTGCTCACAAAGAAGGTTGAATATATTCTATAAATATACTTTTAAAACTGCGTGTCTGCCCATTTCACCGTTTGTATTAAACAATGTCCTTCCCTTGAGGCTGTTTATTTACTAGGAAATAAACAGCATCGATGGTATTTCCTGCTTTGCTACCTGTTTCCACTTCTATTCATAATGTACATGGTAATAGGAAATTGCCTGTGTGGAGTACAGCAGTTAAACACAAATATAACAGACTTGCATTAGCAAGACACTTTAAAACACTCACCATACATAACCAAATATAAACTTTACAATAGTGGCCTGTGTGTACAGGTACCTGTACAATTCACAGGGTTGTTTATGGTTATACAAATATTCTGTACAGTATATTGTTAATAATAATTCTATACAGTTACACAGACTAGAGTTCTGTATAAAATACTCTAAGGTCCGGAGTGCGTTAGACCACTGTCTGGGTGAGTTTGAGGTCAATAAGTTTACACAGAGTGTTCAGCTGGCCCTCTACAGCTGAACAAAGAGGCAGATTGGGAGCAGAGAGGGCAGCCCTAACTAACTGCACAAGGAGGTTTTTCATTAATAGTATAATTGCAGGAATAGTCATATTTATCGGTGTCTAAAAGGCCCTATCCTCATAAAAAACAGTTTCTTTTGAAAACTGGTTAGTAAACAAAGTTCCACCGCCACATACTGGCCTGGCATACATACAAGTCTAGTCTGGTGTAATCAGACCCAAACCTCACCGTGTGAATAGGGTCCGAGGACGCTCCATTGGGGATGGTGCAGTCTTTACATTCTAATGGGTGTAGTCCTTTTTGGGTGTAGCTCATTTTGAAACTATTGGACAGCCTTTAACATATTTATTTTTCATCTAGCTCTGCCTACATACTTGTTTTTACCCCTTTTTGCATTAAAAACATCTCTCATCTCTATTTTTTAGCCTTTAAATCAGTACTATGGTTAATGCTCCACATTTTTATTTATTTTTGTGTATTTCATTGTATTGATTTGTTGATCATTGCATTACTTTGTACAGTAGGGTAGTAGTAACTGTATTAACACCTTGGTCATCACTGTCTGTATTTAAATGTACTTTCTGATTGACTTGATTAGATTTGACCTGACCTGTGCTGACCTAATTTGCCTTGACTTGATTTTACTAGATTTTACATTGCCTTGACTTGTTTTGCCTGGACTTGACTTGTTTTTACTTGATTTGTTTTGCCTTGACTTGACTTGTTTTGCCTTGACTTGATTTGTTTTGCCTTGACATTATTTGTTTTGCCTTGACTTGACTTGTTTTTCCTTGACCTGACTGGTTTTGCCTTGACTTGACTTGTTTTGCCTTGACTTGACTGGTTTTGCCTTGACATTATTTATTTTGCCTTGACGATTTGTTTTGCCTTGACATGATTTGTTTTGCCTTGACTTGACTGGTTTTGCCTTGACTTGACTGGTTTTGCCTTGACATTATTTATTTTGCCTTGACTTGCCTTGACTTGCCATGACCTGAGCTGACCTGACCTGCCTTGTGTGTCCAGCTGGCCAGCATGAAGAGCTGGAGCGACCTGCGGAACGAGATCATCTTCCTGACGCACAATGCCACATCGTCGCCCAGCGCCATGTACCAGGCGGTGTCTCGCATCGTGTGCGGCCACCCCGAGGGCGGCGGGTTGAAGATCAAGTCCCTCAACTGGTACGAGGACAGCAACTACAAGGCTCTGTTTGGGAACCATAACAGCAGCGAGGACGAGACCTCATCCAGCTATGACAACTCTTCCAGTACGCACCCTTTGTACTCTCTCTACACTCGGTACATTAGATTAGGTTACACTTAGATTACACTTCATAACATTAACACCTCCAGTACATTATTACATTGTTGTAGTACATTATTACATTACACTTCATTAGATTACACTTCATAGCATTACACCTCCAGCACCCTTTGTACATGTCATTTTAATATTATGTCAATTTGGAGATTTTTTTCTCTCTTTGAGCAACTTGACTGTTGCTCAAATTTTTTGGAAAATTTTATTTACATGCCCCAACTTGATTGGCTATGCTACTGACAGGTCAGAGATGATTGATTACAATCCAGCAGCAATGATCCTCTGGGACCAAATCTGACTTGCTTGATTTACTCTTCAAGGTGTCTTGTCTTGACACGATAGATAGACTTCAAACGTATCGTCTGACCCACCAAGGGTCCAGAATGTTGCCCTGTATCTCGTTTGACTGATTTCCCATAATCCTCAGCTCCATACTGTAACAGTCTGATGCAAACCATGGACTCCAACCCCATGTCACGAATGATCTGGCAAGCAATCAAGCCGTTGCTCATGGGGAAAATCCTATACACACCTCACACTCCGGCTACACAGAAGATCATCCACGAGGTAACACAAACCTAATTGCACAACACAATATGTCTAAATTTACCCTAAAATAAATGCAGAAATGCAGAAACCACAAAATAAAATGCATGAATACAACGTATACACATTCACCTGGTATATCTAAGCTGTTGTGCTGGTGTACTTATGGGAGCTGTAGTTTTTGTTGTCATTAGGTGAGATGTTTGGTGTTACTCTCCTCAGGTGAACAGAACATTCCAGGAACTGGGAGTGTTCAGAGATCTTGGCGGAATGTGGGAAGAAATGAGACCCAAAGTCTGGAACTTTTTGGAGAACAGCGAACAGATGGATCTGATCAGAGTATGAATCTCATTCAGTCTTATCTTATCTTATCTTACCTTACCTTATCTTACAAGCCTGCATCCGTAATTCTGGTGCGACACTATTGAAGTGCTTTATTTACTAATTTTAGTTTTTCCCTTTATGTTAAGCAGTACGTCACATTATTTAACATATTTACATGACCTGAAAACAGTCGTGTTGTTAACTTTCTCACCATATTCCTCTGTGTAAGCTCAATGTCAATTTTGACGCAGTTATCCAGCGCAACTTTATGTAAGTACAGGCTGGCTCTGCAAGACTACATTACCCATAACCTTTTGCCCTCCAGACCTTGTTGAAGAACAATGCCACCGCCTTCATGTTCAATGCTCAGCTGTCGGGAACGGACTGGACTGTGACCGACATCTCCCGCTTCCTGGCCAAGCAGTCGGAGAACCCTCGTCTCCCTGGCAGCTCCATAACCTGGAGGGAGGTCTTCAACGAGACCGACCAGGCCATCATGAGCATCTCCCGCTTCATGGAGGTCAGAACCCCTTATTCAGTGTTAAGGCCATTGCAGATCTGCTTCCATGTTAATGTGTAACTGCACCCTAAAATGTGTGTTTTGAGCTGTAAACAAAATCATAGGATTGATCTGCGATGAGACACATCAATGCTGGTGTTAATATTGACACAATTCCAGTTTTTTATAAAAATCTGCATTTTATGGGCTAAAAACTGAGTACACTGAGTACATGTCATATCCATTAAAAATCACCCCAGGACCTGGCTGGTTTTCATCGGTACACTTAGTACGCTCATATGTCATCAAATGTTCAGAGCTGGGGTGCAGTTACACTTTAAAGGTGGAGTCAGGCTCAGAGCTGGGGTGCAGTTACACTTTATAAAATAGAACCCCTAACCCAGACATCGCTAGTGCATTGCTCTACACAGGGAATAAATCCCCTAACCCAGACATTGTCAGTGCCTTGCTCTACACAGGGAATACAACCCCTAACCCAGACATCGTTAGTGCCTTGCTCTACACAGGGAATAGAACCCCTAACCCTGACAGTGTCAGTGCCTTGCTCTACACAGGGAATTCAACCCATCTAATTGTGTCTTTATGTAGTGTGTAAACCTGGATAAACTGGAGCCGGTAGCCAATGAGGAGCGTATGGTGAACCAGTCAATGATCTTATTGGAGGATCGGAAGTTCTGGGCGGGAATCGTGTTTTCCGACATCCAATCAAGCGACTCTGAGGTCCAGCCAAACATTAGCTACAAGATCCGTATGGACATTGATAACGTGGAGCGCACCAACAAGATCAAAGACGCGTAAGACGACACCTTTTTTTACCCCCTTATATAATTGTTCAATGGAGGTGATTTGGACTAGTACCTCTCTCTAGGTACAAACCTATCTGTCTGTCTGTCCAGCTGGTTGAAACCTGCCTGTCTGTGTGTTGCAGGTACTGGGACCCTGGTCCCAGAGCGGACCCGTTTGAGGACATGCGGTACGTGTGGGGGGGCTTCTCCTACCTGCAGGATGTGGTGGACCACAGCATCATCAGAGCTGTGACCGGGGTCAAGGACAAGACTGGAGTCTACATCCAGCAGATGCCCTACCCCTGCTATGTGGATGACATGTGAGAGACTGTCTGATCTGCCTGTCTGTCTGTCTGCCTGTGCCGTACGAGACCTGTCTACCTGTCCATCATGTCTCCACGGTAACCAGTAATTAAAGAGTGCGTGTCTGCTGCAGCTTCCTGCGCGTGATGAGTCGCTCCATGCCGTTGTTCATGACGCTGGCCTGGATGTACTCGGTGGCCATCATCATCAAGAGCGTGGTCTACGAGAAGGAGGCGCGCCTCAAGGAGACCATGAGGATCATGGGCCTGGACAACGGTATCCTGTGGGTGAGCTGGTTCATCAGCAGTCTGATCCCTCTGCTGCTCAGCGCTGGGCTGCTGGTGCTGCTGCTCAAGGTACGAGAGCTATGCATTGTTGTCACGGTGATGTGGTGTTGTCATGATCAAAGCATTTTGCCGCAGAAGCGAGGAATAGTTGGAGCACTCAAAAAATCCGCCCGTAATCACGATGACATCCTTTTAACGGAAAGGTTAGTCATTATCGAAGACGCTTGCTAACTTTGAGCTCAAATCAAAACAAACGCCCTCAGAAGCTCCACCCCTTTGCGATTCCAAGCGGCATTTTTGTTGTTCGGCAGAGTTTGCCAAGTACCAGGTTATTTACATTTTTTTTGTATTATCTTAAAATTATTTTACAATAGCTGACTATACCTTTAATCCATCAAAAGATGAACTGACATTTGGATGCATAACAGGCGTTTTTCCTTGTTTGCTGATGTGTGTAGCCCACCTGAACCGTAACCACTATGATACGATGGTATTAGAGTGATATTATAATACCACTCTTTGCATTTCTCTCTACAGAAGGGGAACCTGTTGCCATACAGCGACCCTGGCGTGGTGTTCCTGTTCCTCGCTTCGTTCGGCGTGGTGACCATCATGCAGTGCTTCCTGATTAGCACGGCGTTCGCGCGTGCTAACCTAGCGGCGGCGTGCGGTGGCATCATCTACTTCACGCTGTACCTGCCCTACGTCCTCTGTGTCGCCTGGCAGGACTACATCGGCTTTGGGGCCAAAGTGTTTGCCGTACGTTCACGCTGCTTACGGCTCTACAGTCCGTTGTTGTTGTTGTTTGAGATCATTGAGAGCGATTGCCTGCGAAGGAGGCTGCCATCTAGAATAGGGATGGCACCGATACGATACTGAGATCGGAGATCGGTCCGATACTGACTTAAATAGCTGTATCGGTATCGGTGACAATTGGACAGTTGTAGCCGATCTATGGGGCTAATCCAATTAAATTAATGTACATGCGTAGGTCTACTGTCAAGCATCAGCCATGTCTAACCTACCCAGACCACACTATCAGCAACAGGTTTATAAAATGCATCTAAGTCCTAAAATAGAGATTGGCTGTCATTTACTTTGCAACTTAACTTAAAATGTAATTTAACAATGGAATCGGATCGGTACTCGGTATCGGCCGATACACCAAAGTGCCGGTATCTGTATCGGTATCAGGACTGAAAAAAACTGGATTGTGCTATCCCTAATCTTGAAATGGTTAATATGTATTATGTACAGATGAATGTGCTCTATAATGGTGTACAGTAAGCAGGATTGCCTAATGGCCTAGCGGGGCTATGCCAACACTATAATTTTTCACACGTAATATCAATTGATTTTAGTGCAATTCAGTAGTCTTTTGACTTCTGGTCAAATATAGAAAATTAGCACCACCTTGTGATATATAAATAAAATAGGTGCAGCGCTAGTGATCTGTAGCTATCACATTTCACTATGAAACCTTTGAGTTGACTTGGCAACAGTTTTGATTTGTAAGCCCTCCCAAATCAAATCAAAACTATCCACGACTAGTTATACGTATTAATTTATGTGAATTAGTAAATATTTACTGTATATCTTCTATAAAAAAAAAATGTATTTATTATTATTGTAGATAATGATAGAGGTATTGAGGTATTGTGTGTGTATATACTGTACTACATAATGCTATTTATTATGTTGTTGTATTGTATAGTTTACATATAGTTTGTATAGATGATTGTACAGTATATAGAATCTTTCCCTACAGAGCCTGCTGTCTCCATTAATGTTTCTATAGTTTCATATGTATTACATAGTCACACATGGTAATACCAGAGTCTTTCCTTACAGAGCCTGCTGTCTCCATTAATGTTTCTATAGTTTAATATGTATTACATGGTCACACGTGGTCATACCAGAGTCTTTCCCTACAGAGCCTGCTGTCTCCATTAATGTTTCTATAGTTTAATATGTATTACATGGTCACACATGGTCACACCAGAGTCTTTCCCTACAGAGCCTGCTGTCTCCTGTGGCCTTCGGGTTCGGCTGTGAGTACTTTGCCCTGTTCGAGGAGCAGGGAGTGGGGATCCAGTGGGCCAACCTGGTCAGCAGCCCCATGGAGGCAGACGACTTCAGCCTGACCATGGCTATCGTCATGATGTACATTGACTCCTTCCTGTACGGCGTCATGACGTGGTACATCGAGGCCGTCTTCCCCGGTGAGATACCAGCTGTCCCACATTATGAACAATGCACGTTTGTTACGTTACAATAGAGCGCGCTTCACACGAGATGAGATAAGGAGTGCAAAAAAAGGTAACGTTAATAGTTAAAGGAGACTCTCATATTATTTTGAACTCTGCTTAGTAAACATGATAACAAGTGATAAAAACATAATAAAAGATACAAACACTTTTGTTATGTCACATTTGAAATGGTCAAAGCATTAGTCAATTGTACCAATTGTACCTAGTGAAACCTTTGTTATTCTGGAAATAAAACATACCAGTAATGCTGTTGTTTTTGACCCATGAACTGTGTGGGTTCGTGTGTGTGTTTGTGTGTGTGTGACAGGTCAATATGGTATTCCGAGGCCCTGGTTTTTCCCCTTCACAAAGTCCTACTGGTTTGGAGAGCAGGAGAACAAGGCTAGAGTTCCACCGGGCAAGGGAGGAAATGCTGGAGGTAAGAAACTCTGGGAGAGCCAAGCATTTGATCTTTAACAAAGAAATATACGGTATATTAAATACTATTGGAAACGAGTCAACTCCTAGGGGTTTTTAATGGATATGAGTTCTAGGACAATTTTCAGACCATATAAGCCCAATTTTTATAAAAACGGGATTTTTTTCAATATTAGCACCAGCATTTATGTGTATCATCAGAGTGCAGTGTTATTATTAGTTTACAGATAAAAACAACACGATTTAGGGTGCATTGTAACATTGTTGTGTTCATGTTAACGGTTTACGTTGTTGCTCTGTTAACATTGTTGCTCTGTTAACATTGTTGTGTTTATGTTAGCATTATAATGTTGTCGCTCTGTTAACAACGATGTGTGTTGCTCTGTCACCATTGTTGTGTTTACGTTAGCATTTTAATGTTGTCGCTGTGTTAACAACGATGTGTGTTGCTCTGTCACCATTGTTGTGTTTACGTTAGCATTTTAATGTTGTCGCTCTGTTAACAACGATGTGTGTTGCTCTGTCACCATTGTTGTGTTTACATTATTGTTGCTGTGTTCCAGCTGTGTGTATGGAGGAGGAGCCCGCACACTTGGATCCGGGTGTTTACATCAAGAACCTGGTGAAGGTTTATCGGCACGGCAACAAGCTGGCGGTGGATGGGCTGACGCTTGGATTCTACGAGGGACAGATCACGTCGTTCCTCGGGCACAACGGAGCCGGAAAAACCACCACCATGTACGTAGAGTTACAGTTATTATCTATTGGTGCACCATCAGATAATTCTCTCAACTGACTCCAAACTGTCCAAAATTCTGCTGTTTGACTTTCAAGACTGAACAAGAGTTCATATCACACCAATTCTATCCTCTCCACGGGCTTCCAATCCAATCGGTCAAACGCCATTGTGCATCAGTGACATTCTTCATCCATACACAACATCAGACGAAAGCTGTCGCACTACAACTTTAATAATGTATTGTACTTTTATTTTGTACAGTGCAGGATTTTATTTATTTGCATTGCTTTGACTGTACAGCACTTTGTGACCTTTGTCTGTGAAAGGTGCTCTATAAATCAACTTTACTTACTTACTTACAACTTTGGAATGCCTGTCCATTATCGCTACGATCCCTACTGATATGTGTTAAACCGTAAAACGTTTCTATTCAGACAGGCTTATTTATGGTTAGCTTTTTTTAAACAGGTGTTTAATTGTTATACATTTCATAAATGTTACCGTGTTCACTCGTTCTTGTTCGTGTATTTATCTTTGTTACTATTCCTAATGTCAAGAACTCTGTGATTGTATATCTGTGAGAGGCGCTATGCAAATCGAGGTGCATCATAAACGACAACATTAGGCTAAACCTGGAAGCCGCCTCTGCTCTGCCCTCTCAGGTCCATCCTGACTGGCCTGCTGCCCCCGACCTCGGGGACGGCCTACATCATGGGGAGGGACATCAGGACAGAGCTGAGTACCATCAGACAGAGCCTGGGCGTCTGTCCGCAGCACAACGTCCTCTTCAGCATGTAAGTGCACAGCAGCACAGCAGCACACAGACTCGTCGTTGTTGTTGTTGTTGTTGTGGTGGTAACCGTGCCAACCCGACCTAACCGTATGTCCAGAGACTTTTTAATGACGCAAAGATGGAGCGTTGTAATGCATTTCAATGGAAGCCAAAATGGAACGTTTACGCTCTCTTAAGTGGGCGTGTCACTAAAGGCATTTTGCTGTGGAGGCTGACGTAGGCAACGCCCAGACAGATAAATCGGCCACACACGGCCTGGAACGATTTACCTCAAAACAGTTGGCTGCACAAATGCTGTTGTGGCTTCATATTGATCGTAGGTACATGGGAATTAATGTAATACACTCAAAATAGCCACTAATGCCCCCCGAGATAAATAATTGGCAATAGGATGGTGCAATACGGCCCCATCTTTGTTATAATTCAAATTTCATTGATGTAAGTGCAGCACAGCTCAGGCTCAGTTTAGTTGTGGTGGTAACCGTGCCGACGTAACCGTCGTCGTCATGACGTCGCACTGTTCTGTCCGTCAGGCTGACGGTGGAGGAGCACATCTGGTTCTACGCCCGCCTGAAGGGCCTGCCGAAGCAGCAGGTGCAGGCGGAGATCGAGCAGATCCTGCGGGACACGGGCCTGCCTCACAAGCGGACCGCCAAGGCCAGCACGCTGTCCGGGGGCATGCAGAGGAAGCTGTCGGTCGCCCTGGCCTTCGTGGGTGGGTCCAAAGTGGTCATCCTGGACGAGCCCACTGCCGGCGTGGACCCCTACGCCCGCCGGGGCATCTGGGATCTGCTGCTGAACTACCGGCAAGGTGAGTCTAAGCGGAGACGCTTTGAAGTGTGTCTGTATGACCTCTAGATGACCTCTAGATGACCTCTAGAGTGCCGGCGCCTCAGGCCAAGACAAATGCTCTGTGGGCCACGCACGCGCACGCACGCACACACACGCACATGCACGCACACGCACATGCACGCACACGCACACACGCACGCACACACGCACACACACGCACGCACGCACACGCACGCACGCACACGCACGCACGCATGCACGCACAGGGAGTGTACAGACACATAGACACAACCATAAGCGCCATCACTGTGATAATACTAATAATAATTGTTTAGCATCTGCTCTTCAGGGAGAACCATCATCCTGTCTACGCACCACATGGATGAGGCGGACATCTTGGGCGACCGGATCGCCATCATCTCCCACGGGAAGCTGTGCTGTGTCGGCTCCTCCCTCTTCCTGAAGAACCAGCTAGGCACTGGTTATTACCTGACCCTGGTGAAGAAGGAGCCGGAGCCGTCTCTGAGCTCGCGCAGGAACTCCTCCAGCACGGTGTCCTTCAACAAGAAGGTTAGGAGAAATAGGCTGGGCTGCAGCTTCTCAGTACTGCCTGGGCTTGATTGACAGCTCACTGACTTTCATATGTTAGGTTTGCACCTGTGAAGGTGGGACAACCGATACCTTCCTCGTGATTCTGCATGATTGGACAACCTATTGCATACATGTGTATGTCTTAATAGACATACTGTACGTCTTCTGTAAAGAAATGTAGGGATTATATATGTTTTAGATGTTTACTGCATGTGCTTCTAACTTACAAAGTTTAGGAGCTTGCTAACTTCGAGCTCAAATCAAAACAATATTCCTCCACCGTGCCGCCTCACACATCAAAACACATTGTGAAGCAAAGCGTAGTGCTAAGGCCTTGTTGTTGTGAGCGGTGTTCGCCACTTAGTTCATGTTCCTATTTAAGGAGCCAGGGCTGTGGAGAAGTATCCGATTATTTATTCAACACGCACAGAGAACGGTAAGATAGGGAAATGAGAGCTTGCAATAGCTGACTACCTTTAATCAACACATGCGCTCTCTCTCTCTCTCTCTCTCTCTCTCTCTCTCTCTCTCTCTCTCTCTCTCTCTCTCTCTCTCTCTCTCTCTCTCTCTAGGAAGAAGAATGTGCATCTGTCAGTAGTTCAGGTCTTGGCAGTGAGAACGAAAGTGAAGCAGCGACCATCGGTAAATCCGTAAATCCGAGATCACACGCATGAGGACACAATGTGCATTGTCACACTGACAAACGATGAGAGGCTGCCCAGTAAATGGACTGCATTTATATAGCGCTTTGCTAACGGTTAGCACTGTGGCCTCACACACACGCGCACACACACACACACACACACACACACATGCACACACACACACACACACACACACATGTATACACCTATGGCGGTGGCAGCCCTGCAAGACACCACCTGACCATTAAGGTTAGGGTTCTTGCTCAGGGACACCTCGACACTTGGTCAGGGGTTCGAACCAACAACCTCTTGCCCCGCTCTACCCACTGTGCCGCTGTTGCTCATTTCAGTCCGCGTGTCTTGAGCGTTTTCCTGTGTCTGGTTGCCAGGCTGCCTGTACTCCATTAGTATTCTGTGTTTGGGATCTTTAAATGGGGCTGACTCTGTGTAGTCTGAACCATTACTCTCACCCTGTCCACAGCAGGGTCCTGGCATCCTGTTATTTGCTGTTAATAATGCGTGCGCAAGATGGCTACCACGCGTATCGTGCGCGTATCCTGTGTTCCTTTGAAGCGTAGTTTGTGCGCATCCTCAAGAAATGAACGCTACGCGTACGCATGATGCAATACAACTCATGAACGTGAGGGAAGTATCAGGATCGGACAGGCAGGTCAACAGCAGTTTCTAAACAACAATGCCGGAAGGTTTCAAAGAGAAGTTCGGAAATATAGTTTTTAATTACCTAACATCTATATAATGTCTCCATGCTGTTCCACACTTTGACATGTTGGCTGTTGTTGTTGTGGAAAAGGGCAGTCAAGGAAAATATTTCCGATTTCAGCCAGGGATGATTCAGCCATGATCTGCCCCCTACTGGATATATTTTAAATCATCCAAGCAAGTACGCATGCAAGCATATGAACAATTCCATTCGCGACGCAGCCGGTTGTCTAGGTGTACGCGTTGCGCAAACGCAAGTGTGTATCGGTGCCTTCATGTGAAGAGGACAGACTGACTAGTCTCTCTGTTGTCCCTCTAACTATCACCCTGTCCCTAGCAGAGCAGGGTCCTGCTGCATCCATCTGCAGCGCCCCCTTTGTGCCGCCGGACGTGCCCACGGTCTCGGCCCTGATCTCCAGGCACGTCCCGGCGGCCCGGCTGGTGGAGGACCTGGGTCACGAGCTGACCTACATCCTGCCCTACTCCGCTGCCAAGGACGGAGCCTTCGTGGAGCTCTTCAGGGACATGGATGACAAGCTGTCCGACCTGGGCATCTCCAGCTATGGCGTGTCGGACACCACGCTGGAAGAGGTACAGACGGGAATTATTTTTTGATGTTTAGCTCAGAAGTTGTTTTGGTAAAGAGAATGTTGATTTGGTTCTCTGTGCAGTAAGTTACATAAATCTCACTCTCTGAAACCTCAAAGGACGCTCTGGTGACACACGCTAGATTTTGGTAACAGGAATGTCTGCTGGTCCTCAATGTGTTCACTGTGTGTGTGTGTGTGTGTGTCCTTTTGTAGATTTTCCTGAAAGTGGCTGAAGACAACGGTGTTGACATTGAAGTTCCCTCAGGTAACGACCACTGACCCCTGACCCCTGACCCTTGACCTAACATTTGAATAGACGCAGAGACAGCAGACAAACTGAGACTGAGTTTGCTGCTACACAGCCAACAAGTCTAATATAGTGTGTGTGTGTGTGTGTGTGTGTGTGTGTGTGTGTGTGTGTGTGTGCTTGTGTTTGTGTGTGTGCGCGCGTGTGTGTGGTTATTTAGACGGTACCCTGCCGGTTCAGCGGCGACGCACCGCCCACGCGTTCGGTGGAGACCACCAGAGCTGTCTGAGACCCCTGACTGAAGATGACAACAATGAATGTAACGAGTCTGATGGAGACCCAGGTACACATGCACAGTATAGAGTATATAGCCATAGCCTTACAGTATATAACCATAACCTTACAGTACATAGCCATAGTCTAACAGTACATAGCCATAGCCTTACAGTATATAACCATAGCCTTACAGTACATAGCCATAGCCTTACAGTATATAACCATAGCCTTACAGTATATAGCCATAGCCTTACAGTAAATAACCATAGCCTTACAGTACATAGCCATAGCCTAACAGTATATAACCATAGCCTTACAGTATATAGCCATAGCCTTACAGTATATAACCATAGCCTTAAAGTACATAGCCATAACCTTACAGTATATAACCATAACATTACAACTGTTCAAACTGTTAAAAATTATTATGACTCTGCCTATGGCCTCCTACCTACCAATCAATTCAGTGTAACGCATTCCCTCTCATACACACATACAGTATATACCGTATATAACCCTAACCTTACACACACATTTTACGTAAATAAAGTAATTTAAAGTGATTAGTCTCTCGACTTACCTCAATATTGTTTCCCTGCAGAACTGCTAATTAGAGAGTAGCTAACAATGTGTGTATATGTGTGTGTGTGTGTGCATGTGTGTGTGTAGAGTGTAGGGAGACAGACTGGCTAAACTGTGCTCATGGAAAAGGCTCCTATCAGGTGAACAGCTGGAGTCTGAAGAAACAGCAGTTTGTGGCTCTAATGTGGAAACGCTTCCTTTTTGCCCGACGTTCCAGGAAGGGCTTCTTTGCTCAGGTAACACCCCATGCCCTGATTGTCTCTCAGGTAACACCCCATGCCCTGATTGTCTCTCAGGTAACACCCCATGCCCTGATTGTCTCTTACGGTTTTTTATTTTGGCCCTTACGGCTGTTTATTTACAGCCTGTAAAGTCTTATGCCTGTAAAATAAGACACACTGTAAGCGACTAGCAGCGATGTAGCGATGAGAAACAACTCAAAGTCAATGAGATTCAGCGACTTGAATCAGCCACGGGCCAAATAACGGTTGGCGTCGCAAAGTGGACGGGTACCGAGGCAACAAATTTCCACTAATTTCAATTGCGTCGCAATTGAGGCGATGACCAAAGGGAGCTGAGGATATCATTGACTGACAGAAATATTATGGGAAATATAACGAGAGGGTTACCTAGGCAACCAGAGCCTGGAATGTCAACAAGCGGCCAATATTCAGCTACAAAGCGATGCGATATGAAGCGATATGACGCGATACGAAGCGAGGATCGCTTGCAGTGTGTTTAAAGCTCACTGCTTATGTTTGTGTTTGCTTTAATTGTAAGTTCTAGCTCTGATGCTCTGAGGTCATTTCATCTGTTTCCAGATCGTTCTTCCCGCTGTTTTCGTCTGTATCGCCCTCGTCTTTAGTCTTATCGTCCCCCCGTTTGGGAAATACCCCAGTCTGGAACTTCAGCCCTGGATGTACGAAGAGCAGGTCACCTTTATCAGGTATCACACACACACACACACACACAGCACACATGTACACACACATACACACACACGTATATATGCACGTGCAAATGAACACACACCTACGTACATACACACACACACACACACACACACACACTGCACACACACCTACACCTATATGCACATGGACACACACGCACGTACACACACACACTGTGCTTCCAATCTCTAGCTGAGCCGCATGTCTGTCTGTTGCCATAGTGACGATGCACCAGGTGACTCCAACATGCAGAAGCTGCTGAACGCTCTTCTGGAAACGCCCGGATTTGGAACACGCTGCATGGAAGGGTATCCCATCCT
The DNA here is from genome assembly GCA_027564755.1 of Amblyopsis hoosieri. Taxonomy (NCBI): domain Eukaryota; kingdom Metazoa; phylum Chordata; class Actinopteri; order Percopsiformes; family Amblyopsidae; genus Amblyopsis; species Amblyopsis hoosieri. The sequence goes on from JAODUE010000001.1 coordinate 3,332,711, forward strand.
GTAAGACCTATAACTCCTTACTTAGTTATTGTAATTGCTTTACTTAGTTTCTATACTTAGTTCCTTTACCTTTAGTTCATTTCATTGCTTCACTTGTTTATTTTACTTAGTTCCTTAAATTCCTTTTAATTTTTAATTAATTTACTTAGTTCCTTTAATTCCTTTTACTTTAAATGACTTTACTTCGTTCCTTTATCTTTAATTCCTGCACTTAGTTATCTAATTGCTTTACTTAGTTCCTTTAATTCCGTTTACTTTAAATTAATTTACTTAGTTCCTTTAATTCATTTACTTTGTTATTTTAATTGCTTTACTTAGTTCCTTTAATTCCTTTTACTTTAAATGACTTTACTTCGTTCCTTTATCTTTAATTCCTGCACTTAGTTATCTAATTGCTTTACTTAGTTCCTTTAATTCCGTTTACTTTAAATTAATTTACTTAGTTCCTTTAATTCATTTACTTTGTTATTTTAATTGCTTTACTTAGTTCCTTTAATTCCTTTTACTTTAAATTACTTTACTTAGTTCATTTACCTTTACAGTAATTGCCATTACATGTTAAGTGTTATGGGTCCTATCCTCTACCCTTCCACCTCACCTCACCTTGCTCTTTTGCTCAGGGAGGCTCCGTGTACGATGGGAGACGAGGACTGGTCGGTTCCAGAGGTTCCTGAGAGCGTCCAGCAGTTGTTCGCCTCCGGAAACTGGACCCTGGATCACCCGTCCCCCGCCTGCGAATGCAGCGTCGACGGCAAGAAGAAGATGCTTCCGGACTGTCCTCCTGGAGCCGGAGGGCTGCCCCCACCTGAGGTAGGTCACCATCCTCAGCTACCATCTCTATAACCCTAAACAAACCTACCTCTATAAACCTAAGCTATCACCTCACCTACCACCTCTATAAAGCATAACTACACAGCTACAGACCTAAACCTCTACAAACCACAACAACCTCAGCTACAGACCTAAACCTCTACAAACCACAACAACCTCAGCTATA
>JAODUE010000001.1:3333807-3351342 GCA_027564755.1 Amblyopsis hoosieri
TGTGTGTCTCTCTCTCTCTCTCTCTCTCTCTCTCTCTCTCTCTCTCTCTCTCTCTCTCTCTCTCTCTCTCTCTCTCTTTCTACATCTAATTATCTAATAACTAAATGACAGATTTTCCACAAATGTTTTCTGCCTCTGCTGCTCTCCATACACTTTACCTGCTAACAAAACCCGCTCAGAGATTTGGTCAACAGACAGACTACAAATGAAAACCAGCATTTTTCACATACACCAGTTACCTACAGACTCTGCAGTCATATGCAGACGTTTGCTTATAGACATGAATCACACACAAGCTCATCATTTACCAATGGACATCTGAACACTAGGGAAGCATTTGAACTGACCAGTTCTCTCTCTCTCTCTCCCTCTCTCTCAGATGGGTAACCTGCTGCCCTACAGTGACCCGGGCGTGGTCTTCTTCTTCCTGGGCTCCTTCGGCGTGGTCACCATCATGCAGTGCTTCCTGATCAGCACGTTGTTCTCCAGGGCCAACCTGGCTGCAGCCTGCGGAGGAATCATCTACTTCACCCTGTACCTACCTTACGTCCTCTGTGTGGCGTGGCAGGACTACATCGGCTTCGGCGCCAAAGTTGTAGCGGTGAGAGACACACATGGATTCAGATGTAGACAGAAAGTAGGTCCTTATAAGAAGTATAGAATTTGACTACTGGTACTGTAGATATCATTTGTTGCTGTTGATTTAAGTTATTACAATTATTATTATAATTTAAGTAATGGTTAATTCAGTACTTTAAAAAATAAACGTGTTATGCAAGTGGGTTTTGCACTGGCGATCCTGAGTCACTAGGTGTCAGTATACAGTGCACAAACTCCTGCTTCTGGGGAAAGAAATGCTTGCTATTCTATTATATGTCACGTTTAACATGATCAATATTAGAAATCAGGGTATTCCACCCAAGCCCTTTAGAATATATACATTTTAGTTTTCAACCTAAATATGTATATACATTTTTAATGTGCACGTTTTACAAGGACTCAGTGTTCCTGTTCACTAAACCCCCCCCATCTCTCTCCCCGTCATCTCAGAGCCTGCTGTCCCCTGTGGCGTTTGGTTTCGGCTGTGAGTACTTTGCCTTGTTTGAGGAGCAGGGCGTGGGCATCCAGTGGTCCAACTTGCTGGCGAGCCCCATGGAGGAAGACAGCTACAACCTGACCACCTCTATCTCCCTCATGCTGTTTGACGCTCTGCTCTACGGCGTGATGACCTGGTACATCGAGGCTGTGTTCCCTGGTGAGTCACTGAGAGGTGAAACAGAGGTCACAGGTGACCAGCTGCCTTTACAACATCAGAAATGCTGTTTAATTCTCCGCATTGTGTGACCTTAGACAGTAGTTTAAAAAGCAATTGAACCGTAGCCTTAATTTGCATAGGACTGAGCACTTCACTAGAATGACATTGTGATGTATCTCTCCCTCCAGGCCAGTATGGGATCCCCAGGCCATGGTATTTCCCCTTCACTAAGTCCTACTGGTGTGGGGAGAAGCAAAACAAAAACATCTCCACCCCCCAGGGAAAGAAGGGCAATGTTGAAGGTAAAAAAAAAAAACATGCATTTTTTATTCCTTATAGGAAAGGCTCTACCGCGTAAACGTACATATTATGGCACAGGAACTATTGTGTGTAATTTATGGTCACAGAATATAAATTAAGATGGCCTCTCTGTGTAGCAGTGTGTATTGAAGAAGAGCCGTTACACATTGAGCCAGGTGTGTACATCAAGAACCTCGTTAAGGTCTACAGCCATGGCAACAAACTGGCAGTTGATGGACTGACGCTGGGATTCTATGAAGGACAGATTACGTCCTTCCTGGGACACAACGGAGCTGGCAAGACAACCACAATGTAAGACACATTATGAATGTATTGCTACAGAACAGAATTAGAACACAGCTGAGACTGAGAGACTGCTTTAACAGTGACATAATTGAACATGAATGCAAACGCTCTGTGACTTGGATTGAGCCTGGGCTGGAAAAATCTGAAAGATTGTGTTCCTGGTTTCTGATAGGTCCATCCTGACGGGGTTGTTCCCGCCCACCTCTGGTACGGCGTACATCCTTGGTAAAGACATCCGCTCCGAGCTTAGCTCCATTCGACAGAATCTGGGCATGTGTCCCCAACACAATGTCCTCTTTAGCATGTAAGTGCACATTTAGCATGTTCTAACCACATCAGCCCAAATATCACAGTATTGTACCTTTTATTGATGGAAGAAGTCCGAAGTTGTCAATGTCAGTACTAAATATATTAAAACTACAGTTCCTGTGAATTTAATCAACTGATTATTCAAGCTCCTTCTTCAGCTCTTAGCAGATAAAACGCATGTTACCGTGATTTACAACTGACAGTTGCTCATACATTGAGGAAGAACCACTGTTGATGCCTGATGTGTTTTATTCGCACCAGGCTGACAGTGGAGGAGCACATCTGGTTCTACGCCCGTCTGAAGGGGCTGTCGGAGGAGAAGGTGAACGCAGAGATGGAGCAGATCATTAACGACATCGGGCTGCCCCACAAACGCAAGTCACGCTCCAACACACTGTCTGGTGAGTTGGTCTTCTTTTTAAACACACTGCTCTAATAGTCTCTGTATAATCGACACTAGACACTACTGGTGAATTAGAAGGCTAATACTGAATCAGCTGGGGTGATTTAACAGAAAACATGAAGAATGACTTCTGTTGTAAAGGAACAAATCTGTATCTTTGAAGAAAGTCCAATGGTTTATTATAAACCAGCATCTTATTTAACACACATTAATTTAGAATAGACTCATGACCATGCTGACCTCTGTGGTGTTTTTAGGGGGCATGCAGAGGAAGCTCTCGGTAGCTCTGGCATTCGTCGGGGGTTCAAAGGTCGTGATCCTGGATGAACCCACAGCCGGTGTCGACCCCTACGCACGCAGGGGCATCTGGGACCTGCTGCTCAAATACAGACAAGGTAAATCCAGTCAAACTCCTGGTTACCGCAAAGCTACTTCAAATCTCCTATTTAGCATGTAAGGGACTTTGGCGTTGTATTGGGTAGCTGTAACGTCCTTTGCCCCTATCAGGCCGAACCATCATTCTGTCAACACACCACATGGACGAGGCCGACATCCTGGGTGACCGCATAGCCATCATCTCCCACGGCAAGCTGTGCTGCGTGGGGTCCTCCCTCTTCCTGAAGACCCACCTGGGGACGGGCTACTACCTGACCCTGGTGAAGAGAGAGTGTGACCTGTCTCTGCACTCCTGCAGGAACTCTGCCAGCACCGTCTCCTACATCAAGAAAGGAGACAAGGTGCATTGTGGGAAGGCAACGAGGCTATGAACCAACCAAGTGAATAGCTAACGCTAGAGAGTGTTCCCTGTGCTGACGTGCATCTATTGTGTTCAGGAGGACAACGTGTCCGAGAGCAGCTCAGACGCCGGACTGGGCAGTGAGCCTGAGAGTGAAACCACCACCATCGGTATGACAAAGCATGCGGCCCTCGAACCTCAGAGCCTACGTCAATAGATGGCAATAACAAGACGTTTTGTGCTGTTCTTTTCATGTAAATGCTTCTTTATTTGTTCCTCTCCCTCCCTCCATCTCTCCAGATGTGTCCCTCATCTCCAACGTGATCTTCAAACATGTTCCTGAGGCCCGGCTAGTGGAAGACCTGGGCCACGAGATCACCTACATTCTGCCGTACCAGTCGGCCAAAGACGGAGGCTTCGTGGAACTGTTCCACGAGATCGACGACCGCCTCACGGACCTTGGCATCTCCAGCTATGGCATATCTGACACGACCTTAGAGGAGGTATGGAGGCAACAACTAAACACACTAGACTCACACCCACACCTGTTTAAGTGTCCGTATGCTATGATGCGGCGTCGGGAGATGCTTGAAATAGTATTTTCAGCATCCTTCCAACAGAGCACGTGTTGCTGTGAATCAGTCGTTTCACAACGATTCTCTTCTGAATGGTTTCAGATTTTCCTGAAAGTGGCAGAGGACAGTGGAGTGGATGCAGCTGAGCTCTCAGGTGAGGCACATTGACATTATTGGTGTGGCGCGATTTAACGCGCTTAGCTCTCCAAAGAAAGACACTTAACGCGTAACAGAACACAACACATTTAGTTTAAACGGTGGTTAGTTAAAGTATTACAAACGGATTAGCCTAGAAACACATAGGCCTAACAGTACACATTTGGTTTAAACGGTGGTTAGCAAAAGTATTACAAACGGAGTATCATAGAAACACATAGGCCTAACAGTACACATTTGGTTTAAAGGGTGGTTAATTAAAGGATTACAAACGGATTAGCCTAGAAACACATAGGCCTAACAGTACACATTTAGTTTAAACGGTGGTTAGTTAAAGGATTACAAACAGAATGGCATATAAAGGAAGCAGCTCAGTCGAATTAACATAATCCTAACCTCCTGCCTGTAGATGGCGTGGTTCCATCCAGGGCTCGTCGCCGCCACGCGTTTGGAGACCACCAGAGCTGCCTGAAACCTTTCACTGAGGACGACAACTTTGAGTTCAACGACTCTGAAGGTGACTCCTGCAGTTAGTCCCCATCACTGTCAGATGTCTTGGTGGTAACCTACATACATGTGTTTTAACCAGTACAATTTGACCTTGAGCGAATGTTTGATGCCATCTCGGTGTCCTCCCTCCCTCGCTTTTCAGAGTCACGTGAGACAGACTGGCTCGGCGGCGCGGACGGTAAAGGCTCGTACCAGGTGAAAGGCTGGAGTCTGAAGAGGCAGCAGTTTGTTGCTCTTCTGTGGAAGCGTTTCCTCTACGCCCGTCGTTCGAGAAAAGGCTTCTTTGCTCAGGTACACTGACACAGTACACGTGGCACATTAGCATAGTTGTGACGCTTTATGACTCTCCTTTTAGCTAGTAGGGGTGTGGTTTTAGGCTACCGGTTTATGAAGATTATTGAGGAGACGAGCCATGTTGAATGATGAATCAATGATATTACAGGGATTTAAATATATTTGGAAAAAATTTTTGTTCTGTATATTTAAAAATCAATCTCACTGAATATAACTTTAGTTCAGACTGAATAGAGTTGAGTTCATTACCTTACTTGTATTAACAGTGAGTATGTTTTCCAGATTGTTCTACCGGCTGTGTTCGTCTGTATTGCCCTGGTGTTCAGCCTCATTGTTCCTCCGTTTGGAAAGTATCCCAGTCTGGCCCTCGAGCCCGGCATGTACGAAGAGCAGTTTACCTTCATCAGGTGAGACCCAAAGAGCATGTTCATCCATCTGCGTATCTCTTAAAACATAACTATAATCTATAAACTATAATCCGTATTGACAGTGGGATATTTTAAGAATGATTGTATAATAACAATACTTTTCAAAATCCAAAAAATAATTAATCACTACAGAAGCCTCATTTATGCTATCTTCAGCATATACTGTACTAAGAAAGTCTAAATCAGTGGAGCGTTTAAATTGGACGTCGGGTACGCAATAATACTAATGTTATCTAGGACGTAAATGAAAGCTATTTCTATTTGCAGTAATGATGCACCCGAAGACAATCACGCCAACAAATTGCTGGGAGCCCTGATAGACGAGCCGGGGTTTGGAACCCGCTGCATGGAAAGAGAACCTATACCGTGAGTGCTTCTAACACATTGCTTCTAACTAACGCCCAGTTCTGTCCTCAGGTTCTAATGAGCTTGCTATCCCATTGCTCTCCATAACGATACAGTGCTGTTAGCATTAGCTGTAATTCATTCACATACCATCACCACGGCGATGGTACCATTGACCTAGGCGTTAACGGTTTATTTGTACATCTTGCTCATCAGTGACGCTCCGTGTTTGGTCGTGCCAAACGCACCGGATGAGTGGTCGGTCACGGAAGTGCCCCAGGCCGTGCACAACATGTTCAGCACGGGGAACTGGACCATGGAGAACCCCTCGCCACTCTGTGAGTGCAGCTGTGACGGCCGAAAGAAGATGCTGCCCGAGTGTCCGCCTGGGGCCGGGGGCCTACCGCCGCCCCAGGTACGTGCACACTGCACACACTGATACATGTCTCTCATCTCTGCCACACAAACTAAATAGAAGCAGACATACTGACGTGTGTGTGCGTGATTGTGTGTGTGTGTTTGTGTGTGTGTGTGTGTGTGTGTGTGTGTGTGTGCGTGTAGAGGAAGATCAGTGAAACGGACACACTACAGAACCTGACAGGCAGAAACATCTCAGACTATCTGGTGAAAACCTACGCACAGATCATCAGCAAGAGGTATGCAGTACACACAAACCTTCCCCCACATGGTGTAAATTGTCCATTTATCACCAGTAACCATGATTAATGACTGATAAAGTCAGGTTTTATTATTTCTACTGATTAATACGTTATCCTTTTTTTGTCTTTTATTATTTACATTATTGTGTTTTGTCTATTTTCTTCATTATTTACTATTATTATTATTATTATTATTTATGATTAAATGCTATTATTTACATTTACATTACATTTACATTAATACATACTATACATTTCCTAACTGTATTTTGTATTGCCCATTGTAATGTTTGTGGATTTGAAGTAACATAAATGCTTTCATTAATTTAGTTATTTAATTAAACATTTATGCTTCCACAGCTTGAAGAACAAGATTTGGGTCAATGAGTTCAGGTACATTATTTTAACACATTTTATTTTAACAAACTTCACAGTTATTGTTTTTATTACTATGAATGCAAATATCACTGCTCCTATACAATGGTTTTTAATCGAGTATGACTGACAGGTATGGTGGATTCTCACTGGGCGCCAGGAGCTCTCAGTTCCTCCCTCACAGTGACCACATTGATGATGCCATTGATAATCTGAGAAGACGTTTCCAACTGGAGAGAGTAAGAATGTTAACTGAAGTAGAGTTAGTCTTTCATCTAATGCCTGCTCCCATCCCAAATGTTAGGTTCTGCATATACAGCTGCATTTACAGTGGCAATGTTTAAACAATCCCCAATCAAATCTCTCTCTCTCTCTCTCTCTCGTTATGCCATTTAACAGGGAACTGCAGCAGATCGTTTCTTCCATAGTCTATCCAGCTTCATCCAGGGATTGGACACCAAGAATAATGTCAAGGTTAGTACATACTACTACTGTACATACAGTCCAGATAAGATTTATATTCTCCATTCTGTAACTTAACTGGATAATGTTGCCGATTATGTGACGTTATTTAGTTGTTTTAAATTTTTGATTTATTTCGATTAAGTTTAGTTTTTGGTAATTATGCTAATTGATGCTAATGCGTGGTCAGTTTATTCAATTTGACTTTGATTCATGCTGCTTCATCAATTCACCGTGATGTGTGTCCTTCACACATCACAGAGGAAGTAATGAAGCTAGCCAACATTTGATCCTGTTTCATCTAGCGAGCAGCTTTGTGCTGCATCTGTCCTTTTGCCTTATACGAAGTGATTAAGTGATCAGTCTTGCTCCTCATTTGCCGCAGATCTGGTTTAACAACAAGGGCTGGCACAGCATGGGTTCCTTCCTGAATGTGATGAACAATGGCATCCTGAGGGCCAGCCTGCCAGCTGGCAAGAACCCCAGGAAGTTTGGCATCACGGCGTTCAACCACCCACTCAACCTCACCAAGGAGCAACTGTCACAAGTGGCGCTGTAAGTGATGAAGGACAACATATTTCCAATTTGACATAAAAAATAAAATCCAATAAAAACCTGCCGTCTTCATTGTGTGAATAGAGGCCATTCAGACCAAGGTTACAGTACAGCAACCCCCCTGAACCTCCTCATTTAAACTTCCTACAGAGTATTACAGTAGAGGGACTAGGCTGTGTATGATCTGAGAACGTTTGACCAATCATGACAAGCCTTTCATTGTAGTAGAGCATGGATTGCCTCAAATCTAAAGGAAAAATCTAAGAAGCATGCGTGCTCTTCTTTGTCTCACTGCCTTCCCGCCTCATGCAGGATGACCACGTCAGTGGACGTGCTGGTGTCCATCTGTGTGATCTTCGCCATGTCCTTCGTGCCGGCCAGTTTCGTGGTCTTCCTCATCCAGGAGAGGGTGAACAAGGCCAAACACATGCAGTTCATCAGCGGAGTGCAGCCGTTACTTTACTGGCTGGCCAACTTCATCTGGGATATGGTGAGAGAACCAAAGCCAATGTTGTTGTGAACAATCGGAACGTGTAACGCACTGTCTGTCAGATCGGTCTGACAGGTGTCCGTCATGTCTCTTCTTCTCTGACAGTGTAACTACGTAGTTCCCGCCACGCTGGTCATCATCATCTTTGTGTGTTTCCAACAAGACGCCTATGTTTCCTCCACCAACCTGCCTGTCTTGGCCCTGCTACTGCTGTTGTATGGGTGAGTAACACACACTCACACACAACACACACACAAACTAGCTTCTTAATCTGTCGTAACCTACACACGCATCTACATGTATGTTTAATTCATTCTCCGCAATGTGTGTGTCTGCGCAGGTGGTCCATCACACCGTTGATGTACCCCGCATCGTTCTTCTTCAAGATTCCCAGTACGGCCTACGTGGTTCTCACCAGCGTCAACATCCTCATCGGGATCAACGGCAGTGTGTCCACATTTGTCCTGGAGCTGTTTGGAAGCAACGTAAATATACACTCCAGTTTAGATAAATACTGTGGCCGCTTCTGTAAATATGTGTCAGCTACTGCAATATTTCAGTTGGTGAGCGCAGTATCCAGTCTGATTAGTAGTGAGGCTGACGTCAGTTTCCAAAAGCCTTGTTTACTGTAGCGCTGAACAAGCATTGTTCATTAACAAGGCTGTCCTATTTTAATTCTCTTTCGAATAAGTCACTGTTATTATATTCAAAGCTTTGAGATACATTTGTCATGGTAATACATTCATATGTCTAATTTGTCTGACATGAGGGATATTCTGTCATAGAATAAAGTGGTCTATTCACACCAAACGTCCAGGGCCAGCAATCTCTGTGAATGGGTGGTGTGACCAGGTTTGTTGTTTTGCTGCAGGAGGAGGGAGGACTGAATGACATTCTGAAGAACGTCTTCCTCATATTCCCTCACTTCTGCCTGGGCCGAGGCCTGATCGACATGGTGAAGAACCAGGCAATGGCCGACGCCCTGGAGAGGTTTGGTATGTACGACTTCAACAGCTGCAACAATGCTACAACATGCCGTCCTGTGTTTACATGTTACATCCAGTATATTACCGCTTCCTCATTGTTCCCTCTGCGGTTCTGCTTCTGTAGGAGAAAACAGGTTTCGCTCTCCGCTGGCCTGGGACATGGTGGGGAAGAACCTGTTTGCTATGGCCGTGGAGGGCTTGGTGTTCTTCACCATCACCGTCCTCATCCAATACCGCTTCTGCATCAAGAACAGGTAGGTGGTGCCTGGCATCTTCTGCCGTCACGGTGTCAGAAAACAGTTAAAATCAACTCACTCAGTTTATAACGGGTAATTCCGGAGAGTGACTTTGGCGGTGTGTCTCCCAGTTCCTCCAGCAGCCACCTGAAGCCCATCGTGGAGGAGGACGAGGATGTGGCCAGGGAGAGACAGAGGATCCTGAGCGGCGGGGGGCAGTCGGACATCCTGGAGCTCAAGCAGCTGACCAAGGTGTACAAGCGGAAGCAAAAGCCTGCCGTCGACCGCCTGTGTGTTGGCATCCCACGTGGAGAGGTGAGATAACGCAGTCTGCCATACTTCTGTTGTGATGCTGAGCAACGCTGGTACATTCAGCTGGTATAGTCAGCTAAGATATTTGTAAGCTAATATACTTTTTTGTCAAGTTCATCAAACATGTCCATGCATTTCGCTAGCTTACCGTTTTCTGTGCTTGTTGAAAATAATTATCCAGTACTTCTACACAGCCCTCGCTCTGTAAGTAAGAATATAAAGTGGTGAACACCGCTACCCAACAACGCTGACTGGCTTCAGTTTTAATGTGTGGTGCGGATCTTCTGAGGGAGTTTGTTTTGATTTGAGCTCGGAAGTTAGCAAGCGTTCTCGAGAATGACCAACCCTGCCTTTAATAAATGTTATTTATTATTCATTCCTTTTAATCTTGTTAAAATTGCTTTACAGTTGCACGTATGTTGTAATTAACGAAGGTTACAGTATTCGAATAATCACTATTATTAAATCAGCACCGACTCTCTTCCTCTCTCTGCAGTGTTTTGGCCTTCTGGGAGTGAACGGAGCAGGGAAAACCAGCACGTTCAAAATGTTAACAGGAGACTGTGTGGTGACCAGTGGAGAGGCTTACCTGGCTCGCAAGAGGTGAGAAAATAGATAGAGTGGTCAGACGTGCAATGGCATGTTATAACCCATAGAGGGCAGTACAACAACAACTTCTGCTGTACAATATTGTCTGAGTCAAACTCACAGTGTCTCTACCTTAGTTTATCATCAAACAAACAAACAAACAAACTCTCCACACTCCAGCGTTACCACGGAGATAGACGAGGTCCATCAGAACATGGGATACTGTCCACAGTTTGATGCCATTAACGACCTGCTGACCGGCAGAGAGCACCTGGAGTTCTATGCCATCCTGAGGGGAGTGCCGGAGAAGGAAGTCTGTGAGGTGAGACACACACACACACACACACACACACAACACTACATATGCTGTACACACACTGTATGTGTAACGTATGCACGCACACAAACACAGGATGTCAAATACGTCAAATACTGTACAATACATCACAATGGCTTTATGACACATTATGACACATTCCCTCCGGTCCACCAGGTGGCAGAGTGGGGCATTCGTAAGCTGGGGCTGGTGAAGTATGTGGACAGGGCTGCAGGAAGCTACAGTGGAGGAAACATGAGGAAGCTCTCCACCGCCATGGCCCTCATAGGCGGTCCCCCTGTGGTTTTCCTGGTCAGTGGCACACACACACACACACACATAATTAAATACCATCAAAGTACTTAATGATTTATTTATTTGTGTATCACTTGGGAAGTGCTTCATGTTAAGTTGACCGACCACAATGTAAACAATAAGCCAGGAAATAACACCTTATGTGTAAACAGCATGGAAGGCTGTGTTACGGGCTCCTCCGTGCTCTCAGTAGCTGAAGGTGTGTGTTGGTGTGTGTTTGCAGGATGAGCCCACAACAGGAATGGATCCGAAGGCCCGGCGGGCCCTGTGGAACGCCATCCTCAGCATCGTCAAGGAGGGCCGCTCTGTAGTGCTCACCTCACACAGGTTAGCACAGGACATCACTGGATGCTAATCGTATTTTAAATGCTACATTTCCCGGCGCGTGTGTGTGTGTGTGTGTGTGTGTGTGTGTGTGTGTGTGTGTGCGTGCGTGCGTGCGTGCGTGCGTGCGTGCTTGTGCACACGAACATAGGTAGGAACATAGGTGCTTAATCTAAATGTATTTTTCTTTTAAAATAATAGTGGAAACATTAACTTGTTTGACAGTTACATTAATATTATTTCTGAAAGTATATTTTTTTGTAGGCCGTCTTAATTAATTCTTAATTAATTCTTAATGTTTACTAAACAATTGTGGTTGTTGTTTAGGCTAACTCATACAGCTAAATTGAACAATGTATAATGTTTACTCAAAACCTTTCAAATTTTGCATCACTTTGTCAAATATGAACGCACCTGTTTGATCTGTGAGACTCCTGGTTAAATTAAGTAAAATCAGTCTAACACTGTGGACTCTCCTGGTTAGCTAAAGTAAAATCAGTCTTATCACTGTGTAGACTCTCCTGTTTAAGTAAAATCAGTCTAACACTGTGTAGACTCTCCTGGTTAAGTTAAGTAAAATCTGTCTCACTGTGTAGACTCTCCTGGTTAAGTTAAGTAAAATCAGTCTAACACTGTGTTTCCATACGGCAGCATGGAGGAGTGCGAGGCGCTGTGCACCAGAATGGCCATCATGGTCAATGGCAGGTTCCGTTGCCTTGGCAGCGTACAGCACCTTAAGAACAGGTAGGAACATGCTGCAGCTAGCACATTGCCACTAGCACGCCGTGTTAGCTACAAGCAGCTTCCACATTGAATCATGTGTTTCGTTTGGAACGTTTGCTTTTTTTCTGACCCAAGGACATGAATAATGTGCTAATAGCAAACTATGAACGACTTCATTTAGCTACAGACCACTTTTTATTAAAGGAAATATGTTACATTAATCACAAAATGTTTTAATAAAAACATTGAAATCATCACAAGGAGTCCCTAGGTCCATGCTAGGGGTTGTGGGTAAAAAAACAACACATTTAGTTTAGTCTATAAAGTGTAACCAATATCGTTTCTCCTGCAGGTTCGGTGATGGATACACCATCATCCTACGCGTGGCTGGACCCAACCCGGACCTGCAGCCAGTGATGGACTTCATTGAGCGGGAGCTGCCGAAGAGCACACTGAAGGAGAAGCACCGCAACATGCTTCAGTACCAGCTCCCATCCTCCCTCACCTCCCTCGCCCGCATCTTCTCCCTGCTCTCCAAGAACAAGGAGGCCCTGAGCATAGAGGACTACTCCGTGTCCCAGACCACGCTAGACCAAGTAAGCATGAGCCGTTTTAATCCAGCATTTCTCAACCCTGGTCCATGGGGACCCACTGCATGTTTTACATGTCTCACTGCTCCAACACACCTGATTCAAATGAATGGGTATTTATCAATATCTGAAAAAGCCTGATAACGACCCATTCATTTTAATCAGGTGTGTTGGAGCAGGGAGACATGTGAAACATGCAGTGGGTCCCCATGGACCAGGGTTAAGAAACACTGATCTAATCCTTCTTGTCTAATGGACTTTTCTCATATAAAATGTGAAATGGAACTCTTAATTTATTTGAGCAATTTCCTCAAAAAAACTTTTCCAGGTGTTTGTTAATTTTGCCAAGGACCAAAGTGATGAAGACCACATGAAGGAAATCCACATGAACAAGCGTGATGCTGTAGTCGTGGACATCTCCAAGCTCAGTAACTTCCTCGTGGACGAGAAAGCCAGGGAGAGCTGCATGTGATTCCACACGCCACCACTAGGCGGCGCAGCAAACAGCAACAAATATGGACCACTGCCACAAGAAGAGGCACATATTCATTGTTTGTTTTTTAGTCTCTCTTTTTTTTAATTAAATATCATTCTTTCAGTGGACCTGCAAATAAACACATTGGCTTTTAAAAAAGACGTTGTGGACTGCAGGATTCAGACGCTGAAGCAATGGAAACTCAATGCAAACCAATGCAAAAAAAAAAACGATTTAGGTTTATATTTGAGTGCAAACGTATAGCTAAATCAAATTGGAAAGTATTTCTGTGAGGGTAGAAGACTGGCGCTTCTCATTCACAAAGTAGAGCGAAAGATAGAAAGAAGATGCACAGGCTGAAAAGACTTGAATGGCCTTGAGTTATAGTGAGCTTGGCTTGAAGGCTTCCAGATCTTTCCAGTGCTTTTGGACCCGAGTTTGACAAGACACAAAGTCATGGGTTTAAATCTCTGGTGGTGACATTTTGGGAGTCTGGGATATGTCATAATGTGCAATGGCATGTAGCCTATGTAAGAAAAGTTCCTATTCTTCACTGCCAGCTGCAATCAGGCAGACTTTTTTATTTTATTTTTATTGATTGTCAAACCTTTCCTTAATGTCTTCGTTACCATGTGCAGTTGTTCTCAGTCCAAATTCACTTTGAAATGTAGTATGACTAGCTGTTAAATTACTAATTGCTCCGTTTGGTTTCTCTGTTGATGATGAAAGGCATCAGATATAACCGCTATTGAGATTTGTGTTGGATTTTCTTTAACATTTTCTGTTATGTTACATATTGATGTACTTAAAAATGTCCAGCACCGTGCCTACACTGTACCAAGGCGGAGATATAAGGTGGAGCACTCCGACTGAGACTATTAAGGAACGTGTATGACACCCACTCTTTTGGTGAAGAGGATCGGAAGAGGACTGCATTAAAAACTCTGTCCTTAATCGTACAAATGTGTACAGATATAAATGGGTGGTAGTACAGACAGAATGTAAAGTGACCATTTGCAGTTGCCATTTGTGACTTGAAAAGGATCCGTGGGTATCTTGAATGGTTTAGGAACATGCGTTGGAAATACATATTGCATGCTTTCCCACTGAGCCACACACTTGGATAATCCTCACAACACTGTGTGTGCCAAAGCATGTCTAGTCAGGAATGCTTATGATAGACTGAGAAGGGGAGGGGCTTAATTGTATCATTGTTCATGATATATAACCAGTACATGTAGTGGAGTGTAATTGAAAAATCTATTGTAAAAAAAAAAAAAAAAAATGTCTGTATTGGTATGACGATGTTGAATCCAATTGGAATGCTCAAGGTGAAGGCTTGGATCCTATACAATCATATACCATCTACATTACAGTACACAGGACTGTCCTCTGCTTGGCTAGCATCCTCCATGGGATCTCAGGATGGTCACTGTAACATAGATCAATGTACACTGGAAGCCAGCACAGATCTAGATGTTGGGTATCACTTTTGTAATATTGTCTAGTAAAAAATGTAATTGATAAAAAAAAAAGTAATAGCACTGTACCTGTGCCAAAAGGAGCCGATTGGGTATGAGCAACCAGCATACATGTTTTTATTTAAATTATAATTGTTTCCTGAATAAATACAAGTTTCTCTTATAGGCTAACACCCACTGGCGGGGTCAAGGAATGCACTTTTACTGTAATAACGTTTGAAGTGTAAAGACAAATTGATTGAGGAGCTGCAAAATCTGCACATATTCATTGCATGCCTTGATGCTCTAGAAAAAGAGCCATGCTCTAAACACTGGCGTTGCCATGAGTCAGACTCCACCAGTTGGCGTTGCCCCGTTACAACAAACTTCCTTTGTAAAACTCTTCTCGTCTCTTGTTGGACGTCAGACACCTCCCAGGGGCTTTGGTCTTTTAGTGCAGTTGCCACTTTCAAATGTATTGAAAACCCTTTTCTCCTGTCTACAATGTGTTATAAAATATGTTTTTTTGTTTTGTTTATTTTTTAATGGGAAAGACTCGACAATAGAGCATTGTTACAGCCTCCCATCTGGTCAATTAAAAATCATGACCACTTGTATTTAAGGACTAAGAATTGTATTTACAAAGCTAGTGCAGTCAGTCAACAAGCCAAAACAGCAGGCAAGGTGCAAACAGGGACCACAACAATTTAAATACAAAGTCGAACAACCTTTGTTAGATTACTTTGTTAGATTAACCAATTCTCATGGGTGCTCAATGGTGACTATATCTTTAAGGGTTTCTATTGAATGTTTTGGATATGGGCCAATTCATAACTGCCCAATGAGCACTTGACAGGCCTATAGTATAGATTCTAACGGGAATAGAGCTTTGAAACAGAGCTCATTAGACTATCACTACTATATAATACATCTGGTATTTTTGTAATAGAAAATGAAAAATATAAATCACCTGAGAGAAGTTATAAAGAAAGCGAGAGTGAAATCAAATCAGATTTGAGTACATAGACATTGTGATTCCTCTTGTGCTCAATTTTATTTGTTTACATTTTTAAGTATTAAAGGCTGTTTGGGTCTGTTACTCGTGTATAGTTGCATTATTTACATGAATAAATAAATTGATACATTTTGAAAATATTTGTTTCAAGTCATCAAAGAAATCACTTTTTTATTGTTTTTCACCCCTAAACTCCCTCAGCTAGGCTATAATTCAGCTCATCAAACTGTTTTGTATTTCAACATTCACAGACTTCCAATGTTTCTCAAAATTATAGTTATTGCAGAAAAACCGTTTAAAGTCTCTGCTGGACATGATAATACAAATCATAAGGAGAGACCTTAATCGCCTTTGTAGCAAAATAAGTATGGGAAACAATGAAAGTCAGTGAAGATAAACAAAAATAAAATATAAAGTTAATTCTGGAATATATCAAATGCCAAATGCCAAGTACAAAACTTAACAGACCAGCATTACATTATTTCAATATTTCTGAGCTTAACTAGCCTGATTGAGGTGGAGATTCCACAATCTTTTTGGTTTGATCAGGTTGAAGCTTAACAAAGGTTTACATATTTCGTTTTTATTTTTGACATGTAAGATAGCCTACAGTATGTTGCATTTCTGTGGTCTTATTTAGAGCATCTGATAAATCTTATACATCCATGTTATAAATATTGTAGGTACATACAGTAGAACATTGCTGAGCTATATTCCTGCTCTTACTGAAAAATCCTGACCACTGCTGGTAATGACAAGTAACTACATAATGCTTATGTATGTAATTTATGTAATTTATTAGTAGCTTATAGTTGATAGGCTACATCCAGAAGAACACTGATAATAAACCAATTTAAAAAATAATCTGAAAAGAAAACCACATTAAGGATTGTACCATCATTGACGTATGAGCATCATAAAATAAAATAGTTGTACAGTAAATGCATGAATGGAGCATGTTTTATGCAATAGGCATGTCGCATGCATGCCTTTGACTACCATGTCATTCTAAACTTGTCAGTTCCATGTTTATTCGTCTGTTTGTCCATCTGTGTACGTGCAACGGTAAGTGGGTGTATCCATTCGCACCTGTTGCTTTTCCCACAGACTTTAGCATGCTTTTTTGTAGAAAGGGACATTCTTATCCTGCCTGTTAACTTACTAACATCATGACTGGTAAAGTAGTTTTCTTTTGGCTCCTGCTCATCTGTGTGGCTACAGGTGAGATTCTTTCTTAGTTTATGTTTGAGTTATTTTTTAATTGGGACAGAGCAGTGATGGTTCAGGAATTATACAGTCAAACAGTAATTATTAACAGTGTTTTTTGTTTCTCAACTGCACTTATAGATGCTGAGGAGAATTCTGGCATATTGAGAAAGGTGACTACTGCATGCCATAATATAACATATCTATGTGTAGTGATCGTTTTAATGTTTGAATACATGAATGTTATGAATACGTTCGACTGGATGGTTGATCAGATCAAGCATAAAAGGCAATTAATATAATTGAGGAACTCAATAATAATAGGAAATGCTGTTCAGGCAACCAACTGCTGCTGCAGTGTAACATTACAGTAATACAGACAAGAAAGGCCTAGTATGCTTGTTTTTTGTGTACCATGCCCTTGTGGTTGAAACCAGTGTTAAGGAAAACATGTGTCTTAGTTGCTTTACTTGTGCTGCTGTTATGTTTGGCAGCCATCTTGTCCTGACGTGGAGGAGATCGTGGCGTGCCCTATGAACCTGGCACCAGTGTGTGGAAGTGATGGCAACACGTATGCCAATGATTGTGTCCTGTGTGTCCAGAGACAGTGAGTATATATAGGCTACTGTGCTAAACTTTTCCATGAGTGACACAAATAGGCAAGACAGTAGGACTGGCCCCAATATTTGATTATTCGGGTATTTGTTCGTTGGGTATGTATTCGATTTAAATATTGGGATTCGGGTATTCGTTCTTTAACATTATGCATGCATGTTTTCCCATTAATCCCTACTGTCTCCATATAAACCCACATGTTGAAATGTAATTGCC
>JAODUE010000001.1:3354157-3366789 GCA_027564755.1 Amblyopsis hoosieri
GGTTTGGGGTCCCCTGCTGGAGCTGCTGCCCCCGCGACCGGACTCTGGATAAGCGGATGAAGATGGATGGATGGATGAAACAGCAATGATGGCAAATAGTAAGCTAACATTTGGAATCGTCACGATCAGCAGCACGCCCCTCTCCCTTCCATTCATTCCCGGCGGTGCCCCATGCACAAGGCTGCACACATTCATGCACCAAACACACCTCATCAGCCACACTCACCTGCAATCATTGACCCTATTGTATGCACCTGTATGGGAGGGCATGCTGGGGTTCATGTTAGTCTCTTTGTCGATCGTTTGTTAGTTTGTTCGAAGCCTACGTGTAGTTGAAGTCCCACCTTGTGTTAGCAGCGTCTTAATAAACGGAGTGTTTAGTTTATTTCATCCTTCAATCCTAAGATTCTATTATTTGTTTTTAAATCTTTGCATGGCCAAGCCCCGCTCTATATTTCTGAACTCCTAAAGCCTTATTCCCCACCAAGGTCATTAAGGTCTGCTGACCAGCATCTTGTTGTCCCTAGAGCAAGGCTAAAAAATAAGGGCGAGCGAGTCTTCGCAGTCGCTGCCCCAAGACTGTGGAATGAGCTCCCTCTCCATATTAGATTGGCCCCTAGCCTTCCTGTTTTTAAATCACAACTAAAAACACACTTTGACTCGTTGGCTTTTAAATCTGCTTGAGTTTTTATTTTGTCATGATGCTCCTATTTGTTGTGGCGTTTACTGTGTGAAAATGTGTTGTTTTATCTACGTACTTGATGTACAGTATTAGCAATTTGGTCAACTTAGTTGTTTTAAAATGTGCTCTATAAATAAAGTGTTTTTGTTGGTCTGTTCAAATATATGTGTGTATACATATATGTGTGTGTATATATATATATATATATATATATATTCCAGCATTTTTGACAGGAACAGGGAATGCTGGGGCAACCAGAAGCAGCTACTGCTTTGTGTAGACGCATGATTGTTCAAATTGCCTTGGTCTTCTAGAGTGGGGTGACAACATTTGTGATGCTTGTGTGCCTGAATGACACTGTTTTTCACCCCGAGAGGAGAGGTGGGGGCGGGTCCAAACATGAGTGCTCTGCCGCTGATTGCTTGTGAAGCCTATGTGTTTCAGCGTGACACATCGTAGTGAGGATTAGCACAGCTTAGCAGCCCTCACTGTCACCGCTCTTCCGAGTAACAGAGAGAGAGATTCAAGGTGAGAGAAGGACAGGAGATATATATATAGAGAGAGATAGAGAGAGATATAGATAGAGATAGAGAGATATATATAGATATATAGAGATAGAGAGATATAGATAGATAGATATATTCTACTGTATTTGTGAAAAGCACATAGGAAGACATAGAAGACACACACACACACACATACAGCCCTGGCCTATTTATTTTCGTTATCAATGAATAATAGTGCCAACGTTGTTAAACTAATACCGACATGTAGTCTGTACTCTATCTATACTCTGACTAAAGTAAAATGCTATGGAAACATCACAGGGGCTTTACATGGCTTTACATTTGGCCACGAGTTTGTTTGAGTGAAGTGCTTTCTATGCGCTAGCAAGCTTGCATGTAGCAAACTGCTTACTTTATCTACTTAGCGATCTTGTGTTATCCAGTGGGAATATGTGCCTTTACAAAACCGGTAAGTTTGCAAAATATGAGTTAATCACAGATCGTAGTAAGGAAGAATATCAAAAACCTCATTCATTTTTCTCATAGTAAAAATTGCTTAGACCCAGAAGTCCATATATAGGCATGGGCACCTCTGATGACGTAGGGTAGCATGGAGTAAGAGGCCCCCTTAAGAACAATGCCAATATAGCATCTACATAACATCCGGAATCGTGACGATCGTCAGCACGCCCCTCTCCCTTCCATTCATATATATATTTTAAATATACTGTATATCATTTAAATATCACTATAGTATGCACACAAGCAGTCTGCTTAATTAAGTAAACACGTTACACTACAACTTGTTATTATAAAACTAAATGTAAAATCTAGAAAGGGGCTTCGCCGACATTGGTGTAAGATACTGCCCTAGTGGGGTAAGACGCCCTTCTGCTTTCTTCTTGCTTCACAAGTCATTTTTGTCTTATTTTTATCTATATAAGCTTGATATTTATGCATAAGAATAACTTTACTTTGAAATGTTGATGTTGCTTTTACTTTAACTGCAATGTAACACATGAAAACAAAGCACACTTAGTCTACTCTATAGTGAATAATACTGTAGCTGGATGGCATTGCAGCAAGCTAATATTGCTCGCCATAATCAGTGTTGGGCAGTAACTATAGTAGTGTAAGAAATGACTATTTCCAAAATGGTAATAGTATTACAATTACTAATCCAAGTAAGGCCCCCCTTCCCCCTGACAAGCTGTGTCGAAGCTACTCCATAGCCTATGGATGCACCTTTTGCTTGGCAAAAGGACTGGAAATGCGAGAAGGACTGGACATGCATGGCAGGTCGTCAGGGACAGTTCAAGCTTCAAAGTGAATGGTGCGAATCCTTTTAGTAAGAGACTTCCACAAGAACGGGAGACTTGTAGAGGAGGAAGCGGTGGAGCAGCGCGTGTGGTGATCGTCTGCTGATATTGTTTGATAGCGTAATTGTCATTAAACGTTTGCTTCTCCCTCTTGTCAGTCAATTACATGAAACATACGTTGGCCCACTCCAGCTCAAGCGATCCTCTTTGTTTATCAGGCCTGAAGTATTATGATAGTTTTTTTATTTTTTTTATTTTTTTTTTTTTTTTATTGATTGAGCTATGAAGCTGTTCTAGTGTCCCAATCAACTATTTTGCAATGCCTATGAGCTATGAAGCCTCTGGTAGTATGTTTGCATTGCTGTGGCTCTTGTGTAGGCCTACTGTAGTGACTTGATTATGCAGTGACGTTCCCTATCTTGCCTTGTGCCTATAACTATTATCACGGTTGTTGTGCTATTGTCAGCATGTAGCGTTTATCTATACTGTGTAAGCTTATGTATGATATTCTGCCAGGGAGCCTTTTTGGAACAGTTATGGGCAAATACAGTATATTCTGTGTGTGTGTGCTTATTTCACTGTAAAATATCTTTTTTGTATTCTCCTTGCCACTGCCTTTATTGTTTTGCTGGTTGCTAGCAAACTTAGGTTAGGCTAATTGAACCAGCCTGTCCACTCATCAGGTTTAAGAGGCTGCAATGTTTTCACTTTGGCTAATTGTTGACTCCTAAGGTTATTCAAAAATCTAACATCCTGGGGGGGGGGGGATTTTACTCTATAAGGTGTGTGTGTGTGTGTGTGTGTGTGTGTGGGGTGGGTGGGTGTGTCCTACTCTTACACTTTCATATATTATAAATATATTATATTATAAAAACATTTATTTGTTAATTTTTGTTCAAACTAATGCACCACCCTACATATGATTATTATATTAACAGTAAAATAAAGTGTGTACATGTACAGTACGTCTTTATATATCTTCGACTGTACAAATATTATCTTAATTTGCACAAACACTTTTTATTTTATTTCCTATTACAACCCCACTATTAAAATGACAAATATAAGTCAGACAATCTTCTAGTATTAGCAAGATCACTGCCATTCTATAAAAGAGCTGAAATAAATATATGCTTCATCCAGTGGTCAGAGGGAGAATTAGAGGGGGGTAGTCAGGAGGCGTCTTACCCCATGTTACCCTATACGTCTGACAAGGTCTGTAAGGCATAAAAAGAATGTTCGGATGATTGGACACACACTACCCCGATTGAAAATACTTGGACACACTACAGACCCAACACTACATAAATAAAGTACATACAAAAATACAAAATACAATATATAAATGAACAACCTCAATTCCTGAAAAAGTTTGGACAGTATGGAAAATGTTTTTAAAAAACAATTCTAATTTCTAAATTGGAACAGTGGAATTGGGGGTAATTAGTACAATAAAATATAGTAGAATATACAATTGAAGAGGTATCTATCATACAATTATAAACATTGGACAGTCAAACAGAAACATGAGGGAGAAAACGAGTTAAGCCATAGGTATATGTTTGTATATCTTGTCAAAGAGAGATGTTAGATTTTTATATTACTATTATTTTTTTGCTTCATTTTGAGGCACTAGCCCACCCCCGCCAGTCATTTGTACCCTTTAGAAGTGAACAAACACATAGCCTTTCTTTAGTTCTGTCTGCACCATAAATTTGTCGCCCAACTGTTGACATTGCTTGCAATATGTTGCTTTGAGTGTGCTGGCATCATGCACTGTGAGCGAGAACAAGGCAATGCCCCATCCTCCCACCTGTAAACTCCAACACATTGGTGGCCAACGAGTCATGAAGTAATAAAGCTCCATGCACCTAACTAATGAAAGGGGGCGGGGGAGGGCAGAACAGACTCAGATGAATAACAATCAGCGGTCTTGTGGGGATGCCGGGAAGGGAAGTCGGGGGAGGGGGTTGCTCAGACTTTCTGGAAAGGCATTCTCTGTCTCTCTCTCTCTCTCTCTCTCTCTCTCTCTCTCGCTCTGTTGAATTGAATCCACCAAATCTCTCCCCTAATTGAATAAGTGACAAAGCGCGGGCAGGCGATGCGACAGATGCTCGCGTGCCTTTACAACTACCACCGCCATCGGTGTGCACGCGCGCGCGCACGCACGCACATTGCGTGGCGACGCATTCCCCTGGTCTGGACTCTAATCTATATCCAAAGAGAACAAGTCTAGGGGACCCGCCCAGGCTGGCGATCCAAAGGCGAATATGCAGCCGCAGCCGTTCCACCTGCTGCGCCTATTGTCTGTCGCGGAGAGAGAGGAGATAGTGCTGAATGTGAGCGACAGAAGTTTAATTCAGGATATGGGTTTATAACTACAAGGCCTGTACAAACAAGTCCATTCTTTGGCACTGCATGGTGAAGAGAGGTGCATCCCAGTATCAGATGTTTGGTAGCATTGCCATCGTTTGCCAAACGCATTGGTCAAACCTTAATGCGACGTTTAATAATATCCATGGGGAGATTAAACAAAACACGACGAAATACTCCAGGCACATAAACCACATGCCTTGCGTCACGAGAGCCAACACCTTTTTATTTTTTTCTTCTTCTGAATTAGTTCCATTATGTTCTTGTTCTAGTGGAGAGGGAAAACACTCTCTGGCTTCTCTGGATGTAGCGTGACTAAATGTATTAAGCCTCCATCTGTTTTTTACTTAGATTACACCGCCTCTACATTAATTGTTTTTATTCTGAACATTGTTTAAAACTCCCCCACCCCAGCCATTCGCCGTCTCTTTCCTTTTCTGCATTCTTACATAAACTCCGGAGCTGACTTTGTTCTCTAAATGTGATTATCTTCTTTCGGGCGCAGGGGAGTAATTGCATTATGGCATTGTGCGCGTTGGAGCAATGGAAATCCTCCGCGCCCGTCTCAAACCTGTTTAAATACCAAGCAAAACGGCAGTGAATTCAGATCTTTTGCAAACATTGCTGTGGAAATGAATATAATCAGAGAATGGGAGAAGAAGAAAAAAAAACATTGTCCACAAATTAATCTTACAGGGTCAAATGTGCAGCTTCTGGTTGATGTCCGCGCACGTTTAGATGATTTTAGGCTTAAACGCAAATATGGAGATTCTATACAGACGCGTTGGATTAAATGGAACGTCCACAGTTTAAGTGCATTTTTGCTATCTGATTTGAATGTATGAATAGCAATTTATGTGCTTAACTTAATCTGGTTATAGGCTATTTGCCACGCAAATAGGTTACTTGCTCGCAGCTGGTCGTTTTATATTTTCAGTTTTTCTACTTCATAACAGACTATAATTTTAATTATTATAAAAGACTTGTGTTTGAAATGCGTACAATCCGGGTGGGATCTAATCCATGTGTGCTAGTGAAAGGCTTGTCCAATCAGTTGGTCATTGGAAGTATATGTGTTTATTCTCACGTTACTGCTTGATCACATTTTACAACGCCCATAGCATGGGAGCATGGCCTATAAACACGAATTATCCTGTGCATCAATAGGTTCAGTGATGTTTCACTACAGAGTATGTCGCTTGGTTATAACCTATTTAACGCCGCAATTTCGTAAGTGCATGTAGAACTCGGCATAAGTGCTATCGGTGCTTTTGTAGTGTATTGGCCTAGTGCCATTTCAGACATGCAGGTTCTTAAGCATATTGTAACAAAATATACAGATACAGTTTATTGTCACACAGTTACCAACCTTTAGTTCCTTTTCTGCCTAAATATGACTTAGAATACACTATGGGGTATGATTGTGTGCTCATGCGCAAGCACATGCTCCACTGATTTGTCTATAATACATCTATCCAACTATGTCGTGGGGAGTTTTGAGTGATGTTTAACACCATTACGCACGTGGAAAGAGCTGTTTCATGGCGTGACCGTCTCTTAAAAGGCATTAATTAGAGTTCGGCTCCCTTTCACTATGATTCGCCACACATCTTGCCCAGAAAAAGTAATGCAAAAATATTTGTTTGCAGTAAAGTGTTTGTGTGTGTGTGTGTGTGTGTGTGTGTGTGTGTGTGTGTGTGAGTGAGAGAGAGAGAGAGAGAGAGAGAGAGAGAGAGAGAGAGAGAGAGAGAGAGAGAGAGAGAGAGATGGGGGGCGCTCCTGCATATTCTAGTACAAATAATGTCCTTTGCGCATACAGAAAGGCGCAACGTTGATGGTTAAATGGTAAATGGATAGTACCTTACTGTATAGCACAGGCTGTTACAGCATTGTACCACAGCACGCTGACGGTTAGTAGGCTACCAATGTATTCATTTTAGGATGGAGACTTTTGCCTCCCCGTTGTCTGGACAGACGTGAAGTGGACGTGAATCTCGCTTTACACATAAATAAACCTCTGCAAATATAAGTTGCTTTCTCCACGGGCTGTTGTCCAGGCACGGGCGACAGGTTGCTATGGTGAAAGTGGACAAAAAGGGCGGGATTTTTTACCCATACTTTCTCTTCCCCCTTTTTGCCCCCTTTCTCCTCCTCTCCACTGTTCTGCGCCTTGAGTGGTCACCAGTCAGCTTTTGATTTAGGAAGTGTCTTTCCTATGCAGAGGGGGTCGTGGCTGCTGTATATGGCTAGTTCGTTTGAGGCGGGTTATTTGGGGAAGCCTATATGCTGAGGGAGCTCAAACGGAGAGAGCCAGCAACAGAGAGCACACGGCGGGCGCAGA
Organism: Amblyopsis hoosieri; assembly: GCA_027564755.1. Lineage (NCBI taxonomy): Eukaryota > Metazoa > Chordata > Actinopteri > Percopsiformes > Amblyopsidae > Amblyopsis > Amblyopsis hoosieri. Next base: position 3,361,379 of record JAODUE010000001.1, read on the forward strand.
GCTCACTGGGGAAGGAGAAAGAGAAATACGCACATATTTCTGCTGCTCTCAACGGAGTCTCCCACACACTGGATATGCGCGACAGATTTGTATGACACTGCGAGCTAAATGCGAGGACACGGATAGAGAGATGGATATTTAAATGGAATGAGTGTCACCTTACAGTCTATCTTTTGTAAAACATTTCTTGCAATCATTTATTTTTCGCTCGGTGGAGAAGGAATGCAACCGCTGACTGAGGGCGCGCAAGAATTAGTAGTCTAAGTTTTTTTTTTTTTTTTTTTACTGGAATTGAAGTGTATTGAAATCTCAATATATTTGGATACATATATTGCCAACAGTGGTAAAAATGGAACCAGGAAAGTCGAAAGGGCTCTTTTTTACCACAATGTGGAAAGTTATGGCTGCTTTCGCGCTGGCACAGCACGTCAGCGGTAAAACGTTGAAATACCAGATTTACGAGGAACAGAAGGTCGGTACTGTTATTGCTCGTTTGAAAGAAGACGTAGCTGATGTTCTGGCCAAACTTCCGAGCACGGTCTCATTGCGCTTTAGAGCCATGCAAAGAGGGAGCTCATCGTTCCTCACCGTGCGAGAGCAGGACGGAGAAATCAGCATCAGGACCAAAATAGACCGTGAGAAACTCTGTGAAAAAAATCTTAACTGTTCTATTCAATTCGACGTACTGACACTTCCTACTGAACACCTACAGCTATTTCACGTCGAGGTAGAAGTGCTGGACATAAATGACAATGCGCCCCAGTTCGCCCGTGCCGTCATTCCCATTGAGATCTCGGAGAGCGCGGCAGTGGGAGCGCGCATTCCCCTGGACAGCGCCACAGACCCCGACGTCGGGGAGAACTCTTTGTATACGTATGCCTTAGAGCCCAACAATTTCTTTAAAATTGACATTCAGCCCAGGGCCGATGGGGCTAAATACGCCGAGCTGGTGGTGCTCAGGGAACTAGACAGGGAAGTGCGCTCAGTGTATGATTTGCAATACACGGCTTCTGATAGGGGAGTTCCCCCGAAAACGGGGTCGACCCTCTTAAAAATCAGTGTATCGGACTCAAATGATAATAGTCCTATTTTTGAAAAGTCTTCATATATAATAAATTTGCCAGAAAATTCACCTGTTGGCACATTGCTTATTGATTTGAATTCTACTGACGCAGATGAGGGCACCAATGCCAAAATCGTTTACTCCTTTAGTAGTCACGTGTCACCCAAAATCATGGAAACCTTCAAAATTAACCCTGATACTGGATTCTTGACCCTTATACGACGGGTGGACTATGAAACGATCAACTCATATGACATTGATGTACAGGCTCAAGACATGGGTCCAAATTCTATGCCTGCACATTGCAAAATCCTGGTCAAAGTGGTCGATGTTAATGACAATAAACCAGACATCAGCATTAATCTCATGTCCTCTCAGGGGAAGGAGGATGCAGCATATATATCCGAATCTTCTCCTATTGATTCATTTGTGGCTTTAATACGGATGGAGGATTTGGACTCAGGGTTGAATGGGGAGGTAGTGTGTAAACTTCACGGCCAGGGGTATTTCAAACTACAGAAGACCTATGAGAACAACTACATGATCTTGACCAACGTGACGCTGGACCGTGAGAAAAGGTCAGAGTTCAGCCTGACTGTGGTAGCAGAGGACAGAGGAACGCCAAGTCTCTCCACCATTAAGCATTTTACTGTGCACGTCACAGATGAAAATGACAACCCTCCGCGGTTTGAGAAAGGCCGCTATGAGATCTTCAAATCGGAGAACAATGCTCCGGGAGCCTACCTGACCTCACTAGTGGCCAATGACCCTGATCTCGATGCCAACGGGCAGGTGAGCTACTCCATCCTGGAGAACTCGGTTCACGGGAGCTCCATTTCCACCTATGTCACCGTCGACCCTTCCAATGGGGCCATCTATGCCCTACGCACGTTTGACCGCGAGGACGTCAGTCGCATATCCTTTGTAGTCCAGGCCAAAGACGCTGGGGATCCCCCAATGAGCAGCAACGCCACCGTTGTGTTGAACGTCCTAGACGAGAATGACAACCCCCCAGCCATTGTGGTCCCCCAGCTGTGGAACTTCACCGCGGACGTCCCCGTGTCAAAGTTCACCGAAACTGGCCACCTGGTGACAGTCGTCAGGGCAACGGATCGTGACACTGGCGTCAACGCCGAGCTCATTTGCTCCATCGCCAGCGGCAACGAAGAGGGCTTCTTCCTTATGGAGCCCCGGACCTGTGAGATCCACGCAAACGCCAGTCTGGAGAACTTCCCTCGCGAGCATGCCGATCTCACCGTGGTGGTTCGAGACCAGGGCAGCGAGAGCCTCAGCTCCAAGGCCCTACTGAAGATCACCCTCTATGAGAACATGGAGAACCATGTACAGGTGATGGACCAGGGGGAATCCTCCGTGGATGCCTCCCTGATCATCATCATCTCCCTGGGGGCCATCTGTGCCATGCTCCTGGTCATTATGGTGGTGTTTGCCGCACGTTGTAACCGAGAGAAGAAAGAGACCAGGCACTCCTACAATTGCCGGGTAGCCGAATCCACCCACCAGCACCATCCCAAGAAGCCCTCACGTCAGATCCACAAAGGCGATATTACGCTGGTTCCTACCGTGAACGGGACCCTGCCAATCAGAGCGCACCACCGCTCGCCTTCGACCACGCCTCCACTGGAAAGGGCCCCAATGGGAAGTCGACAAAGCCATCACAGTCGCCAATCCCTGAACAGCTTGGTGACCATATCCTCCAATCACATACCGGAAAGCTTTGCACTGGAACTGGCACACGCAACGCCACCTGTAGAGGTAAGCATGGGTATGCACATGCACACATGCACACATGTACAGTGTACACACACAAACACAAGCACTTTGCACTTTGTCCTTCTAGATTGTTGCTCTACCATTATACTCAAGGCCCACGTACTGGCACAGGTCTCAACATTTGTGCAAATGAGTTAATCTCCATAATAAGACAGTGACTTAATCAACATTGCCCTGTAGAGCAGTGTGATGCCCATTAATATTGCTGATGATTATAGATGTCTTTGTCTTTACCTTGTTTACACCTTGTCATCATTACGTCCATCATAACCATGACACAACCCTCAGTCATTTGTTTCCATATTCATGTAGACTCACACCTCCCATCTTACTTGTTTTAATGTCGTCCATTTTGTTTAATTCATTTTCATCACTTGCCACCATCCATTTTGTGTTTACTCACCCGTTATTTTGTGTTTTGTCCTCCCTTTCCCTTTTATTTACTTCTTCCATCTGTTATCCATCCCTATTTTCGTTTCTTTATTTGCTTTTTTTTATTTATTTTGATTTTGGATATAGCAAGTCTCACAGCTTCTGTCCATGCTCCATCAGGGCCAGTACCAGCCCAGACCCAGTTTCCGTGGCAACAAATACTCCCGCAGCTACAGGTAATTCACCCTGCGCAACCCCCCCCCCCCAAAGAAGAGAGATTTAGCATTTTATTTGCATTTTAAACCCCTTGTTTATCATTGTGTATTCCACATTCCAGCAACCTGTGGGCTGTTCAGTTGTATGTGTAGATCACTGTGTTTGTTTGGCGTGTTAATGTGCTATCCAGCTGTTATTACACCAATATCACTCTGTTTTGAAGTGCAGCTCATTTGTCTGAATGTCACATGAAGTTTTCGGCAACTTTTCAAGGATTTGGCCATGCTCAAGAGTGCTTGAGATGAGATGGAGATACAAATCCATCAGTTTTTGATATCAATCAATTGATTTACTTGACAAATACCTCAGGCATATCATATGACAGATTATTGTGAAAGATTTATTGATGGTGCCAACTTGGGTGTAGGACGGCAATCTTGCCCAGGGATTTGATTGATTCCTAAAGCATCTGAAGTTTGGTATGAGAGATATACATTATTCTCTATCATATGGGTCCTCTATGGGTAGATTTAAGCTTTAAGGAATCTATTCCAGCCTGCAAAGCAATGTATTTCTCACAATGAATAAAGACAACACATTTATTTTTTACATGTAAAAAATATGTACTAACCGTTCAGACTATTTAACCACTAATACATTTTGCTAATGATTAACCGGTGAATACGCGTGTGTTTCTGGTTCCTTCCGTGTCTCAGATATGCTCTGCAGGACATGGACAAGTTCAGTTTGAAAGACAGTGGTCGTGGGGACAGCGAGGCGGGGGACAGCGACTATGACATGGGACGGGAGTCCCCCGTGGACAGGCTGTTGCTGGGGGAAGGTTTCTCCGACCTGCTTCACCTTGAGCTGCACCATCGACTCCACCCAGGTAAGCTGACGTGACATGCAGCACCCTGACATAGATCAACAACAACAAAACAACAACAAAACAAAAAACATTTTCCATCTGCCTAGCATAAATGTATCTGCTGGACAGCTGTGAGACACCTGAGGCACTGTGTAGACTGGCACTCCCTGCTCCAATGGTTCAGCCCATTTGGAACTAGTTCCTCTCATAAGTCTGGTTTTAGAAAAAATACATGTTACATACAGTACAGTTGGTAATACTTGGGAGGGGTGCATTTACAGTAAAACATAACACATTGGTATAAATTAGAAGTTTGTTTAATTAGAGATATTATCAGCTATTGAAAGCTAATTGTAAGCTAATTCACTTTTTGTCAAATTCACTAAATAACTCCTCGCATTTCGCTAGTTTACCGTTCTCTGTGCATGCTGAAAAAATAATCCTGTACTTCTGCAGCCCTGGCTCCGTAAAAAAGAAAATAAACAAAGTGGCGAACACTTCGCAATGCGTTACAATGTGTTTTGGAGCTTCAGCAAGCTTTCTCAAGAATGACTATGCATGCCTTTAATGTCAATACCTATTTGACCTATTTGAATTAAAAGGTTGATTATCATGTGTCAATAGTATAGCTGCAGTAATTACACCTCTCCTTCTCTCACTGCAAACAAAATCCAATAAGTTTGGCGTAACTGCTGTATCAGACCACACCCATCCCTCTCCTATAATCACCCTGGTTATTGCATCTCAGCCTGCAGTGGCTCTCAGACCATTATTCCTCTCTACACCTGCCTATACAGCCACTCTATTAACCCTGTCGCCAACGCAATCCCTATTGTGTGCCGCTCTATTCTTCCACATAGCCCTCATTTCCAAGCTCGTTATCGCTCCGAGAGACGCCACTATGCGGTGAGCTGTTGGTACATGTATGTACGTGCGCTCCTGTGGCTGTGTAAGAGAACGTGCGCGTGTGCAAGCGCGCAGTGTGTGTGTGTGTGTGTGTGTGTGTGTGTGTGTGTGTGTGTGTGTGTGTGTGTGTGTGCGTGCGAGCAAGCACGATATCTGCCCCTAAGATATATTTGTGTCTGTAAAATACTCCCTGGA
>JAODUE010000001.1:3373102-3383281 GCA_027564755.1 Amblyopsis hoosieri
TGGAATTGTTTGAAAATTAAAATGCTATTTGGGATTGCATTTTCATTTGAATTTAGTCCTCTATGGACTTCCATATGGATGGTTGTTAAGGCAGGGACAATCCAAGGAGAACTAATTTATGTCATGGTCTGTTGTCCACCTCCATGTTGTTCCCCTCTGTTCCAGTCCTTGTTTTCTCCCTGTCCTGTCTGCCCCTGCCCGTTCCTGCTGGTCCCCCCCCGACCCCCACCCTCCCGCTGCTGGGTAACAGCAGTCTCCAAGACGCGGGGGCAGCAGCTCCAGCAGGTGGACAACATTTCCAAATCCACGTTTGCTATTTTAACGACGGTTGGACTTTCTCTCTTCATTATTCATGGGTGTGTTTTGGGCATACATACTATCAACCAATCCAAGTGTCATCTCCAATTCCCTTTACATTTCCTTGCGCGCTTCCATCTTTGGCAGATTCCTTTTATACAGGTGGGCTTGTGAAAGTGCTGGAGCAAACCATTTACGCAATACCTAGCTCCCTAAAATATATAATAATATGTAGGTTACACACTAATGAAATTTCACATTGTACATTTTTTATCCTTTGCATATTTGTGCGCTCCTGCACGTCCCTGTATGTGTAATAAGCAGAGTGTACACCCGTTGTCCACCTGCCATAGGCGATACTATATAGATTATGCACCTCACCCTGACTTTAAACCAGGTTTTTCCTGGTCAATCGTGCAATCACTTTCCGCTTCCTCAAGATAGCAATGCGCCAGCGATGCTCTAGACCACACCTCATGTTTAGACCAACACACCCACGGGCGCTCAAATGGGCACAAGTGCATTTGCTAATCAGACAATGTGGGAGCGCTGGACGGGAAAATGACAACTGCGTCGGTCTGAAACTAGCAAAGACACATGCGTTCCCGACTTCCCGCTTTGCGCCGCATTTGTGCCGGTTGTCAGATAGGGCCTATATTAATGTAATGAGTAACGTAACCAATTACTTTTAATAAGTAAAGTAATATTTTTAACTTTTTGAAGGAGTAATAAGTAAATAGGAACTTATTGCAATTCCTGAGTAACTTGCCCAATATTTGTCACACCCAGGTTGGGGGTTGTGACCAGGCCCTCCTTCCGCCGGCGCGCTGCCACGTCGGGGCGCTAACCACCGCCCAAGGCGTCGTGACAGCCCTTCCCCTCCTTGTTCCTGCACCTGGTTTTGTGTTCACTAATCATCCTGCGTGCTTATTACGTGTCTCTGTTCTTGTTCTCTGTTCTCTTACCGCCATTAAAACACCTGTAGGTTTCTCCCCACGCTGCGTGTTGTCTCGATCCGAGTGAAACGTTACAATAGTGAGTTAGCCATCTTGTTCATGGGTGCTTACCCACGGATTAGCAGGTCTGGACCACCGACCAGACCCCACACAGGAATGCATCCTGCCCCTTTTGTGGAAGCCAATAGTGTCTTCATGGCCTCGTTGCAAAGCATTATCCTTTGTCTTAATATTGAGAAGAAGATAATTGTTGAGAGAAAGCCTACAGCAATAGCAATAGTTCAGTCGAATATCAGCTGTTTTACAAGATGAATAACAAAGATGACATTTATACTGTATAAATTTATACTGTATGAATGTATAATTATTTCTCAGTTGCTAAACCATAAATTCAGTTGATGGTTCAGCAGAGAATCTCACCCAGTGGAATGCATTTCAAACCATTATTAAATTGCCAACATTATCACACTGACGTATAATGAGCCTGGATGAAAGTGAAATTGCTATATGGTTGTAATCTCATCACACTGATTGTCATACTTTTATACCAGAATAAAACTGTGTAGTGTTTGCAATGAATAACAGTGTATATCACCATCAAAATGCATATGTGTACAGTATGGCTGCTTTATCATGTAAACAACAACATGAAAGTATGAAAGTGTGTGTGTGTGTGTGTGTGTGTGTGTGTGTTTCTATGGTGCTATTCACTAGTACATTGTTTGGATTGCACCCTAAATGTGTTTTTGGAGCTGTAAACTAAATAAAAAGACTGCACTGTGATGAGACACATGCCTGAATATACATTCTGGTTTTAATATTGACAACATTTCACAAAACGTTTTGATAAAAATCTGGATTTCATGGTCTGATGGCGCCACACACCATTTGCATTAAAAAGTCGGCATAGGACTGGTTTCCAACAGTACTCCTCATCTGCTCCTGCATCATCAGATTCAAACATTAACGTTAAAGTTAATGGGGGTCCCCCTCTCAGCTCCCCCCCTTCCCTCACTCAGCTCCTTGACAACCATTTTATAATTGTTCTCCATTGGGTGGAGCCAGGCTCAGAGCTGAGGTGAAGTTCTACTCTAAACCCGTATCTGTGCTGGGCCTTACTGTGTGGTGAAAGTGACATGCTAACCCCCCATTGATTGTTTCCTGGTCACGGTCAGAATGATGCCCAAAGCACACGTTGCTATGCTGAGTGATTAATACAGTCTAGGCAACAGTGTGCATGCCACCATAAATTTAGAGACTTACAGTATAAACACCACTTGAACTAAGAAGCGTTTCATCAATGTTTACATCAATTAATCCTACAACTCAGACATTCTGGGTTGTAAATACCACAGCCTATTCTAAATACGACATAAGTTATCCACTTGAGATAAAGTGAGACAAAAAAAGATAAGATAGGATAATTAATCTCGTATACAGTAGGTCAAGTCAATGGTTAAGGAAGGGGGCAGGGGAAGATACTGTATCTCCATTACTTATTTAAAAGCTCTGTGAAAGGCCAAAACAGCAAATATTTCTAAATGCTACTCTGACATCTTGAACCATTTACAAAACGTTTTTACATTGTATGACATATTTAATATTTCATAAAGTGTGCTGGCAACCTTCACAACTGTTTCTACCAAAACAACGTAGAACTAAAGCTAGTTTTCAAATGCAATACCGTCATTTGTGTTGATTTCCAGTCATAATTGGAGAAAAGACTCGATGATTAATCAAATATGTCTGCCTCCCACTCACTGATATGCTGTTAGTGTATATAATGTAATAATACGTAAAGTATAATAAATATACTGTATTTAAGTTTGGAAGTCCTTCTACAAATTGAAATCTTTTCATTTGAATTGGAAAATAACATCACTTGGTGACCACACACTCTTCACAAACCACTAACAAGGACATCACATGATTCACCTGACCCCCCCCCTCCCCCCCCCCCACATCCGCATCAATATTTTATATTTACCACACTATTTATCCTCTACGTTTATCATTCATGAATGTCATGTGGGGCAGTGAGCATGAACAAAAACCTAAAGTGTGTTTAGATGTCTTTCTATGTGTGCCATTTAGATAATGTCACAGCGCGTTTTCATCGCCTGCTTGGTAATATGGTATGTAGACCCATGCAGTAGCCTTTCTCTTTAAATAGCCAACAAGGTTCCCCTTTTCTCAACATTCAGCACTTAATTATTCATAGGAGGTTGAATGGGCCATTGTTTATCAAGGCTAAGGGATGAAGCGCATTGAGCCATACACCTGTGTGTGTGTGTGTGTGTGTGTGTGTGTGTGTGTGTGTGCGTGTGCGTGTGTGTGTGAGAGAAAGAGAGAGAGAGAGAGGTGAAATTGTCCGTCCAGCTCAAACTGTATAGGCAGCTTTTTTATTTTCTTTCTTTTTTCGTTTTAACTGCTTTTTAACGAACATCGTTGTCTGCTTGTTATTGCCATGGTAATGAGGGTTGAAGAGGTAAACTGCTTCCCAGCGCAGACAACAAAAAAGGCGTGATGTGTCCATGTTTTTGTGTCTGCATCACAATGCCAGTCTGTTGACCTCATTTAAACCAGAGCGTTAACACAATATTTGACATCGGTCCCCTGTCAAGACCACATACAAATCTACACAAGAGTGGTCACCAACCCCCCCCCACACACACACAAGCAATTAGCAGTGCCCAGACACCCTTCAACGTCACTCTGACATTCCAACAAAGGTAATTGAGGAAAAACAAATTAATGCCTGAGCACTACCAGATGCGGTCCGTATGTCTATAAGTAAGACTAATGGTTTCATCTCTCTCTCTCTCTCTCTCTCTCTCTCTCTCTCTCTCTCTCTCTCTCTCTCTCTCTCTCTCTCACAAACACGCACATACCCCAAACACGCTACAAATTTGCTCAGGTAAATGGCAATGCAGTAGTTAAGTGGTTTTGGTCTCTTTTTACATTTTAATCAAATATGCAACATAATTCAGACAAGACATTAACTCAACATTTGATTATGAGTAAAATCAAACTCCCTAGGGTGCTGCGTTATTTTTGGGTGTGCAATACATTTTCATGGCTAGCTCTTGCAGGATAATTCCATCCAGATGTTCTCAAAGCAGATAATGGCTACAAATGTGGCATTTTGGCAATAAGAAACACTACAGCTGCCATTAGCCCTGGTCTCTAGACGTGCCCTCGTCGCTGACTCCTCGTGGAAGGATACTGGCTGTTCGCTGAGGTGCATTTCTCGTATCAGCCCGTTCCAATCTCCGTTCCAGCTTAACCTCTCCCAATCTCCTTCAACCATCTTATTTCACCACCTTAATCCCACAGAGCTGCACCAACTCTGCATCCTCCCATCTTCTGCGATATATCTCCGTCTTTCCTCCATCAATACCCCTCCCGTCCGTGCACGCGCACGCACGCGCACGCACACGCACGCACACGCACACACACATTCTACCCAATTACAAAGCACTGTCAACTGTGCTGTCAGTGTTGAACGTGGGAGCGTGGGGTGTCGAAGGATGCCGGGCTGTTTGATCATTCCCTGCACATCCGCACAGAAAGCCACCCAGGATAAGCACACACTTAGGAGATAACGTCCTTGTATCATTTAAATGTTAATAGGCTTTCTATGGGCTCAAACCTACATTTATTATTGTGCAAATGAGCCAATTTCCCCCTATCTGTGCTGTCCTAAGAGCCAGCATGTTTAGTTGTCTGAACATAATTAGAATTATTGTACTGTAATAAGGTGGTTGGGGGGAGAGAAGCTTGTCTTCTGTTCTAAGTAGAGACAAGTACTTTTGGTGGAAGTTTCCCGTTGAGAGAAAAATAAACGTGCTCTTTTTTCTTCTTCTCGCTGATTTATGGATCTCTTTCACGTTTTCCCCATGCTGTCTTCCCCAAGCTGAGATTGACTGCAGACGTTTGCTTCCAGGGGAACTGCTTTCCTCTAGGAGCGGGATTGGGGGAGTCGTGGGAGTGAGAGACAATAACATATAATGTAATGTGGATGTACAGCGGTTGATGCAGGGAACACAATCAATGTCAGACAAATCAATTTCCATATCAGTGATCTGTTAGGGGGGCCCCCGCTCATCAAAAATCTACTGTAGCTGTCTCTGATATAATACCTGTGTGTGTTTGAACTGTACATGGAAACATTTAGTTGGGAATATTTGGTTGGTCATGTTATTTTTCTAGATATGGTTGCATATTGTTGCATTTAATATTAATGTTAATATCGCTATAGATTCAGCGTTTTCCGTCATTTAGCACTACATCACATAAGCTTGTAAGCTCGACAACACTTTCAGAAAGTGAGGAAGCTGATTATCATTGGCTGTTAGCATTCACAAGTCTATATCCATAATTCTGGTGCGACACTGGTGCAGTGCTTTATTGACTGATTTCAGTTTTTCCATACATTTTACGAAGTAACCATCATTTAACAGATTTACAAGGCCTGCGAAGAGCCAGAGTTCTGTCATTACATTTACCAATGACCTACACACAAGTAAAGACTGGCTCTGCGAGACTTATACTGCTACATCTTAAGGACAAAGAAAATAAAAGTTACACAATAACACAGTGCTATTTCAACCCCTGTAACACCTATTTTGTCAAACTATAACATCACTTATAGCTCTCCAAAAAGCACATACACAGTACACATATCTTAATTTTTTTTTAAAGACCACATTTATATAGCCAATGGGATATATTATCTTACCATTGATAGTAAATGTGTTTTAACAAAAATATAAACATTTGTAAATGGGTATTTTGGAGCGCTAAGTGATGTGCTTACAACCACAGGACAGTTTGCTGACATCCGTGATTGTTTCTGTCTAATACACTCATGCATTTCTCAGCTGTCTGTGTCATGACAACCTGCCATAGGTACTAATAGAACGCAGAGAAACAGATGGAGGCACCACAATTTCCTTTTCTGTAGCCTGTGGATTTATTAATACTGAAAAAACAATATTTCAACGAGTAGAGTTCATCACTGTGTCTCATGTGTCTGGGTCTGTGAGATGTGCTGTAGTGTATTCAATCAGAACATCTTGGATTGCATCATTTGTTTATTTAGTGTGTGTGTGCGTGCGTGCGTGCATGTGTGTGTGTGCATGTGTGTGTGTGTGTGTGTGTGCGTGCGCGCACGTGCTGGGGTGTGGGGCTGGGAAAAGCAGCAGTGTGTTTTGGTATTCCTACCTCCATCTCTCCTCTGACAGATTGGCCGGTTAGCCAGCGTAGTGTTGAAATCCAACATGCATAACAGGACACACAATCTTCAGAGGAACGCATTCTTTACACTGTTGACGGCATGACTACAGCATTCCTCCTGAGCACTTTAAAGGCGATGTCAGATGTCAGTGCTGGAGGTTATAGCCGGCAGCATAGTGTCGGATACTGCTGTCATGCTTACCATCCAGAGAGATGTCATTCACTTCTCTCTCCCTGACGACAGGTGACCTCTGGTGTATTCATCCTGCTGTTCCATTGATTTACTCTTCTCTTTGCCCATTCTGTCTTGCCTTTTACCCATATTCTCTATTTAGATCATCTTCTTGGGAAGTCATTATTCCTTTTTAGCTTTTCAACATCTCTATCATCATTTCACAGACCCAACCATCATTCTTACGTCCTTTATTTCCCAGAAGGACCCTGTTTTTTTTTTCTCCCACACAAACCTTTCTCCTTTCTCTTCCTTTCTCCCATTCATCATGACATCGCTCCTCATGATGCACTCTGCTCTGCTGTCCGAGCACGTTTACGTTTCCATCACTTGTCGTTGCATTTACTCTCGTTCTAAAAGTGCTCAGGCGGGATATAAACTGTTGAAGGCCATCTGTTGCCCGATCTGACTGGGCTGAGCATGGTTGTCACACTGGCACTAGCCACCGGCTCTGGCACAGGCAGCGGGCAACCGAGGCACAACCGAGCAGCCAAAAAGACAGTTTTCTCATTGTGTTTATATACAGTCTGATGGTTCATTTGCAGGCACCTGGCTGGGCATCAGAAGGAGTATTGTGAAAGCTGGGTACCTGCTATAATCGGCTTTTTCAATTATAGGCAACAGAGTGGAATGTTGATTTACAGAATGATTTAATGTTGAATAAACTGTAAATGTTTAAATGTAAGTGTTTCTTATGCCTTACTCTGTAAAGTTAATCGGGGTTGGTGAGCATTAACTTTTGAATATGAGGACGTATGAGCGTCCTAAGTGTACTGCTGAAACCAGCCAGGTCCTGTGGTGATTTTTAGCAGATCTGACGTGGAGTTCTGTTTTCAGATCATAAAATGCAGATTTTTAGATTTATATATATTTTTTTTTCTTTCTTTATAAAATGGGAATTTTGTCAATCTTAATACCAGCATTCATGTATCTCATGACAGATAAATCATATTACTTTACTTTACATTTTAAATGTACATTATCCTCCTTCTTAATGTGTTCATAACACACCATTTCACACTAAAATTGTGTCCGTTTTCACCTTCCCATACACAAAAGGTGTGAAATTGCAAATCTCTGTTCTGTTTTGTAATCCATACAGCATTTCTTGATAGCACATGATGTCACACGTGTAAAACCACTTGCATGTGGAAAAGCTTGTGGAATGCCATACTTGTTCACACACCAATTATCGTGCACACGCACACACACACACATATTCTTTATGCAAATGTACAAAAACTCCTGCCGAGCCCCTAACTTTCAAATGTAAGTTTTACATCATCACCTTCGATACCAGCCTTCCCATAACATGTTAATACAGAGAGTTGGTTTGCCTCTCTGACAACAAAACCATCATCTGATGGCATGAACTGGCATGAAAAAGAAGATGATGATTCCCCAATGTAAACAAACGCCAGTGACTGAACTATATGGACCTGCATTTCTCACGAGCCTTTAGTGGAAGTAATAGATGTGATAATTATAATGAATTACCATCTCTATAACCATACAGTGTTTGTTTGCCTTTTCTTCATCACGTTGATCTGTACATAATGCCATAAAGAGCATGATTATGCTGCCCAGGGCCGTTAACACAGTGAACAGAGATATTTCAGATATCTCACTTCTCTGTTTTAAACACATGCACATATTGCTTTCATAACCAGCTACCAAACCACATCATATACACACACAGACAAGTTACCGCCGACACATTTTTGAAACAGTGATCAATGACTGTATATTGAAAAGAAGCAATGCAGTATTATACACATGGTTTGGTTACAATAGACTGTTTGTGACCTCAAAAGTAGCCTACTGTACAAATTCATAATATGTGGCTAATTAGGCAATATTACACAAGCAGTAGTGCTGTTATTCTGCAAATACAGCCTCAGTGTTATTACAGTCCAACAGCACATGGTATGATATTACTTTTATACAACCATATAGCTTAAACACAAGGTGATTTATCATTAGGTGATTTGTACTGAATGTGTATGCACAAACATAGTCCCTTCTTTTAAGTATTGCCAAGCATTGCATAAGTTACCCCACTGCAAGATGACTTGCTAACTATCCTCCATCGAATGGATGGCCACTGAAAAATGTCAAGTAACTTCCACTTACTGTAAATGCAATACTGTGTTGTACATTCAACGCTAAACACACTAACCGCTGACCTCGCATGCTAAACAGGGGGACAGGATGGTCTAGTGGTCTGGGTGTTCCCGGAAGGTTGTGGGTTCGAACCCTGGTGTTGACCTACCTGTAAGCATCCGTGAGCAAGATGCCTAACCCCCTAACTGCTCCCGGTGGTTGGTCGCACCTTGCATGGCAGCAATTACCATCGGTGTATGAATGTGTGTGTGACTGGGTGAATGTCAGGCAAAATACTGTAAAGCGCTTTGGATAAATGTGCCCATTTACCATAAGCGGGTGGAACCTTTGACCTTTTCCAAAAAGAGCGAGGTTGTGATGTTTCACTATACTCCACAGTAGAATTACATTGCATTGGACATGTTTAGCTAAGCCCTGCTTTAGCATTTTGATCTCCTGTAGTAGCTAAACCATGAATGGGCCCATTACAAACCCCCGGCCCTGTTTTGTCCCCACATCTGCCCTCAAGCCATGGTATGTCTAATTTAATTAGTTGAAGTCACCTCTTTTTCTGGTCTCCCCTCTGCCTTCCCCTTTGTCTTTCTTCACTTGCCTTCCGTACAATGCTTTCCTGCCCTTCAATGGCCTAATTCTCTGCTGCTTGAGCTGTAATACTGCCAGCAGAGTCCCTGGTTGCGGTACTGCACCAAAAAACAATCACGTGAATTAGCACTTTGTGTTATTAGCTGCCTTTGTTGTTTACACGTGCGTTCCCTTAGTTTTGTTCTTGAACCATTGGCGAGACGTAAAGTAGAAGAGGGAAATGAAGAACGCAAAGCATTATCGGTATTGTTTATAAATAGAGGACTCATCGCGCTTTATGTGGGAACAAGGTCATACATGCTATGTGTGTGAGAGTATCAGCACAGTATCAGCACATGAAGAAAAAGAGCTTGCTATGACATTAAGAACACACATGTATATACACACACACACACACACATGTGAATAGTATTCTCTCACTCCCGGGGATAAAAATTAAACCATGTTTAAAGGAAACCCATTTGAGATGAGACAAAATTGTGAAAGCTCTTTTAATGGACTAAAGCCCACTCTCCTCTCAATGTACGTCCGATCCAGCAAATCCCCAATCAACACCCTGACATTCTCACACAATATTCAAAAGGTCTACAAGACAAAGAGCCCCACCATTTCACCAGCCTATTCATGGGATTTGACATATATTGTGATTTGAAACCAGCATCTGCCATCGTGGACATGCGCGCGCGCACACACACACACACACACACACACACACACACACACACACACACACACACACACACACACACA
>JAODUE010000001.1:3397348-3408500 GCA_027564755.1 Amblyopsis hoosieri
AGTAAGTCGGACTCGTTTCAGGTGGGGGTTGGTCTCCGCCAGGGCTGCGCTTTGTCACCAATCCTGTTTGTGATATTGATGGACAGGATATCGAGGCGTAGTTGTGGTGGAGAGGGGTTGCGGTTCGATAGCCTAAGGATCTCATCGCTGCTTTTTGCAGATGATATGGTCCTGATGGCATCATCGGCCCGTGATCTCCAGCACTCACTGGATCGGTTCGCAGCCGAGTGTGAAGCGGCTGGGATGACGATTAGCACCGCTAAATCTGAGGCCATGGTTCTCAGCCGGAAACCGATGGAGTGCCTACTCGTTCACGTTCTCTGTGGTAGAGACAGAGCTGGAGGCTGATCGGGGATCATCGTCCATTTACCTGGGGGAGGTCACTGAGGTAGTCAAACAACTCAACAGTGGCAAAGCCCCGGGGATTTATGAAATCCGTCCAGAAATTGTAAAAGCTTTGGATGTGGAGGGGATGTCTTGGATGACATGCGTCTTCAACATCGCGTGGAAGTCGGGGACAGTGCCAAAGGAGTGGCAGACTGGGGTAGTGGTTCCCCTCTTCAAAAAGGGGGACCAGAGAGTGTGTGCCAATTACAGTTGTATCACACTACTCAGCCTACCTGGTAAAGTCTACTCCAAGGTGCTGACAGGAGCGTTCGGCCGATTGTCGAAACTCAGATTGAAGAAGAATAAGGCGGATTCCGTCCTGGCCGTAGAACAACGGACCAGCTCTTTACTCTTGCAAGGATTCTGGAGGGGGCCTGGGAGTATGCCCTTCCGGTCATGTGTTTTGTGGATCTGGAGAAGGCGTATGACTGGGTCCCCCGGGAGATACTGTGGGAGGTGCTGCGGGAGTATGGGGTGAGGGGGTTTCTTTTAAGGGCAATCCAATCCCTGTATGCCCAAAGTGATAGCGATAGTGATTGCAGATGATGTGGTCCTGATGGCATCATCGGTCCGTGACCTCCAGTACTCACTGGATCGGTTCGCAGCAGAGTGTGAAGCGGCTGGGATGAGGATTAGCACCGCTAAATCTGAGTCAATGGTTTTCAGATGGAAACCGATAGAGTGCCTACTATGGGTAGGGAATGAGTCCTTACCCCAAGTGAAGGAGTTTAAGTACCTTGGGGTCTTGTTCGCGAATGTGGGGACATTGGAGCGTGAGATTGGCCAGAGAATCGGAGCAGCGGGAGAGGTATTACAATCACTTTACTGTTGTGAGGAAAATAGAGCTGAGCCGGAAGGCAAAGCTCTTGATTTTCCGGGCAATTTTCATTCGTCACCTATGGTCATGAAGGGTGGGTCATGACCAAAAGAATGAGATCACAGGTACAAGCGGCCGAAATGGGTTTTCTCAGGAGGGTGGCTGGCTTCTCCCTTAGAGATAGGGTGAGAAGCTTAGCTATCCGTGAGTAACTCGGAGTAGAGCCGCTGCTCTTTTGCGTCGAAAGGAGCCAGTTGAGGTGGTACGGGCATCTGGTAAGAATGCCCCCTGGGCGCCTCTTTAGGGAGGTGTTCCAGGCACGGCCGGCTGGGGGGAGGCCTCTGGGAAGACCCAGGACTAGGTGGGGAGATTATAGCTTCACACTGGCCTGGGAACGCCTCGGGATCCCCCAGTCAGAGCTTGCTAATGTGGCAGTTTGGGGTCCCCTGCTGGAGCTGCTGCCTCCACGACCCGACTATGGATAGGTGGATGAAGATGGATGATGGACACACACACACACACACACACACACACACACGCACACACACACACACACACACGTACACACTGTATGTACAAACAATTAAGCATATAAACTGTGTCTACAGTAGTATGTATGCAAAATGATAACACAATATACA
Source organism: Amblyopsis hoosieri (assembly GCA_027564755.1). Taxonomy (NCBI): domain Eukaryota; kingdom Metazoa; phylum Chordata; class Actinopteri; order Percopsiformes; family Amblyopsidae; genus Amblyopsis; species Amblyopsis hoosieri. The sequence continues at coordinate 3,399,194 of JAODUE010000001.1, forward strand.
TACAGTATGTACGGTATAGTATTTTATATACTGTATACATACTGTATGTACAAATTATTATACATAATATATTTGTATGCAAAATGATAACAAAATATACATGTATATATTTTATATATTTTATACTGATAACTATACTGGTGTACAAACGTATGCACATACAAACATACAATATACTGTATCTAAATGAATGCAAAGCGATGACACAATATAGGCCTATAAGTTCTGCATGTGGCCTGTGCGTGTGTTTGCCTGAACGTCTCTGTCCCCCCCCCCCTTGCTAGGCTGGAGACCCCCGTCTGACCTGCCATTCCTCAGCCTGACAGCTCAGCGGAGCTCAGACAGCGGAACGACAGTGGAGGAGGAGGAGGGAGGCTGAGCTTGAGGACGGTGGGAGAGGGGGAAAGAGAGAGCCAAGAAAAGCAGGCGATAGGTAGAGAGATGGACACGAAGTGGGGGAGGCTATCGTCACATCGCACCCCTCGCCCTCCCCTTCCCAGTCTTCAGGGAGCAGGTGTTCTCCTTCTGAGGGGTCGCGATGCCAGGGAGGAGAAAGAAAAGCCCTTACTCTTGTGTTTCACTTAACATCTCTGCACCTGCAGCTGTCGGGGTGGGGGCTATAGGGGGGGACCACAGACAGGGCCCCAGATAGCGCTGGTCTCTTGGGGGTAGTGGCGTGGCTGTAACACAGCTCAGCCACCACAACTCTGCCCCCTCAGCAGCACCTGACGCACGTTTGCCCCTTCCTGACAAGAATGCTCATCTTACGTTTTTTTGTTTTGTATTTATTTTATTAGTTTTATTTTGTGTCTTGTTTGTGCCCCTACATATATTTTTCTTTGAGTGGTCGGTTATTTCGTGTTCAGTTTCCGCTGTTACAGTAAGATGCAGGCTCTCTGCTTCATGCTGTCTTTGTGCGTCGTACGTAGCTAAATTAGCATAAAACCACTGTGCATTTCTCTACAGTGTGGTTGGCAGCATAAAGTGGAAAACCACTTTACTGTATCTGTTTACCATGAGCTGCAGTTATTGCTGTTTATTTATTCAGTTAGGTTAAAATTCTGTTGCAGCGGCCACATCTTACGCGTATAATTTAGCATATCATCATGTTATAAAATACATCTGTATCCAGGCAGGCTGTCATCTTGTACCGCTAGCATTTGCATGCGCCCCGTTAAATAGCTCTCGGTTAGGTTATTTCACTGGCTGTTGTAACAGCCTCGAGCTGCAAGTTACATTCTGCAACGCAGGGCCCTCCCCCCCCAAGGTCAGGTGGTGAGTCACAGGCCTGATTCTGTCACCCCTGGTTACCAACTCCCCATTCCTGTTAAGAACAGATCACAAGAAAACATGGTATCCTAGGACAAAGTGTTTTAGGCTCTTACTTGCTCGCATCCATTTATATTCTGTGTGTGTGTGTGTGTGTGTGTGTGTGTGTGTGTGTGTGTATATATATGTGTGCCTGTGTGTGTGTATATGTATGTATGTATGTATGTATGTATGTGTGTGTGTATGTGTGTGTGTGTCGTTCTATGGTCTGGCCCAAAATCGTTGATGTTGCTCCCTGATGAGATTCTGTGTGTAGTTCCCTGAGCAGTGACATATTTTGCCTATACCATTTATATCTAAAGCTACAGTATTTGATCAATTTAATTCTACAATCGATGCACCATGCACAATCATTTTTATGCATATCACAAGGAGCAGATACACTATGGGGCCTATAGTGCCTTCTAACTGGACATAGTGGTGGCAGATTAGATTAGCTAAAGAGTTTAGCATTTAACTCACTAGAGGTTTAACATTATTGCGTTTTAATCTTACTGAATTACAACCACTATGCACTAGTTGAACATTTAGTTGAGACATTTTGTTTGTGCTGCGGACGGATATTGTTTTAATTTGAGCTCGAAGTTAGCAAGCGTTCTCAAAAAGAACTAACCCTACCTTTAATTAAACTGCTACATGAATGATGCAGCCCCCATTCATAACTACAGTGTGAATATTATAAAGTATATGGTGTTTTCATGAACATTGAATCTGGATTTTTATAAAAAAGCATAATCCGTCAAAGATGGACAAGTATCTGAATCTGAGCAACTTCACACGATTGCCCGAATACACATTCCTCAGTTAATGGCGAAATGAGCGTAGTGACACGTTGAATCGCCGTGACAACGTGAGGTTAAAAGGGGTCAAGCAAGACGGTTGTGGGGGCGTGCAGAGAGCTGAGTGATAGTGGCAGTGAACACAAATAAACCACATCGAAACATCTGGCATATATCTAGCCAGCTCCACTCAACATCATGAATACATTAGTCTGACATCCCAGGGCCACTGCTCAAACTTAACTTTCAAAAGTAAAAACACACTGTACATATCTTATCTTAGGTTAGGTGAGTTAAATAAACACAGAGGAGAGGGACACCGAGTTTAGGCAGCCAGTTAAAGGCATGGTCAGTTATTCTCAAGAACGCTTGCTAACTTTGAGCGCAAATCAAAACACATTGAAACGCATTGTGAGGCAAAGAGTACTACGGTTTTGTTGACCTGATCTGCGTTTGCCACTTTGTTTGTATGTTTTCAGCACGCACACAGAGCGGTAAGTTGAATTTGACACAAAGCGTATTAGCTTACATTTAGCCTACAGTAGAGGACTATATGCTGTGAGTGAGTTTTAAGGTCTCGGGGTCAATCGGCAGTTGGAGGCCAAAGCAGACAGCAGATAAGAGACAGGAGGTAAAGTGCAGGGGGGTGCAAATGTGCACTGCAGCACTCACTCTAATAGTTGTGTGTTGGTCTGATGACGTGGCACAGGAAACGAGGCCAAAATCCAAACCGCGTGTGCGTGCGTGCACGTGTCTGTGTCTGTCTGGCCGTGTTTGTTGACTGATGGGGAGGCTGGGCATAAAAATATAGCATTTTGCATGCCTGTGTGTGTGTGTGTGTGTGTGCGTGTATCCGTAGACTCACACTTGTTGGTTTGCGTGTGTGTGTGTGTGCGTGTATCCACAGACTCACACTTGTTGGTTTGCATGTGTGTGTGTGTGTGTGTGTGTGTGTGTGTACACGTGCGTGTCAGGGGAGCCTGTGTCTGATGAGGTAGCTGTAGTGAAAGGTGATAGGGCCCCGCTGTGTAAATGTGGGCTGATGGGGTCTCTTCAAAGTCTATTTAGCCAGCATAATGAAGTGCGTCTGCCGGGGCAGGAATATGAGGGACAGCCATGGCGGTTCACAGCGACAGCGGGGGGTCACCTCACTCCACCTCGCACGGAGAGGGGAGACGAGATCGACAAGATGCTTCAATTGTAATGACTGTCATCGTGTGTGTAAGCGGATATAGCTGGACCAGGTCAACCTCCAGCCATTGATAGAATGTCAGTCTACGCCTGTGAGCTGTCGAGCCAGGTGGGATTATTCCGTTTTAATAAGCGGCCTCTCTTTCTTTGTTTCTTTTTTGTCTTTGTTTCTTTTCATGTCAGCCTGTCTGTGTGCCTGAATCTCTCTCTCTCTACTTCTTTATTTGTTTTTCTTTGTCTTTAGCTCGTCTACTAAAAGAAATTATGATTATTATTTGTTATTTTATTTATTATTATGGATGCACGCACACGCACGCACGCACACATACACACACGGACACTCCTCAGATCCCAGTGGCATATCACATGGTGAAAATGGTCACGTCCCGGTCATGAGGTTAACCCTAGTGTGTGTGTGTGTGTGTGTGTGTGTGTGTGCGTGCGTGCATTCTGAGCCCATCTCTTGATCTAGGTCCCATAAAAGAGCTTCTTATCCTATAACAGAGATCATTGTGTGTTCCCTCATGACCCCCCAGTGTCTGTAATGTGTTTCTCTTCCTGGGAGCACTGAGAGACTGCCCACATTGCAGCAAGGCTTAGGGGCTCATAAATGGGGATATTGTTGTTGCAGAGTGAAATCCACGTAACTTAAGTGTGCTTTTTATTGGGGCCGGTGTTCTATGTGGTTATTCATGGTTAAGCAATATCTGTGACTTTATGGATAGCATCGCTATAAATAAAATTAAAACATCCATAAAATAAGAATAATTCTAATAACTAATATGTCAGGTCCACTGCCTGAAATGCTTTTAAAGTTGACCTTGAATACCAGCCAACAACATTTGGTAAAAGCAAATGTAAAGGGACTTTTGAAGTGTTATTGAGGTCAGGAAGAGAGGTCTATAAAGTAGAACACCGCTGTTGATGATCTCGAGATTCCTTGTCTGGTCTCAGTGGCATCTGACAGTTCAATGTCAAGTGTGTGTGCGTGTGTGTGTGCGTGTGTGTGCGTGTACGCGAGTGTGCACGTGTGTGCACGTGTGTGGGCTATCCACGTCTCTGACTCTTATGTGACATTTCGAAGATGACTTAAGGAGATTAAAAGGAAGGTAAGTTTGCTCCCATTCATAAGTTATTGTCGGGACCATGATATTAAATGAATTGACTCTACTGTATGTCAAGTCACTTGTGGTTCTAATGACTATTACCAAAGAATCCCAAAGGAGACATTTTATTCTAAGTTCACAGTGAGAGATTTTAATGATCCATTACAATAGAGCTTTCCCAGGTGCATGGGAGAAAACACACACTAGAAAACTTGAAGGACACCATTTATTTATTACCACTTGACTTGACCTGTGTGTGTGTGTGTATGTTCGTGTGTGCGTGTGCGTGTGCGTGTGCGTGCGTGTGTGTGTGTGTGTGAGTGCGTGTCACTGCGCGTATGTTTCACTGTTGAATGAATATTGTGTCAGTGTGTCTCCCTGGCTGTGTATGAACATGTATTATCCTATTAACAAAGACAACAGGCCAAGACAACTGAACTGGTGTCTTCTCTACACACAACAAGGTCCAGCATCTGTAAACTGTGAAAAATAATCAAAAAACATCAACGTAATCCTTGGTTTGAGTGAGGGAGGGTTTGCGTTCTATGCTCACAGCAATACCCTTGATTTTTTTTAACCAATAGGAGTCTTGATTTTGTAGCACTTTGTATCATCTGATTGAATAGTGTAGCGATGGAACAGAAACTAACCAATGGTTACACAGTTTTCAGAAAAAAAGTATTATCGTATATATAGATTTATATATAGATTTATATTCATTTATAAGCTTTTTAAAAGAGCACAGTAAACACTTTGCACACATGATAGAAACCACTGATTGTTTATGTATAGGCCAATGGTGTTATGTGAATCCTTTCTAAAGGGTCATTTCACTTTCTCTCCAGACACCCCAGGGGGTTATTGCAGACACATCACCTTTGTTCTGAAGCCATCACGTGTTGAGTTGTGGATAGATTGAGTGACGTGAGTCACAATTGTAGTCAAATGTGTATTATCTTTGCACGCATTGAATATGCCCTCCTCAAGTGTCTGAGTTGAAAGCAGGACTCTAGCAGACGACAGACCCGCATTCCCCTCTGTATCCCTAAAGCTGGAATATGTTACAATCTGAACACTTCGACCACACAGAAAGAACAACAGAAGGAAAAAGAGAAGTTATATAAAGACAGTCAAGTTGAAAAACCAGGGATACTCAAGTCATAGCAATACTCATCAGCTCTGCTTATTTTGTCCAACGCTCTTCACGTCCCTCTTTCCCCAAGTCTTTTTGTTCCTGTACAACATCCTCTGCCCTCTCTCTCCCTCTCTCTCCCTCTCTCTCTCCCTCCTCTCTCTCTCACACACATACACACACACACGCACACACACACACACACACACACACACACACACACACACACGCACACGCACACACACACACACACCACCACACTCTCTTTTATATTTTTGTGGTCTTACCTCCTCAGTTACTATACAGTAGGATTCGTGGTGACCATAGAAATAGCTAAAGGGTTCTGAGTGATGTCGGTTGAAATTTGGACAGAAACATGTTTGTTTTCTTCTTGTGTAAACAGGCACACGTGGGTCACCAGAGGCTGGGTAGAAAGTCCCCGCCAGATAACCCTTCAAAAAAGAAAGAACTCTCTTCGTGAATCTCTTGCAGTCACTTGTTTTGTATTCGACAATTTCTGTCTTGGCTCTTCATAGTTCCTCTTTTTCATATATTCCTCACATCGGTGGGTTTTTGGCCCCAGTCTCAGTCCTGCTGAGGGGAAAAGGCCTTGGAATGGTCCTTAGACTGCTCAATGGTCCTCAAACCGAGCTCATACTTTAGTCCTTGAGGTCTACAGCTTGTCAGTACTTAGTTCGTTTGTCTCCCTTGGCAACTGAAGCCAAGGCTCCGTTACAGTTTGCCACCCAAGATAATGAAGTTGAAAACAAGTTGTTGCTATTGTTATTGTCCTTGAAGATGTTTGATTGGTTTAACTTTGCTGTCTCTAGTGTGTGTTGGTGGCCTAGTACCGAAATTCACGCTGTCTCCGACAGGTCCACTCGGAATGAGCTAGCAAATCCTTTTGCGGGCTGAAAAGGGAGACGAAACACCTGTTAAAATACATTTTTACGTTTCAGTTTTTTGTATGCACTATACAGTATGTGCCACAAAGGCCAGTCCTCCAAGATGATAAACAATAATATATTTCCGTAAGCATACGAGCAATACTACAATGATATGGATCATTTTGGACAGGAGCTATTCTCACAGAGCCAGCTTTAAAGTTTCGAACAAAGCGCTGGCTAAGTGGGCCAAGACCGTCTACTTGACAGGAAAGGTAGTTTGATTGACAACTATACATAACTCAAAGACCAAAACTAAAAGATCAAATCTGACATTACATTTATACTGAGGAATAAATTAGCAAACAAATCTGCACAAGTCGGGCTGTTTGCAATAAGATGAAATACTGAAATTAGCAAATAAAGGACTGCATTAGCGTTGCACTTGAATTCCATATAGACTCTTGTGAGTGACAGTGCCAATGTAGCTCTATTACCCCAGTTTAATGTAATTAATCCAACATAAAATACGTGAACCCTATAGAGACCTTAGTTTGGAAAAAAATATGTATGGTTGTATGGTAGTCAACGGCGAGAATACAATTCCTTTAAGATCCCGTTTGCTTTGTGACATGAAGCACACGTTATTACTATTTAAAAGAAAATTCAAGAAATTCTCAGTTTGTCGTGCATTTGTTGAAGTATAAAACTGTGAATATATGTAATTAGTAAGACTACAAACCCCATGTCGCGACGCAAAGTGTGTCATGACGTTTTTTGCCCCACAATCCTCAAGCTGAAGAAAGCATTGTTTTGGGGACGGGTGTTGTGCGAGAAGAAAGCTGTAGTTCACTGAGCGCTTACACACAAAACACTGAAGATTACTTTATAGTTTCACAACAAACTGCAACGATATTGACTTGAACAATTATCTTTTATATAGACACACATCATATGTGTGCTTCCTGTCATAATTCAAACGGGATCTAAATATAATTGTATTCTCGCCATTGACCACCATACATGTTTTCCAAACTAAGGTCCCATAATGCGGAAGTGACTTCGTCTCTCTATACCAAGGAGCCTATAATGAACCAATAATATTTAATGCTTCATTTGTTTGTTTTTTAAAGAAGAATTTAGTAGGCCAAGTTATGGTACCTTAGCCACTGATAACTGACATGTTCTACCGATATTTTAATAACAAAACAATCGAGACTGCAAAGGTTAGCAGGTCAAGTAATTCATGCAAACAGCGTAAACGGAGGCCGATTAAATAAAAACAAATCCATATTTTGTGTTTGACTGAATCAGAGTGCATTAAGCATAACCCTGCGGGCAGAGAGGAGGAACAGATGCACATGGAGCTATATTTGGAAACAAAGCAGACCCTATGTATGAGCTCAAGGCTAAACACCACTATTGTGTTACTCATAGACCCAATGTGTGGTTATACAGCTGCTTGGCTGTTATGGTTTAGTTCCATACAGACAGGAAGGCAACATGCATGTTGTTTACCTGGAGGGAAGGTCCACATGCAGCATGCACACACATGGGTGATGATGGTTGACATGTCAGCATACCAGCAAATGACTTCTCCGTTGAATATTGCATATTTTACCTACTATATAGTATACTATAGGTTGTTAATTGAAACAACCTACAGGCCCAAAGTTTGGGATAGACACTTCTGACTAATCGGTGTGTGTTGACTGATTGATCACTTTATTTTACAGTAATTGTAAATTACAAATGTTTAATCTATATTTTGTAGATCAATTTTTATTTGGATCGTCATTCACCAGATTTTCAGTGTTGTAAGTTTGGAGGTATTCAGTATGAAAGACATCATATGGAGTAAACAAACAGATAATTGGTGTGTTCTGCACCCTGGGAACAGTCTGTTTTCGACTTTGCTCGGTGCTGCAGTAGGTGTGAAAATCAGTGTTTTGATAAACTAAGCTATAAAGCGTGTTAGCATCAATGACCTTTACTTATGAGAGCATCAGAGGAGGATGTTAATTGTTTCGGATGGCAAGGAATTTAGAGGGGTCATTTAGAGAAAAAGAAAAGAAAAGAAACAACTTTTATTTGTTTACTTTTTATATAAATAATAGTATAATTTTATTAGGGAACAACATTCGAAACATTTAATTGGGTTAGATCAAATAAGTGAAAGGAAGCAGATTTTTTGGGAGGGGATAACAAAAATAGAATTATAATACATTGAGCATTCAACAAAACAATCAAGGCAGTTACAAATAAACAAAACGAGAAATGAATGTCATATTTACAACGAAAGAAAGAATCGATCAAAACTCCTGATTAAAACTGGCTTGCCCCCTCCCTCCTAGTATGGGTAGTGGGTGGCAGCGAAGTCATAGGGTCCCAATGAACTCTGGTACTGATACTCACAGAGGAAGGTGGGTTTGTACGGGAGCGTCCCCCTATCATACTCTTTCCCCTCCAGAGTGCTGGAGCTGTACTGCTGGTACTGCGGATGGAGGTGATGGAGGTGAAGGCTGTGGTGTGATTGTGACCTGTGACCGTCCTTGCCAAAGGTGGAGAATGACGAGGCGGAGGCGGCGCTCAGCTGGTCGGCCAGCTCGGCAGAGGACGGTACCTCAGTGTCGGGCAGCGTGGCGTCCATGCCGGGCACGTGCAGGTTGCTGCGGTAGTCCGGCCCCTGGCGACCGTCCGAAGGGACGAAGGACGGCATCCAGCAGCGGTCCGAGTGCCCCAGGGCCTTACACTCCTCCGTGCAGTTGGAGAACAGGTCGGTGCCTGGGAGGGGGGTGAAGGGGGGGGGGGGGGGGGGGGGGGGGGGGGGGGGGGGGGTGTGGGGTGGGGGGGGGAGGGAGGAACGAAACAAAACCAAAACCGGAA
>JAODUE010000001.1:3408510-3424992 GCA_027564755.1 Amblyopsis hoosieri
CCCCCCCCCCCCCCCCCCCCCCCCCCCCCCCCCCCCCCCCCCCCCCCCCCCCCCCCCCCCGGGCCCAAGATGGAGAGGGATGGATAGAAAGGAAGGAAACGAAAGCAAAAGCAGAAGAGGGAACACATGTTAGCAAATGATTTGCCAAAGTCGAACATGGAGAATGCGGCGGCAAATGCTATTTATCATCCCGACAAGACCAACAGTGATGAAGCGAACGGGTTGTTTTCCTCCCCAAACCCGTTCATTCCCAAGGAAATGTGCAATCAGACCAATGTGGTGTTGCAAGAAACATTTCAGCCTCCTGTCACGTCAGCGCCCCAGCTATGACTCACTACTGCAAACCAAATCATACCCAAAATATTTGAACACAAATATCCTGAGGTGGGAAAAAAACTAAAAACAAACACAAAACTCAAACTGACTACAGTCGCACCGCCGTGCCAATCAACACCGTACAAATTAACGTGTCAATTTGCACACAATAGCCGCTGAGCTGTTGCCAAATACCAAACACTGGGGTTTAAAAAAAATCAAATTAGCATCTAAACTATCTAAAATAATATAATGAAATAGCACACACATTACCAGCATGAAAGATGTACTAGTTGTGTTAATTACTCTCTCATAGAGGGAATAAAGAGAGGATAATTTGCAAAAGAATTGGGCGAGAGAGTCTAAAAGAGGCTAGGAGAGTAAGAGTCATCAAAATGGGAGCTTCCAGCCATTCACATTATCTGTGGATTTGCAGCGTTCCCACTTTTCCAACAGAGCAATGCAACATTGCGAGTGCATTCACATGGCATGATCAAAGGGGCAGATGAACGGATGGAGATGGACATAGAGGAGAATGTGTTATAGAGGCCTATAGCAGAGAGAGAGAGAGAGAGAGCGAACAGTCATCAATCTATAATTCTTTTAGACTCAGCGGGCCTGAGATCAAAGAGTATGCTTACATGAATCTATCCTACTGATAGGGTGCTGTTTCTATACTACCCCAAGTGTGCACACATGCGCGCACACACACACACACACACACACACACACACAACATGTGATGCTACCGTATAGCGTGCGCTCAAGAAAGTAAAGATACTGTAGATAAACACTTTCATTTAAACCGGTGTTCACACTGAGATGGTAAAGTGGTCAGCACACTCTACATTATTAATGCGCATATTGATGCTCACAAACAAATTAGGGCGAGGTGCCAAACTAAATGCAAATACGATTAGTCGAAAGCATATGGGCACAGTTGTACACATACTCCTCATCAAAAGCTTCTGAGGCCGCTAACTGACAATAGTTTTTTGACTCGTTGACGCATTTCACAGAAGAGATAGCTGTGTAAACGTTGTCTGCAGCGATCTCCGCTCATGGTACGCATATAACACCTGAGTATAACTGCCTTTGTCAGTTACTTACTGCATAATTAGACTTCTGTCGTATTTTCCTTACAGCCTGTCCTGCTGTAAGACGTGGTGGCAGCGTCAACACGTGCATGGCAGCAAACAATATTTGTGTAAATACTGATAAGTGCATGTACACGTTCTGGGAGACACGCACGCACGTGCACACGCACGCACGCACGCTCACACACACACACACACACACTCACACCCACATGCCACGAATTGCTGCAGGTATTCCATAAGGTAGCTTTTCCCACTCCAGACAAGAAGGCAAAACATTGACTGGGAATGACAAGCTGTGCCAGCAGCACTGTCAGCCTGACCTCATCAGGCACCAACAACCTGCGCACACACACACACACACACACACACCACAATCTATTTGCTAATAAGCAATCAGCACCTCTGTTTTTTTCCCCCCCAAACCGTTCATTTTTATTACATCTGTGGAGTCCCAGTGATATGACTAATTGTATTGCCTGATGTTCACCATTCGACTGGGAACAGGGAAAAAATGAAGAAAAACAAACCGTAAGCCCCGGGACCGAATGCAGTTTCAGTATGCACGTCTCCTGAACTCCGGTGTGTGTCTGCCCGAGCATGTCTCTTAATCCGCATCCGCTGTCTATTTTCCTCACTCGCGGATATCCAAACATCTTTGTTGTATCCCTCTCGCGCACACGCACACACGCCTTATATCTCAGGAGGCAGGTGTCTCTATACAGCTGTTATTCATCTTGACCTGCGCTGCTTCAGGCAGGACACTGACATGAAATGTCAATATTTGGACAGCGACTCAGAATGGCCAGATAGCTGAGCCACTTTCTTACACAAGTTGGCCGGTGGGACAGTGACATGCGTAAACCAGAGACCCCCCAGAGCCAAAATGGATGACGATGACTCCAGCTGCATGCAGTGATGACAGCCAGACTGATAGCTCCTGGTCTCTGAGGGGCAGCATCCATTTTAGTCCAACTAACCTGAAAAAGAGATTCAAGATGGCTGTTTGCCATATAAATGTCCACTTTGATTAATGCCATCCTTTTATTAATACAGCCCTCTATTCACTAATTACTGTAATGCAAAGCGCCTGCATGACCACTTGTCATTGACGTCGGCTCTGTGCACATTAAAACACTTGGTTCAAGCCGTTGATGCAAGTCATGGCCCTCATTAACTGAAAACATGCAGGATACTTGAAATATTTCCCTGTCCCATTGTCTTGACCTGTTCAGACAGGATTTGGATAGAGTTTTAGATAGAGGTTTTCATTGTGCTCGAGTCTTTGGATGCTATCAGCTGTCAGCTACTGTGTGCGGTCGCTAGTCAAAGCATTGCATTGGTACAAAATGGAAGTGTTTTACTCTATCACGCGCAGAGTCGACTGAATGCAACTAAAGCCGTAGATTACAGATCAGATTCCAAGGCATCTGGGATCTCCTTGGGACACCACAGCAATGCCAAGCCCACAGTACACGTATAGGCTTATTTTAACAGATATAGCGCGAGAGAGTGCGGGACTTCAGTCCCCAGATAGAATGTTTGCTTTGGTCACCAGGGACCAAAGCTTGTGTTTGTCCTTCAGGATTTTAGGATTTCCATTGGCCTTATTGGCTCATGTCCCACTTAAGTAAAAAATGACTAAGGCCTAGCTGACGGAATGAGAGTGCACCGTTTTTCACTCTGACTCTAATGCTAGAGATACTGTATTCACACCTAGTAATGCAGGAGAAGAAGGCTCCTATTCATCCATTGCGGGATTTGGACTACTTCACTATGCTATTCACTCTATTGAGAAAGCAGAATCTATTGAATTTCTCAATGGAAAAAATAATTATCATCAGGGCTATTTGTTCTTATTACTAGCAGAGCTGTGATTTCAATCCATTTTATCTCAAACCTCATTTATATGCATCCCACCCATACTGCATGCATACTATGAAGAGGTCATGTAGAATAATGTGTTAAATTGCCAACAAAATATTGCCATTCAAACCATGATAAAAGTGGAACAGGCTGCACAAATCAACATGCAGGTGCATTTTTCAGTTGAATAGCATTACAAGTCAGTTAAATAAAAGTATTTTTCTGAACAATTTCCTTTTTCGAAATGTTTCAAACATCCCTGTTTTATTCTGTTTTTCTGTAAGGGTTCTGAACTCCACTTAGCCCTGAAGGAGCCCTCCCTCCGTGACGGGTGTCCCGAGAGGGAGAGAGGAGGGGTGTGTGCTGGCTTGCGGGCCAGCAGGGCATCAAGCTGCTGTGTGTTAAATTCTTTTGACAGCTCACTGACGTGGCAAACCACAACACACAGCCCGCCACTAATTCATAATCAGCCGTCTAATATGCCATTGCCACAGTGATTTAATTGTCCCATTTGTCACGGCCGTTGTTCTCTCCAACACCAGATAAGGATCATTTCAAATATAAAGACCTCCCCCTCCCACCACACGGAACCTCCATATCACATCCCAAGGTCTCCAAAAAGCCTGAAACTTTTCAAAGATGAATTCCTGATATCCTCTCATCACTATTCTCTCTACTGTCTTATATTGTTAAGCCACAACCTACTACATTTGTATGTGTGTGTGCGTGTGTGTGTGTGTGTGGCGGGTTGGGGCTAATGAGGAATACAGTGGCTAATTCTAATCAAATTACCTGGATAAGGTTTAAGGATGGGAAATTAGATGGGCTGGTCTTAAAATGGGCTCCTGGATGCGGCAGGCGCACTACATGTTAGAAAAGCCATTCGCCCACTTTTCGAAAGTGTCTGGCGAAATCCCAACCCCGCCAACAGTGTCCCTTTGATTTAATGCCACGTCAGGAGAGTTATTTTCTAAAGTGTCAGGCGAGCGGTCGAGCGGGAAGCTACGGCAGGTGTAGTTGATGATATGCCAACGGGAAATGGTTTCCCCTTGATTTGAAATATTCGGAGGTGCACCAAAACGTAAGGGAGCTCGATGCCTAAGCGAGGATTCCCATGAGGAATCCTGCCTCAAATCCTCCTTTGATAATTGCTATGCAAAAGGTTCTGGGAAAGAATTACTGATCAGCCGAGTGTTGCGGAGAGCTAACGTGAAGGGGAGACAGAATGAAGGATGACACGCTGTTACAAACCATAGAACAGAATATCTGTGTATAAACCACACACACACACACACACACACACATACTGATACTTACACATTTCACAAATACATACACATGCGCATATGATTTACACTCATGCATTTCATAACATACACTAGCATGCATGGCTTATATTTGTGTATAAACCACACACACACGCACACACACACACATTCATACATTTAACAAATATACACAAGCACACATGGTTCATATTTGTGTATAAACCACACACATACGTTCATACATTTCACAATTACATACAATCACATACAGTACATAGCAAGTGGCAACCAGCTTTACTGTATCTCCCTTTAGTAGAAGTGTCACATAAATAAATACACAGAGACACATGCAAACGCAGAGATTTAGTGTGCCAGTAGACTATGTAGAGTCGGTTTTTACCTGGACTGGTGCCAAGTGCTGCCAACTACTGTCCTTATTAACACAATCCCATTTATTAAGCTTCCCAAAGCACTGTCTCAGGGGAGAACGTATTTTAAATGCAAACATCTTTGGCTAGCTTAGTTTACTCCTACACGTATGCATTCATGCACGTGCACGCGCACACGCACGCACACACACACACACACACACCCATGTCATCCATGCACTCGCACAAAGTCTGGTTTTGTTTACAGAAGCTTGTACAATTTGAGAGTGCCGCTTTCCAAAATACAGAGCGTGTGATATTGCCTCCTATGGAGAGCTAAGCTGTTCCCTTCTAAATCCAACCCAAGAAACAAATGTTCATCTTGCATATGAACGATACCAATGGCAGACACTCCGAGGCTATTGCCAAATAAGAGTTTTTGGGGGTTTTTTTGCACACATAATATTGAATGTCTGTACTTTGCATACTGCTTACAGCTTATCACCAAATGCAACAAGGTGGAGTTAGCGTGTACTTTTAAATCCAGGGTGTCCCAACAAAGGAGATGATATTCTAAACATGTTGGTTTTGCTTCAAGCCTATAGCAATATACGCATGTTACGCTTTACATTCTATATCTACTGTTTTGCTTGCAGACACCGTTACAACACCATTGCAGTCCTGCTGTCCCAGATAATCCTCAATTTCACTCTGGTGGACACTTTCCAAATCAATAAGCATATTTAAACACGCTTGCTAATATGAATGTCACCAATCAATGTATTTGCAATAAAGAATCGAGGGAGCTGTTGGATATTTTCCAGTGCTGCGTTTAAACTGTGCAGTTTAACCTTCCCGCCTCATTTTAATCAGGGAGGGTGAAAAGTGCTGCTTCTAAAACTGTGCAACGGACCTCATGTTTGGTTGGGTTCAGTAATAACGCCACATAGCGCAATCACGGCTGTTCACTATACAACAGCTATCTAATCCTCTCCATTTGTATTCCCAACACTGGTATGATATTTGACAGGCACTGTCTAGACAATGGTCTTACATATGATGTGAGGAACAATCCCTCAGAAGGAAAGGGCAATTCGATATGAAATGAGATTTTGTATTGCTCTGCTTTTTGTCTGACTCCACTTTAATCAATAAACAGGTGCTAACCCAATAGAATTTCTAAAAGAACATGGGAGGCTTATGATAAGACCAATTACCTTGCCTAAAAACATCCAGTGCAATGCAAAGGTCGTGAATTATAAATAAGGGTCAGAGAAATGGACTTGAGTCTGTGTTGTGTTTGCATGTGTCTTTGTTAGTATTCAAAAGAAGGCTTAATCTATGCACATTTGTAGGAAATCACAAAGTAGTGCACCTGCCAAAATTACAGCTCCAATGAATATCATCCCGACGAAAGGAATACCAATGTATCTGTGTCCAGTCAGACCTGGTACCAACACGGTTCCTAAATCTCCCAACCCTGAAGGGATTAATGCAACCGAGTGAAGTGCATCTCATTAAATCATCCATTTAGATTCCATTCATTTCCCCTGTAGCTGAGTTGAACCTATTGATTTGTGCCACTTAGGGCTTTGCAGCAATGGCGCAGCCTCACATTGTCTCCCTGTGAGTCGCTGTCCTTTCAGCACCGCAGGGCGAGATCAGGCCAAGCACGTGTCCACCGGAGAACCGCGGGGGGAAGAGTCGTAAATGAGAGAAGGATATAACTTTTCCCCCCCTAAAATATTTCCCCCCTTCACTCTGGTGTCAAATGCAATCAACACCTTGGGGCTCTGCAACATTCCTGCCAGCCAGCCAGTCAACAGCTCAAGCTGCACACTCTCAAATTAGGGAAATTAAAAGGCAGCGGTCCGCACCGACAATCCAGCATTATCCCATGCACAAATACGCCACTGAGGAAGGGGGGGGGGGGTACTGAAATGACAGAGTAATTATATGGCTCAGGCATCTTACCAGCCGAGTGACCCCGGTTGGTGGCGTCATGGTCGCTGTCGCCCTGCTCACTGTCGCCATGGCCGCTGTCTTTGGAACTGACAATGTCCGCTTCTTGGAATGCCGAGCTGATGGGAGAAGGGGAAAAATGGAAAGGGGTCAAAGACAGGAGAGAATGGGGACGGTTTTGAAAATAGCACAAGGGGGGCAGTGATGTATTGAGAACAACCTACTGTATATGTACAGTATACTGTATAATATGCGTATGCATACCGTATAGAGAGGGGGAAAGATTAAGACATATTTCTGTAATAAAACAAATAAATGGGAAGGAGGGAGAATGAGAGAGAGCGAGAGAGCGCGAGATAGAGAGAGAGAGAGAGAGAGAGAGAGAGAGAGAGAGAGATATGACACCACCATATTATTACGTTCGCAGTGGCCGTCAAGTGTCTAAATTGGATGTTACAGATGACATGTAATGAAATCCAGTATCAGGGCTCTAATAGGAGCTGCACTGTCAGTTATGGGAGTGGCGCCAAATTGGAGCAGAACGTTATGGATATATTGGGAATGATGTAGCCTCTCCCAGCCACAATGAATGATATGGGATGTTATGAGATTCATATTGCTGAGTGGACTATTGAATTTTATGGCCATCTGATTAGGCTGCAGGTCTGGGAGGACTATTGAATGGTATGGGCATTATCCGTCAATGAAGGGACATTGCACATGGATAATACAATTGGTATGGCTGTTGACAGTGTACTGTATGGCAATCCAGCAAGGCCTGAGTTATGGTTGTCTTACCTGTTGACACGTCTGGGTCTATCCACCAGATAGCTGAGCTCTGAGCGCTGGTGTTTTGTCTAAGAATCAACACAATATCGCCATAGTCATACCGTATGCCATTTCTTTTTCTCTTTTTTCTTTAGCACAAAACAACCATTAATATATGGCCTATTGCAAATGCCATATTAAATCAATAGCTAAGTGTGCGATTGATTTAAACAAGTGGGCCTTCTATGCATGCAACATGTTAATGTGCTACAAGCACCGAGTGGCTACGTGTACTGGCTGTGTTGGCTCAGTGAGTGAGTGGGCTAGGAGGAGAGAAGAGGAGAGTGGGTTAGGGAGGCGATTGAATGCGTAAATGATTGAGCCGCGCGACGCTGAAACTGAACAACCTTTGTTCGCGGTGTTGCCGTGCAGAGCCGTGCGCAGCATACTTAACGTGCAGGCAAGCCAATAATATACAGACTGCCTGCTGGATGAAAAAATATACTGTATATAATTAGCCTACACAAGAAAGTATAACATTATATCTGTATCGGTCACTAGAACTATCTAGAATGTTTATTCTGAAAGTAATGCCATTTTTTTTTATCAATGTTTAAATTAAGTCCTCTCACTGATCGAAAGACAAATTGACGTTTTAAGTGCCAGTTAATTAGACGGATTAAGTAATTATGTCATAGCCTACTATACATGTTCTCTTGTCTATAGGCTACTTTACTCCATTTATCAATCAGCATTAGTCCTATGCACTAAATGTATGTTATTTGTTATTTTTTTGTTTTCTCTCCCTGAAACAAATGTGAAGCTCTGAATGGAAAGGGCCCACAGGTCTGTGCTGGCTGTGCACGGCAATGTTCATTGCGCCTAAAAGACCATATGAGCTTTATAATTTCACATAGGCCTACAGTAGCCCTATTGCGCATGACGTGATAGAGAGGCACGGAACATCTTGTCTGGCCTAACAGGTTGCATTTCAAACTCAACAGACTCGCAAACAGTTATTCACGATAATTCCATCAGTTGTACTCACGAGAAACTCTTCGGGAATATGGGCATTAATACACAAAGTGATTGCTGGCGATATGTATGGATATATTTAGCATTTATTGTATTGAAACAGAGCGTCTGTGCTACAAGCTGACTCATGCTATTCTTACCTCATTAGAGAGGATGCTGCCATTGGATATTATGTCTGGCTGCTGGTCGCCGTAACCTGTGACTATGGCGCCGCAAGGGTTCGTGTGGTCGGCGTCGTTGCTGCGGGAAGGGCTGCAGGGTTTCAGGAACATCAGATCCGTCTTGGCGGATTCCGGCGTCAGACAAACCTGGTAGCAGTAGGAGTTCTGGTTCTGGTGGTGATGGGAGCCGAACCCGCCTCCCACGCCCCCCACGCCGGACTCCTCCACGGGCACCTGCCCCACGGGCCCGACCCCTGACGTCACGTTCGTGCTCTGAACCAGCATGATGTCAGATTTGCTGAGCTTCTTCTGTTTGCGACCACGCGCCTGCCTGCTGCAGCAGGCGCTGCAACACAGGCAGCAGTCCCCGGCCAGCAGACA
This sequence comes from Amblyopsis hoosieri, assembly GCA_027564755.1. Lineage (NCBI taxonomy): Eukaryota > Metazoa > Chordata > Actinopteri > Percopsiformes > Amblyopsidae > Amblyopsis > Amblyopsis hoosieri. The sequence continues at coordinate 3,417,732 of JAODUE010000001.1, forward strand.
GGTGTACAGGTTGAGCTTCTTGTCCTTCTGGCAGCGTACGGCCAGCACAATCATTGCCAAGAGGAAGATGAAGGAAACGGAGCCCAAGGCTATGATGAGGATGAGCGTGAGGTCTAAAGACGTCTCCTTTGACTTGGAGGCCTGCCCGCGATCCCCGCTGCGGCCTTCTACGACGCTGTCGACCAGTATGACACTAACGCTGGCCGAGGAGGATAGGGGGGGCTGGCCGTGGTCCCTAACTTCTATTAACAAGTCGTAGTACCCCTGGGGGTCTCGTTTGGGCGAGACCCTCCGGGCAGTCCTCAGCTCCCCTGTCCTCCAGTCCATGCGGAACATCCCCATCTCGTTACCGCGTAGGATGCTGTAGGAGAGCCGTGCGTTCTCGCCGTCATCCGCATCCATGGCGACTATGCGCGTCACCAGATAACCTGGTTCTGCAGACCGCGGCAGATGCTCCTTGGCCGTGCCGTTTTTACCGATGGGGGCTATAACGGTGGGCGAGTTGTCATTTTGGTCCACAATGATGACGTTTACTGTGGCGTTGGAGAAAAGGTCGGGTGTGCCAGAGTCTTTAGCCTGAACCATAAAGCTAAACTCCTTAAGCTGCTCATAGTCAAACGAGCGCAGCGCGTAAAGGTAACCAGTGTCCTGGTTGATGGACACGTACGTGTCTACAGACATACCCTGTATATCACACTCCAATATGGAGTAGGTAACGAGGGCATTCTGCCCTATGTCGGGGTCCAAAGCGCTCACCGCGTGGATGAATGCACCGGGCACATTATTCTCAGTCACATACACATCATACAAGGCCTGGGTAAAACGGGGTGCGTTGTCGTTCTCGTCTGAGACGTGCACTTTGATTGATTTGCTGGTCGCCAGAGAGGGCTGACCCTTGTCTTTGGCTACCACCGTAATGGTGTATGAGTCCGTGCCTTCTCGGTCAAGTGGTCCGTCTGTCACAATGGTGTAGTAGTTCTTAAATGACGATTTGAGTTTGAAAGGAACATCGCCTAATATCTCACAGCTTATCTGTCCGTTATCTCCGGAGTCTCGGTCGGAGACACTGAACAAAGCTATCACAGTGCCCGGAGCATCTTGCTCGCTTACTGACTCGGTCACGGTGCTGAAACTGATCTCTGGTGTGTTGTCGTTCACATCCAGGAGCTTGACCAGCACTTTGCAGTGCGCAGGGACCGCATTAGCTCCCAGGTCTTTCGCCTGGACATATATCTGGTGCGTATTGCTCTCCTCGTAGTCCACTTCGCCCGCCACCTCTATCCTCCCCGTTCTCGCGTCAATATTGAACAAGTCCTTTACTCGTGGCGCGTTATGACTACTGAACGAATAAACTATTTCGCCGTTTTGTCCCTCGTCGACATCCGTGGCATTAAGCTGAATGACTAAGGTGCCCACAGGAGAATTTTCCCGCAGGTTTACTGTGTACACCGACTGGTCAAAAGTGGGCGCGTTATCGTTGGAATCCAAAACTTTAACGACTAGGAGAGCCGTTCCGGTCCGCTGTGGAATGCCCCCATCCACCGCCGTCAGCACGTAGCGATGCACGGCTTGCTGCTCCCTGTCTAGCGGTTTCTCCAACACTAATTCAGCAAACTTGTTCCCGTCGCTCTGCGTCTGGACGTCCAGGTAAAAATAGTTGTTGTTCGTTATAGCATATGTGCTGAGCGCGTTCGTGCCAACGTCCGGGTCGAACGCGTTCTCTACCGGGAAACGGGTACCGGGGATGGCGCTCTCAGATATCTCCACGGAAATGTCTGTTTCGGGGAAGATGGGTGGATTGTCGTTGATATCCATAACCTCGATTTCCACCCTAAAGAGCTCAAGTGGGTTCTCTAAGAACACCTCCAGATGCAGTAGGCAAGGTATCGTCTGCTTACAGATTTCCTCTCGGTCGATTTTTTCTTTTACGAGGAGCGCTCCGTTTTCAAGGTTCATCTCCAGATACGGCGTCCGTGAACTAGGCACCGTCTGAAAGCGGCGAGCGGAAAGTTTGGTTATGTCCAACCCCAAATCCTCTGCAATATTTCCAACCACGGAACCCGGGTCCTGCTCCTCTGGAACTGAGTAATGTAGCTGGGAATCGGCTCCATCCAGGACGGAGAGTAGGACCAGTAACCAAATCATCGCCTCCTCAGTCAAAGTGCACTTGGACGGATGGAAAAAATACGATAAATTTGTATTATTCCCTTATAATTCTATAAATAAGCATTTCTGATTTCTTCTGTCCTTAAAAAGGCAACAAAACAAACAGTATAACGGCCGCCCAATTCTAAAAACCCTCTCCTCTGTTGCGGATCAATAGAACGCTGTGCCGTTTCAGTCCCGAGAAGCAAAGCCATTTGATCCCAGCCTCTCTGTTTTAATCAATTCTGTCCCGGTCTGTGAGTTCTGGCGACAGCGCAAACATTGCAGGATAGAGCCAAGACGCATAGCCAACACTCCCTGTACAGTGAACAGACTGCCCCTTCATATAAAGTCACAAACAAAATAAGAAATCCCACGAGTTGAAAAACGAAAACACACAAATTACCATCGAACCTCTATTGCATAAAACCTGCTCAAATGCAGTTTGTTATGCGAATAATATGAATTTCGACGTATCTTTCATAAAGTATGTAATCACTGCGCCTAAGCGCTTAAAGCGGATGATGCTTTCAGCTCGGCTTCTGAAAGGCGAGTGTTGGGAGCGCGGTTGGTTTTGCGCACAGCTCCTTTCCCCACCAGCCAATGGTATTCTCAAAAACCGGGTGTGATGGAACCTGATTGGGGCTTTGCAACGCCAGACAGAGCGTATCGGACCCTTACAATAAAACGGACAGTAACGTGGCGCTGCGCTCCTCTTTTCTCCGCGTCTCCCCTTTCTATACTTGTCCCAGCGTTATAGCAGGGAAATGTAATGGTTTACATATCAAGTGAAAAGAAAAACCGTAGACAACAGCTGTGAACGTGTACAGTAAGCACGAGCAGGACATAAATAGGCTACACGGTCAACACGCTGGGGTTACATGTTTTATATAATGCCTACTAATGTTCTATCAAGAATCAACGTAGCCCAACACAATTCAACAGGTAGACATAGCCTACTGTATACACATAGCCTATATAATCTTAAATGATATGACCATGAAAGATGATCATGTTGGTCTTTTGGACTTGGACTTTTACACTGTGTTCTTTATATGCACTCGACCGCATAAAGACCCGTGTAAAAGTGTTGGGCACGGACAAGTGGTCTATAAGTTATTTAAACTCAGTGTAATGGACCGTCATCCATTAGGCCTACCGTATTGCTAATTGCCTTGAGCCTATTAGTTATTTTATCTTCACTTTGCTTGTCTTCACTTTTCATCATGACCGCGCCCCCCACCCCCCATCCATCTCCCTCTCAGTCTGACATTAAATTAACTGCAAATACTGTACTGTCTGAAGCGTAATGCTGGAATTTCATTCAAGAGAACACATTAAAACGTCAATGCATTGATGGAGTGTTGTGATGTGTAAATATTAGGAAGGGCCAAACCATTTGGACCATTATGACGAACAGATGAAAAATAACGTAATTCGAGCTAATTATCATGCACATACGTCTCTAATTCCAAATGTTTTTGACAGTGCGCGCAACAACTGGTCGTTATGCAAACAGACATGCTATTGTAAACTGGATTTAACCGCGAGCGATGTGCGATTATGCATCTATACTCAACCGAAACAAAGAGAAAACGTTAAATAAATTCTCATCTATGTCTGAGCAGTAGATGTGTGACTGAATCGACCTGACACTGTAGTAGGAGACCATCTCTGCTGTAGGAGCCTTAGTAGAGCGCAGATTATACACCCCCTCCACCTTCCAGCGTTTCGGAGACCAAGGTCGCCCCCTTGCGAATGGTGACGGTATTTGTTTTAAGGGGGAGGAGGAGACGATGTGCTTGTGCGTCACTTATAGTACTTATAGGACAGTATATTTACATTAACAGGCAGGATCAGGGTTCAGTATATTTAGTACAGTATATTTACATTAGCAGGCATGGCCGCCGACATGGGGGGAAGGGGGGGGGGGGCAGTTATCCCCCTGCCTCAAGGTGACCTAACCTTTAATTAACCTCTTGGAATGGTTTGCCAAAAATACATTTTGTCAAACTTTATATTGTATTTTGTGAGTCACATAAGCTTGTTGTATTTTACGTTCTATCTTTATTTTCCTTGAAAACAATTTATCTTTGCCCATACCTTCCAAGAATGCAAAAATGGTTTTGTCTGTCAATAAACCTAAAAAGTTAAGGCTTGCTGCAGTTCCATATCTTGCCACAGATTTTCATGAAGCTGATGCTGTGTAGTTTCTGTGGGCAGAGAAAACCTCTTTACAGCACTTGAAAACTTAAACTTAACATGTACATTTAGATTGACATCATTTAGCGCTTTTATCCAAAGCATCTAACAACTAGTACATTTTGCAACAGATGAACAGGCAGTTGTAATCACATTATCTTCTGTTAAAAATAATGACAACGTTATGTTATCAGGGCTAATACAAATTACCAATACAGTATATCATCCAATCCTCAAAGATAATTCTAATATCATAATACATTTCAGGAAACATTAAATTATATTAAAATTAAAATGATTAAAATCGTTATCGAAAACAGTATTACTGGATGAGGTGTTAAACCACTACCCTGACATGCCAGAGGAATTGTTGTCACAAGTCCATCTGGGGGGCCGTACATTGAAACTGTTTTGAATCGCTGTACTTTCCAAAAAATACTTGGCAGTTGATTGGATGAACCATCTGGTAGTTTTTGCTGTCGGCACCAAGGTCGGCATACTTAAACTACACCCGTATAGCTACAAAACACGACCATGATTGGAAAACCACGCCCGTATAGATATAAACATGACGCTGATTGGAAAGTTCAGCTGATATTCGGACACATTCAAAATGATTCCGAGGCTTTCCAGACTGATTCTCACGGCAAAATTAAACTGAAGCTATTCTCGCGAGGCTATTAAACCACCCCAGTGTTTTACAACTTAGAAACATAATGATTCACTGCTTTTATTTAATCGATTATTAATCCATGGTAGGCATTTCTTTGATGTTTTTTTTTTGGTTTGTTTTTGTTTTCAGAAACATCTTGGGGATCAATAGTGTCCCCGGTTTCTGTAGTAGTGTAGATCTAATTTAGTGGCTCTAAGATAACAAATACCACATCATTTGTGAGTAATGATGTCATAGCTTTGATGTGAGGGGCTGACATGATAAGGACAATCTGTGTGTAATGCACTAACGTGGGCCCAGCCACTCATTAATATTTCATAAAATCGACAAAAAAGGCAATTATGATACCATTAAGGGGTTAGTACCCTAAGGATATCTCAAGCCTGTTGCAGTAACCAGCCAAATATCAAGCCACTGTTTAAATACTGTTTTTCAGTGAGAAGCCCCATGAAGGCTGACATGTTTGAATATTCAGCTGAACAATTTGGTGTCTGCTTTTAATGTCTGTCCTCACTGCTTAGGATAATGATACTGGGGGGATGTGACGGGGATTGGGACGGGGTGCGGGTAGGGGGGGGTATATTATTGGTGACCGGTATAAACAGAATAAAGTGCAGTTTTCACACTGGTAACTCACAGGTTTCTGCAGCCGTGGGCAAACAATGAGAAACAGCACAAAAGAGGGGAATAGACACGAGGCAATAAGACAGTGTTTTAACCACATCAATGTAACTGAGCGCACAAGAGATGGTTCATTCTTAGCATAATCAACAATAGAAGGGAGTGAAATTAAGATTGGAGACAAGAGTGGCATTTAGGCGGTGAGTGGAATGGAAAACAAGCTGTGCAATAATAATTACCTTACTCCCACACTACAATACTCCCACTTGTAAAGCCATTGTTCAAAGCTGTAGTGTGTGCGTATTGGCCAAAGGGGGCAGCGCAGAGACAAGCCATGCAGTTCCTGCAGCCACACACACACACACACACACACACACACACACACACACACACACACACACACACAATAAAACAATGGAAACAGGGCATGTGCTTCTCTCCAATCGCATGTCTAATGTTGGCATTTAAACACAGGGAATTTTGACTTTAATGAAAAGTGTGTGTCTTAAACAAAAGATTACATGCATGGCGATTAAATCACATGTATACACCAGAGTTAAAGGTTTGGTCAGTCATTCTTGCAAACTTTTAGCTCAAATCAAAACCGTAGCTTTGTTCATACGAGCGTTGTTCACCACTTTGTTTATGTTGCTATTTACGGAGCCAGTGCTGTGTAGAAGTATCATATTATTCAACATGCACAGAGAGCGGTATGCTAGCGAAATGCGAAGAGATATTTGGTGAATTTGACAAAAAGTGTATTAGCTTACACTTAGCTTGCAATTGCTGACTTTACCTTTAAATACTCTCCATTATATTGAAATGCCCTTCCCAAAATGGTAGCTTTTATAGATGATCCCAGATCTGACACACTATATACCCTTTCAGAAGAAACCACAATTGAATCTCCCTACAATGGAGGAGCCATTTGTGACAACAGGCAGATGGGGCTGAGCATGAAGACCAGGCCTTACAGTAGTTGTACGTGTACTGTAAACTACCAGCAGAGACGTGTGTGTGTGTGTGTGTGTGTGTGTGTGTGTGTGTGATCAGTGTCTGTCCCAGACAGCCCTAGTGCAGAGTGGCTCCCCGAACTGGCGGCCATTACTCAGTCTGATGGATGGAGGTGGGGTCTGTGTGTGTGTGTGCATGTGGGTGTGTGTGCCTCTGTGTGTCTGTGTGCCTGTTTGTGTGTGTGTGTATGTGTGCATGTGGGTGTGTGTGCCTGTTTGTGTGTGTGTGTGTGTGTGTGTGTGTGTGTGTGTGTGTGTGTGCCTGTGTATGTGTGTGTGCCTGTTTGTGTGTGTGTGTGTGTGTGTGTGTGTATGCCGCATGCGTGTGTGTGTGGCGGGGGGGTTGTAAAACAGGAGTGGGGTAGACACTGAAATGGAGAAGATGGAGAGGCTATGTTGAGAGGCTTGTGTGACGTAAGCTATACTGTACATGTATGAGGGACGGACTAGATAGATATAATATGTTGAGGGACTTGTGACGTAAGCTATACTGTACATGTATGAGGGAAGGACTAGGTATATATAATACCATGTTGAGGGACTTGTGACGTAAGCTATACTGTACATGTATGAGGGAAGGACTAGGTATATATAATACCATGTTGAG
>JAODUE010000001.1:3442823-3456437 GCA_027564755.1 Amblyopsis hoosieri
GGCTGTGAAAGCTGTATTCAGAAGCATTGTTATATTCCTGGAAGGAGGTTATGTATAGATTTTATTATAATTGTTACCATGTCTCTGGTGTAAATAAACACAAGGGTTTGAAACCAAAGGAGTAACCTGGCTCTCTTCTACCGCTCGAGACTGACATCACCACAGCTTCAAGCAGGGTTGGGGGAATCCTGGTCCTGGAGGACCGCTGTCCTGTATGTTTTAGATGTCTCCCTGCTCCAACACACCTGATTCATATGAAGCCTGATAACGACCATAATCAAATCATATAGCCTGTGTAATGAAAGCTTCGGTGGTGACGTCAGCTCATGTTTATCAAACTAAGTTTGTATATCTGTATATGAGTGGGTGTGAGAGAGAAGGCACACATTCCAGTAAAATATTTATCCATGTGTCTCCGTTAATAATGCACTATGCCAACCTCTTAGTTCTGAGCCTCGCCTGGCCAACTTCCACTGAAAACAACAGTCACAGTCACAGATTCACAAAAATGAAAGTCCAGATGTGAATTTTAGCACAGTTGCTTATAAGGGTCAGTTAATAACAGTTTATCATAAGCATAATGAGGGCAGTTGACTTACAAAATATTTTCTGAAAATCTAATGCGTGAAGCAACATTATGAAAGTTATTTAAACTAAACACAGCCGCTTACCAAAAACTTAAAATTTTACTGGAATGATTCGTATAGCCTTTTCACCCCAGCTCTCTCTCTCTCTCTCTCTCTCTCTCACATTCTATTTTCCTCCCTCCCTCCCTCTATCCTTAACCCATCCCTCCTCCCTTATCCCTCTCTCGCAGGATGATCTCTTCATTAAGGAGAAGAGGAGTGACGCTGTCATCTGCGAACAAGGGACTATTTTATGCTGCTGCCTGCTCTGCACTCAATTTCTCTCCATATTGACTCTAATAATCTCAGTGCAGTGAGATCCATGCTAGCCAACACAGATGTGAAGTGAGCAAACATACTGCACGCTCACTCACACTCTCTTCTACCTCTCTCGCATATCTCTCTTCCACCTTGAGGCTTTACCTATCCTCTAAAACGCATAGCACACACACACACACACACACACACACACACACACACACAGGCACACACACACATATGCGCACACACAAAATTAGGGATTAACAGTGAGGCCGAGTAGTAAATTCCAATCCAGACAGACTCTAATCTGATTTGAGGGCAGAGAGCATTCCCTCACAAGTCTGCTGTGTGTGTGTGTGTGTGTGTGTGTGTGTGTGTGTGTGTGTGTGTGTGTGTGTGTGCGCGCATGTGGGTGTGTGGGTGTGTGCCATGTGTGTGTGTGCGTGCGCATGTGTGTGTGCGTGCGCATGTGTGTCAGCACTGACAGGCACATTTAGACTCAACCGTGACCTTTTGAAGCGGCAGGGGAAGAGGCCAAAAGATGAAAGAGGAAAAATGCAGTGTTGAGTTTTAACATCTTGGAATGTCACTGTACTGTGTGTGTATGTGTGTAGATGTGTGTGTGTGTTTGTGTGTAGATGTGTGTGTGTGTGTGCCGTTTTACTGTCATACCCAAACAGTTTTTATGCAAAAATCTCGAGGTTGCCAGAACATTTGTGAGAGAGATGATTTTATTTCAATTTTTTTTACCAGTAAATATTCCTGCAGAGCTGAAAAAATACTTTAATTTAACATATTTGTTCAATATCCAATTCAAAATCAGTTCTTAAAACTGTCAGTGTAGCCATGAATGTATGGTAGAAATTGATTGTTTGCGTGCACAATTCATGCATGTAAATGTTTCCGTATAACAGCCTTACCAATTGGCCGGCCACCTTATTGACTGTAACTAGGTTGGACAAAACAGGATAGTAGGCTATAACCAGAAAACAGACAGTTGACAGAGGTTCTGTCAGATTCCAAACTTGCTCAACTGTTATTGGAGGACAGGGCAAAAAACGGGCGGGGCTTGGGATCGGTCAATTTATATACCTGTAGCTCGTGTTTGGGTGAGGCAGGCTGGCTGGGGGATTACATGGTGACTCACAGCAGCACTCCAACCATGAGATGGTCTCTTCGGTGGGTCCTGTACAGCTGTTGTTAATCCCCCCTGTGGAGCTGCAGCGCATCCCTGCCCATATGGGCCTAAGTGCCTTGGGAGACCCGGGTTTGAATCCGGCCTGCGGTCGTTTCCCAATATCTCTCTCACCCTTCATTGTCCTATCCAATTAAGAGTACCCATTACATCCTTTAACCAAACAGAAGCACGGTAGATGGGTTTAAGGACTTGCTCAAGGGCACTTCAGTACTTGTGAACAGATAGATGTGAGATGGTTCTTATAGCTGCAAACATACAGTAGCATAGTCCGTTTAATGTAAAAAAAAAGTATACTTCATTCATCCAAACCTGAAATAAAAGAATAGTTTAATGTCTAGTGTGTGATGCGTATTACATTTTAAAGATGCTGTAGGTAAGAGTTGAGAGCTGCAATGAAAGCTATAGCTAAAAGAGAGCTAGCTAAAAAGAGAGCTAGCTAAAATAGAACAAAAGTACTATTTTAAACGACCCCAAAAAAAAAGCAAATAGCCCCTAAACGCCTCTTACTCTACTCCCTTTTCCTGGAGCTCATTCTGTGGAGCTGTGGGAAAATAGGCCTTGATTGGTCAGAATCTTTCTGGGATGCTGCCAAAATCTAAATCGACTTTTAAAGAGGAAAGGGCTGTCAACTAGAGAATTCTCAGAGACCATTTGACTCACAGTTGATGGATGACTGTCATTTCTACGAAAGTGCATTACATTCATAGCTCTAAAGTCCTAACTACAGCACCTCTAATGCTAATATAGAGCAAGAAAATAGATCCATTCCACAGTACATGATACAGTACACACCAGGACAAGTTGTTTAGTAGGTAAGTGTGTTTGAGTTGATTTTGCATAGATCTTTTCTGTATTGCTTACCTGTTTTCTTTATGCTCTCATGCCTTGCTTGTAGCCTTCATATATTAATATGTACAGCCCTTCGCCTTTCTCTGTATCGACTGTATACTGTATATGTTTCCCTTTTTGCGTTCTAAGCAAACGTTCATCGATGACTGTAGTGTACTTTTATATAATGGAGGTCATAAACACCTTTGTCTGGCATTAGTCATAATCTAATTTCTCATAATCCCTGTGAGATATCTGTATTTAAACACACGCACGCACACACACACACACACACACGCACACACATACTACAACAGGACAGGACAGTTGTCCTTCTCCACTGGGGAAGGATAGTCTGTGTACAGTATAGGTGTATTAGGACTATACCTCTGAGTGCAATGTCGATGAGACACCCATCAAAATGACTTACATGAATCTGTTGGGTTCTAGTGTCACAGCGTTATTTTTAGCTTGATCACAACTACTCTTATCAAGTCGCGCTCTAAGGCCAACTTCCTGTAGCCTATGCTGACATGATCAGTAGACTCTTCAGAAAACCCTATGAATTCTTATTCATTACAGTAAATATCCTTGAGCATGATGTCAGACCCTTACATGTTTTGTAATACGTCAGTGAACTCATAAGACCCTTTGGAAAAATCAAATATGTCATCCAGGCCAGCTACAGTTACTAGTTACCAGACTAAAACTATAATCAGTAATGTCATTTTTGGATTATCTAAATTTAGTAACATTATCAGATTACTTTTCATTACTTTTAAGATTACTTCACGCCTAAATGGTGTTCTTTGAAATGCCATCCAAAACAATATACTGCGTTGGCTTGTCAAAATATTGATATTTTGTGACCATTGCTCAGTGGAGCAGATAAAAAGTAGGATGCAGGAATAAGAGAACATTGATTGTTTATGCATTTTCTATTGTAAACATCCCTGTTAAATTTGAAAGTAGTCCTAGAAGTAATCATCTACATTTAAAAAAATACCTGTAATCTGATTCTGCTATTTTATCTGACTGTAACTTTAATGAATTACAGTTACTGGTTTTTTGTAATAATTTACTTTCCAACCCTGGTAAAATACCAAATGTGTATTTTCATGTATAATCAAATTAATTAATTATATGATTATATTGTTAAAAGGTATAGATTTCTAAATAATGTCCTTTTGAGTCATACTCGAATGGAAAACCAGCAGGCAATGTGTTCATTGTGAAGTTTAATCGTGCAGTTTAAAGCATTGTGTGCAAGTGTATTTTCTATACATTGAAGTACATTTGCCTGAATTAAAGTTGTGATGTCGGATGGATAATCGTGGTCATTATTAACCATTATATTTAAGCAAAAACAATCTGCTTGTACAATAGACCAATGTCCTCCTGCACAACCATAATACTACATGCACAGTATAAATGTGTGCAAACAGATGGCAGTGATGAACACATCTGAAAGCATGGGTGACATTATTATTTTATATTTTAAGCAACACACATTATGACCAGGACAGACCAACGTCAATATATATCATCAAGATATTTTGAAAATAGATTCCTCAAAAGTTCAACATATAATTTACAAGAATATAAATACAAAGAGGTTGTTAAAGGTACTACTGTATATAGATACTATTAGGTTCAAAAGTGTATTGCATAATTAATGTTGACAGAACCATTCATCAACAAGCCAACAAGACATGGAGCAAGGGAAACACATGGGGGACATCCTACTGGGGACACAGAGCAAGGGAAACACATGGGCGACGTCCTACTTGGGACACAGAGCAAGGGAAACACATGGGGGACATCCTACTGGGGACACGGAGTGAGGGAAACACATGTTAGACATCTTACTGGGGACACAAAGTGAGGGAAACACATGGGGGACATCCTACTGGGGACACAGAGTGAGGGAAACACATGGGGGACATCCTACTGGGGACACAAAGTGAGGGAAACACATGGGGGACGTCCTACTGGGGATACGGAGCAAGGGAAACACATGGAGGATGTCCTACTGGGGACACGGAGTGAGGGAAACATATGGAGGATGTCCTACTGGGGACACGGCGCGAGGGAAACACATGGGGATGTCCTACTGGGGACACTGAGCGAGGGAAACACATGGGGAACGTCCTACTGGGGACTTGGAGCGAGGGAAACACATGGGGGACGTCCTACTGGGGACACAGAGCGAGGGAAACACATGGGGGACGTCCTACTGGGGACACGGAGTTAGGGAAACACATGGGGGACGTCCTACTGTGGACAGAGCAAGGGAAACACATGGAGGACGCCTTCCACGGCACCAAGCACTATCGGTGTGTGAATTTACCATTTGAGAGTAGAATTAAGACTGTCTGTCAGCAGTGGTGGGCTATCTGTCGGCTATACGTGTAGACAGGGCTGGGTAGGTTACTTTTTAAATTATTGCTGACAGTAATGAAAGGTTAATAAGAGAACAAATTATTGTTTTATGCATGTTAAAAAAATTAACCGATACTTTTACACAGCTGGCTCCGTAAATAGGAACACAAAAATACCGGGCACAACAACAAACTACAAGAGTACAGCCCTCAAAGTGTGAGGTGGCACTGTTTTGATTTGAGTTTGACGTTAGATTGACTGACCCTGCCTTTAACCCTAGATTAACCCTTTGCTACCATAAGAGGCTAGCTAGGTTAGCCCAGGTTTAGCTCTTAGCCTCGGGCTAAGGATATGCAGTATGAAAAAGCCTATTATAGAGATTGTCTCATTTGAAGAAGCTGATAAGCGGTTGAAGGAACAGTCCCACGGTTCCCAGAACACACACCGTCACAAACACCCACAGGAAGATCCTGTCAATCACCATGGCAACGTACTTCCAGTCATCCTCCACCTGGAGGAAAGGACAGAAAATGAGGAGGAAGGATTTAAGGTAAAGAAGTAAAAAAACAAACCCATCCTTTCTGTTAAAGTCTACAGTACATGTTGTACCATTCTCAGGTGGATGGCATCTGAGAAAGCCATAATGCATTAGCATCGATGCCAGCTATTACTTTTACTACTGATTAATGGGAAGCTTTAAAGCTTTAAGCCCATAGGACAGGGCTATTCAACTCCGGTCCCGGAGGGCCGTCACCCTGCATGTTTTAGATGTCTCCCTGCTCCAACACACCTGATTCAAGGTTGTTAGGAGCCTGATAACGACCAGTTCATTTGAATCAGGTGTGTTGGAGCAGGGAGAGATCTAAAACATGCAGGACTGGAGTTGAATAGCCCTGCCATAGGACAATGTGTGTGTGTGTGTGGCTGCTGAGGCATTGTGATCTTGAAATTATAGTATATTTTATCTTTCACGTCTTTCCCCGTCTTCTCTTCATCTATACTGAACAAAAAGCAACACAATATTTGATGTAGTGTGCAGTTTGTATGCTTATTTCAGGGATGTCCAAGCCACCATAATGTCATTTTTCAAGATAAAAATGTTGATAGAGCAGCCTTGTATTGTGACCTGTCCAATGTACACCTGTGCAATGCTCATGCTGATTAATCAACTTTGATGTGCTAATTAATACCTGTGAGGTGAATGGATTATCTTGGCAGAGGTGAAGTGTTTGCTAACATGTAACAATACATAATATTATTAACAAAATATCAAATTATTAACATAATTTGAAATAAATAAATGTATTGTGGAAAATGGGAGCAAAAGTGCTATTTTATTGTGTTCAGTTTACGTCTTAATCACTTATCTACTGTGACCTACTGTGTGTGCATCAGCGAACACTGCCAAGGCTATGTTTATTAAGTCAATGTGTGCGTGTGTGCGTGTATGCGTGCGCATGTGTGTTTGCCGAGCGGTCAACTGTGGGCTATTGGACCAAGGCTGTTAAGGGAGGAAATGTGTCAATTCCTTTTGCATCATTAAAAGATTCGGGTCTTACTAATAAAAGATGGTGCGCACAACAAACATACCAGGCCAACCCAGAGAGCATACAGGAGGCTTACCCTAAATGCTGCATCTGTTACACAAACAAGAAGCTTTACATCCTTATTATACAGTAGAGTGCATGAACATGGTTTTTAATGCTCTTTTAGCTATCAACCAGGTGCACACTAATCCTGAAGACAATGCAGTAATGACACCTAACCACCGTGACAAGAAATCTATTTTACCCGTGCATGAACAAATCTACATATCCTAGCATAGCATTTTGCCACCTGTGCTATGCTAGGATATGTAGATTTGTTCATTCACGGGTAAAATAGATTTGACCTGTGCGGTACAATCTAGGGATCTACATTACACTATGCTATGCTACACTATGTAATGTTATGCTACTCTACACTATGTTATGCTGCCCTATTCTATGGTATGTTATGCTATCACATGCTACGTTGTTCTACAATATGCTACGCTATGCTATGATACCTTATGCTATGTCACGCTAGGCTATGTTATTCTACACTATGCTACATTATGCTATGCTATGCTACAATAAGCTACACTATGCTATGATATGCTATCTGATGCTATGCCATGCTATTCTTTGCTGTGCTATACTATGCTACGTGCTATGCTACCATTCCATACCTCTTTGGCTTTATTCCGAGTCCTCATGTTCTCAGCGATGTACTTGACGCTCTCAATGGCCTGTTTGATCTCCGGCGACACCACTGAGAACGCCAGCACCGTGCTGACCGGCGGTGGCGTGGCACTCAGGGCCCTGGGCATCTTGGACAGCTTGGACTCGACGGGACCTTGGCTCACGCAGGCCTGGCGATGAGGTGGCACCACCGGCGGGGGCACAGGGATGGGCACCTCCTTGCCTCTGTATGGGTACCTCCTGTTCACGTTGCGTTTTATCTCCCTGGGTGCCTCCCCGTGCGCCACGCAGTTCATGGAGCCTCCCGCTGTGGAGGAACCTCCTCCTCCTCTAACAGCGGGGCCATCCAGCGGCACACCCCCAGCGATACCCCCGACACCTGCGCCTCCCACGACCACTAGTGCTTCACCACAACCTGCTACTCCTCCTCCAAGGCTGTGCTTCTTGCTACTAGCTACCACAGTGCTCCCAAGTCCTCCTGCACCTCCACCAGATCCTCCTCCACCTCCACTTCCTCCAGTACCTCCTGCTGCTGACGGGGAGGCTCCACCGGCGATGCTTCCGGAGAAGGAGGAGGAGGAGGAGGAGCAGCCCTGGTTGACGGGCCTCCTCATCAGCAGCGCCCGGGGCAGCACCTCCAGGAACACGGCCCGCACCCAGTCCGGCATGGTGTGGGTCATGGGCGTGCGGTAGTGCACGTTGAGCACGAACACCGTGATGACGATGCTGAGCGTGACGAAGATCATGGTGAAGAGCAGGTACTCGCCGATCAGCGGGATGACGAGGGACGTGGACGGGATGGTCTCGGTGATCACCAGCAGGAACACGGTGAGGGAGAGCAGCACGGAGATGCACAGCGTGACCTTCTCGCCGCAGTCGGACGGCAGGTAGAAGACCAGCACGGTGAGGAAGGAGATGAGCAGGCAGGGGATGATGAGGTTGATGGTGTAGAAGAGGGGCAGACGGCGGATGTAGAAGGAGTAGGTGATGTCCGGGTAGATCTCCTCGCAGCAGTTGTACTTGATGTCGTGCTTGTAGCCCGGGGCGTCGATGATCTCCCACTCGCCACTCTCCCAGAAGTCTTTGAGGTTCACCTGGTGAGACATGGACGGAAGTGGGAAATAGCAGTTTGATTGGAGTTTGATGTGTTACTGTACTGCCCAGTATGAAACATGTTCAGGATTTTATTTGTTCATAAATATGAACAAGTTTGTAATTATAATGGTTTTACATTTTGATTTTCTAGATATATATTTTTTAATCTGTTTTGATAGTGTCTAGTTTGTTCTTCCTTATCACAGCTTTGTGTCACCCAGCCTCACTCCGTGCACAGTAATGTTTATTAAAACATGGAGCAAATCATTCTGATTCTGCTATAATTTTAGTGAATCAATGTAAGACTTTTCTTTTTTACTTGGGTCATTCCTCATTACAGCTTTGTGTGGTTCCCTCTGACCTTCAATGTTCCACCGACCTTTGAGCCTATGAGCACCAGGTCAATCTTGGCTTTGTCGTATGTCCAGGAGCCAAACTTCATGGAGCAGTTCTGGTAATCAAAGGGGAAGTAGGTGATGTCCATGGGGCAGGAAGACTTAAAGATGGCCGGGGGCACCCAGGTGATGGTGCCATCATACTTCAGCAGTGCTTTAGTCTTGTCTTCTACCAGGAAATCACCTACAGCACTTAGAGAGAACATAGAGCAGAGCATTGTAGCAAACGTGTCAATCACTCTTTCATCAGAGTTAAAAGGTCAGTGTTTACAGTTAAGTCTCATAAATACATTTAGTAAGTTAAGCAATGAATCCTGCAGTCAAAGCCAGTCAGTTTGTGGTATGGCCAGGCTATATAGAACCATGTGATATAGTGCAGTATGTGTCACTCGCTGTTAGCCTGTAGCAGCTTCATCAACAATGCTAAGAGTAAGAGACATCTCAATCTGGCTCGTGTTTCAGTCAGATAGTGGATAATGTACTCCAGGCATTAGGTTACTCATGCTGTTTGCAGTATGACACATCGTAAAGCAAGTCATTGGTAAAAAAGATTTCCCATGTCTAACCTGGGGTCTTCCTAATGTTGCATGGTGCAATGAAATTCGTACTTGTTGTATAAGACGATGTCGGGCCTCCAGATCTTGTTGGAAGGAACTCGTATGAACTCAATCCCATCATACTCAACTGGGGCCCACTTCAACTTGTAGTCATTCCAAATCTAAAAGACATCAGGCAAACCAATGTTTCATCGAATCCCTACTATACATCCTTATTTACAACCAACATTGGTTGTTAATGGAGGTCATTGTTGGGCACTTACATGTCTCAGCCATAGATTGGTCTCCATTATCTGATTCACCTCATCCTGAGAGGACAAATGGAGAGGTAATAAGATGGGATTCATGCGACTTGATTTTACTTGAATGTTTTCTTGAGTGCAATGTCAACATTTTGTACAACATGTAATATTCCGCTTCCTACCACTTTGACAAGTTGTGACATGGAGACCTCAAACTTCACCGTGACTGGATCAGAGACATTTTCCACCGGTCGGATGAACTGGTTGTATCTCCGGAACAATTTCCGGAATAGTCGGTCCTCACCTTTTGATGAATAGCAGCCTATGAAGAAGAAACAGAGGAATGGAGACTGAAGAAATGCTGTTAACACTGAAAGAGTGATATGGAGAAATTATATTCAAAGCATGTCTGCCTTGAATTTAATTGAAGTTGAATATTCATACTAAAGACTCAAGGGATGTGTAAATCTACAGTGTTTCAGAATGTTCAGTACCACTTGGCAAGTACATAATACTTTTTTCTTCTTACACATTCCCTCTTTGTATAATTACCGTTTTAATTAAATGTGTATATTTGCTGCATATAGAATTGCCAGACGACTGTGAGTGGTGAAAATGCACCATTTTAGAAATAAAACATTGAAAGCTTGAAAACCTTTATAAAATCTCAGACTTCCAAAGCAGTCTTTGTTTGGTAAATGTACTGTGTGTGTACACACAGTACACACGCACGCCTGTCCAAGCAGAAAACGCGCCTGTCCAAGCAGAAAACGTTACATCACTTGAGAGGACACAACCACACACACACACACACACACACGCAAACACCACATTGACGCAATGCCAAACCGTCACACCACATAACCAAAACACACCCGACCTCTTGCTTAATCCGTTGACGTCAGCTTCTTAAATATTTATCTCAGACTGTCTTTGTCTTTCCATTCTCTTTTCTTTCCTCTCACTCCATCTTCTTCTTCCTTCCCCTCTGTTGTACTTTTGCTTCAAGCCTGTCCTCTTTTCTGCTTCCTTTATCCATCCTTACTTTCTTCTGGCTAAGTGAACACGGCCTTGGGAAGGGCATAGCCTGTGTTTGGCCACCCTTGCGGCAGACACAGCTCCTAAAACATTGGTATTCTGTTCCGCAGTAAACCGTAAACTGCAAGTTTTAAAGACCAAGTGCATGGTTGTAAGTCATGACATGGCATAGCGATCAGCAGAGAAACACATATTTTTCGAGATATACCTCAGCACTAAAATAAATGACACACTCTAGCATTGCAGGCAACGTTGACAAACACTTCTTTTTCAGAGTATAAGGTAAAACAGGCAAACAATAATAGTGAATCACCAACACTCTTGCATCATCCAGTTCACACAAAAAAAACTGAACCAAACAACATTCCAGCATTTATCCACAAAATGATCCTCTTATAACAGACAAAGAGTAAAGGTGCTGCATTTAGCAGCAGATGGAAAATAGTATGCAGCAAAACCAGCAGCAATGATTGATAATGAAATGATAACAAATTATTACAGACTAAATATTGTTGACCCACTGAACAATGAATCTGTATATGTATTTACAGCTGTACTGAGAAGACATTAATTCAGTTGTTGTGCTTGCTGCGTAAAAAGTAATACAGAAACTTTTCAACTTTTCCAGAAGATTCCTGAGGTCACTGGCACAGCCGAGTTAAGCCTTAAATCATAATGAAACCTCTCTCCTGAGTCATCTATAATTTCAGCACTTTGCACCTGCCTTAACAAAATGCCTGTGCTGCTTCCTGATTTGTTGCACTCGCAGAACCTCGTTTAAGACTAATTGGTAGAGGGGAAATGAGGGCAATTATAATCTGTCTATTAATTGGCCTTTTTTTTTTCAGTGTGAAAAATAAAAAAAAATGTAAACGCTGCTGTATGGTCTCCTTGTCTATTAAGTGTGTGCTTAACCTAACGAAAACTAATTACAACCTTTGCCATTTCACCTACTGTATACGCTGACACACTAACTGCTCACTGTGAGACTAAATTGAGGGTTTTAGTCACATGGTTTTGTATGTGAGAGCGGAAAGCAAAGAGCCCTAGATGTCTACTCCTCTGGGAAACTTGGGATGTTATGCAAGAAGAACAATTTAAAGTGTTAAACCTTTTATAAGACTCTCATATAACTTTGCTACTTTAAGAACATACGTGAAATGAGCACTCAGATAGAAAGCGACAATCTGATTTCAAATCAGACTGAAACTTTTTCTCATAACTTTCTGACATCTACAACTAAATAATCAACTAAATGTAATGTTTCTGGTTAGGCCTGCTCCCCTGTATAAACTTGACCATGCTGAAACATGAGGAGAATTCCCTCGATTTTTCTTTCAGCCTCACATCTCAGCATGCCAACTAAAGCAAGAGCCTTTTGTTCTACAAAGGCCGCTGATGAGAAAGCCAAGTCAAGCAGCAGCATACATTAGTCCCCTCGGTCAATTGACATTGATTGATTTAGCATTAACTAACCAAAGATGTGTCCGTCTCTGGTCTCTCATGCTTACTGGATCGTAAAGCTCCAGAGAGCCCCACTGGCCGGCCCCAATATCCAGGTGCGGCTGCTTTGATCAGGCATGTGTTTGCTGTCACCATGCCAACACGGGAGTATGTGCCAACACTGAACCAACGAAATACCCTCCGTAATAGACAGTTGACATTGTGTGTGTGGGTGTGTGTGGGTGTAGGTCTGTGTGTGTGTATGTGTGTGTGTGTGTCTCAAGTCAAAGGGAGAGACGAGATAGAACTGAGTGAAGGAACTAGAGCAAGAGGGAGAGAAAGAAAGAGACAGAGAGAAAGAGAGAGAGAGAGAGAGAGAGAGAGAGAGAGAGGGAGAGAGAGAGAGATAGTCACTGCATGCTATCCAGGGTTTTTGTTAACTTAACTGCGTTGAGTGTGTTGAATGATTTACAGTGGTATTCCGTTTGATTAGTGTGTTTGTGACCATGTGATTAGCACAACTAGCGCTGTTTGTTCACTTATGACGTCTGTCTGCGTTTATGTTACAGTAATGAATGTTGCATTGCCCATATTTCATCAGCCAGTTGTCTTATGCTGATGATACCTGTATGGTGGTAACCAATTCAAATGTTACATTTGTCAGATGGCATGTGAATGATAGTTATAGGCTTAGCTCTCAGTGTCTTAAGGGGTTATTATAACACTAAAGGGGTGTTTATAAAACAACAAAGAGGAGAAATGCTTGTTCAATGGAAACTGTATGAATAAATATCACATCAGGGCCGCAGGGCCAGTCCACAACAGTATCCTTCCGCAGGGCCAGTCCACAACAGTATCCTTCCGCAGGGCCACTCCACACATTAAAACGCATTGTGAAGCAAAGCGTAGTACTACGGCTTTGTTGATATGAGCGGTGTTCGCCACTTTGTTCATGTTGCTTTCGGAGCCAGGGCTGTGCAGAAGTACCATATTACTTTTTCAACATGCACAGAAAACAGTAAGCTAGCTAAATGTAATGGGATAAATTATCAGTTTGTAGGCAGAGATATCGAGCGGACAAACATAGTTTGATAGAAAGATAATGTGCAAAAGGATAGAGGGATAGAGGTATATATATATATATATATATATATATACTGTATATATATATCAGCAAAATGCATATATTTCTTCAGTCCATCCAACCCCCCCCCTCTCTCTATCCCTTCTGTGTCTGCTACTCTGACTCTCTCTCTCTCTCTCTCTCTCTCACTCTCTCTCTCTCTCTCTCTCTCTCACACAACACGCCCCTCACAAAGGGGACACA
>JAODUE010000001.1:3456537-3466674 GCA_027564755.1 Amblyopsis hoosieri
CAACACACACACACACACACACACACACGCACACATGACACTATAATATCAGGTAAGACCATCTCGTCTTTCAAAAGCCAAACTGAGGGTAGGACCTTGTAAAACAAACACACACGGGTCATAGAATTCCCTTAAAGAGTCCCTTGTGTCCTAGTTGACCCTATCTTATCTTCTGCACTGAATCCTCACTGCGCCTGCGCGC
The DNA here is from genome assembly GCA_027564755.1 of Amblyopsis hoosieri. Classification (NCBI taxonomy): domain Eukaryota; kingdom Metazoa; phylum Chordata; class Actinopteri; order Percopsiformes; family Amblyopsidae; genus Amblyopsis; species Amblyopsis hoosieri. Next base: position 3,456,740 of record JAODUE010000001.1, read on the forward strand.
TACGATAGAACGAATCCCACGCGCTGACTTCATCGCGACTTCCTGTTTGTTCCGTTGCCACGGTGACCGGAATGTAACGCTGCACAAGATTGGTCGGAGATGAGTCATCGGAGGCTGGTCCGGTCCCGCATCAGGTCCGCCCCCGGGGACGCCTGAACCACAGCAATAACCATCCCCCCGCCCTGCGGTAAGAAGCAGAGCTTCACGGATAGGCCTATAATATATATATACTACTACTACTACTACTAATACTACTACTACTACTAATAATAATAATAATAATAATAATAATAGTACATTTTATTAGAGGACGCCTTTCAAGACACTCAAGGACATCTTACATTACAAATACAAAGACACATAATGTAAAACATAGGCGATATCATTTACTTTATTCCGCTGCATGTCTTTTTATTCTGGGAAAACGGGGAGTGGAACCGATAAGATGTCACGTGGTTATGGTAGACCTATACTGAACCTTACAAGCAGCACTACACCTTTATTGAGCCGCAATAAGGAATCTGGGCTGGTCACCTTCCAGCCCATTAGGTTGTGTAGACATGGCTAGATTCACATATATATATATATTGTTAATAATAAATAATATTCTATAAGACTAGGCCTAACACTTTAATAATACTAGTAGTAACAATAATATAATTTTTATATAATTCTTATAAATTAAACTTTATTTATAGAACACCTTTAAAAACCGAGTTTACGTGCTCTGGACAGAACAAAGCAGAATATTCAGTCAAAAGAAAAGCACAATTAAAGGTAAAAGACGATCAGGATCGCTACAAAGTGCATCATTTATCAATATGGCCGACGCAACAGTGATTGTCCGGTTACCTAGTTGTCTAATGTGTTCACCAGATTAGACAAGACGCTATAGTTTCACTTCGGACGGAGTCGGGCTGCTCGTTTTAACAAACCACCGCGCTTCCTCCGCCCCAGTCAAGTGGACACTGCGGGCTTCGTTGGCGCTGTTCCACGAACGGGACGTCCCACCACGTTCACGCTATGCAACTTGCACCCAAACTACCGTCTGCCAGCGCTGGTGTTTGCGTCTCTCCCGACCTCCTTGTCCCGTTAAGTCATAACGTCACCGACGCGGTAACCTTCCCCTCGTCTCGCCTGGCTGCCCGGCGTCTCGGTATTACTGTAGCCCCGCCCCTCCTCCTCGCTCCGTCCCTCCTCCTCCAACCTCCGGACGGGACCGCGATGATTTAGAAGTTTAGGAATCCCGCGTGACGTCACCGCGGGGTGATGTAATGCCACTGTAAATAGATCGTATTGTAATCGCGCTCCACTCCGCAACGTGGTTCCTCTCAGGTCCGCTTGTCCCGTGCTGCCGCTGTCCGAGGTGAGAGCTAGAGAGAGAGAACGGGTAAAGGCTGCCTCACACCACACTTACCAGATTCGTATTGTTGCGTGAAATGTGATTTCGTGGTTTTCTGTTACCGGAGCGCCAGCCGGCTGTGTGTGCGTGTGTGTGCGTGTGTGTGTGTGTGCGTGTCTATTTGGGGGGTGTGACTATATATCCTTTCCAGAAGTCCAGTGCGTCGGCTTGTTTATGAGCCGAACAGGTTTCTTATGTCTCCGCTGAACGGACAGTAACGGTAGGCTCCGTGCTGTCGCTTGTTCGTCGCTGAGGAACTGAAGTTTGTTTTTTGGAGAGTTTTGGAAGTTTTGAATGGCACGTGGCTGGCTACAGGCAGGTGATTGTTACAACTTCTTAGCGTGTGTATTCTCGTTTACTGTACATGATGTGCGAGCGAGGCAGAGATGTATAGTCGCTATCTCAGCTGTTTAATATTATTAAGAGGTGATGGAACATATGACCGTCTACATTAGCCGGTGTTCTTATGGCGCCGAGTGGGACCTTTGGTCCCGTTTGTTCTTTTAGGCGCTATTAATTGGAGAAACACCAATCCGTTTTCCTTATTTATTTCTTTGAAGAGTTGTCGAGTTTGTGTAGTCGGGGTGACGTCAGCGTGCAGAGTTGATGTAATCTGTTACCGCCTGCATAAATATGCTGAATCAACATATCAGATAGACACTTCCTCTGTCTGCCTGCCTGCTTGTCTGTTTGTCTACCTGCCTGTTTGTCTACCTGTCTGCTTGTCTAACTGTCTGTCTCATAGTCACTCTTAGACACACAACACACTCACATACACATTTACAAACCTATGATGTCAACTTGTTGCTGGGGGACAGGTTCCAACCTGTCAGAAATGAAGGACCTCCCTTTCTCGCTGTCTGTGTGTGTGCGTGTGTGTGTGCGTGTGTGTGTGTGTGTGTGTGTGTGTGTGTGTGTGTATGCGTACATGTGTGCGCGCGTGTGTGTATGTGGTTATAGGAGGAAGGCAGCACAGAGGTCATTGAGAGGTCAAGATAGCATGCACCCTGCCTAGAGGTGTGTCTGTGTGTGTGTGTGTGTGTGCGTGTGTCACATATAGGAAACTGACAGTAACAGCCTTGTGGTCACTAGATGCAGATTCTTACACCAATCATTATTATTATTATTATTAGATAGCTTCATGTTAGCCTGCGAGCTAAGCTATAGCAACTAGCCAGAGGGTCGTACTGTAGTTATTAACCCCTAGCAGACAAGTTGTGCTTTGTAACTTTGCAACTAGCCCACCATTAACACCTATCGCTGTCAGTCACACAAATCTTTTTGCTTTCAGAACCCCCCCCCCCACCACACACACACACACACACACACACACACACACACACACACACACACACACACATTAAAGGTAAAGTCAGTGATTGTACTGTAAGTTAATACACTGTCAAGGTCCTGCTAGCTGTCTGCTCTGTATGCAGTACTGAAATAATAATCTGGTGTTTCTACACAGCCATGGCTCTGTTAATGGAACACAAACAAAGTGGTGCAGACCGCACCGCACATCACTATCCCAACCTTGGCAATATGTGTCCAATGTGTGTGTGTGTGTGTGGGGGGGCTTCTGAGGGAGCAACTTGTGGCACTGAAGGGAGACGTGTGTGTGTTTTGATCCAGTTCAAATATCAACAACATTTATCCAGCATCACTGACTCTGCCTTTCACCGCTGGTCATTTAGCTGAGGTTCTATCTGAGGCCCCCATCACACGGAGATGGGCTGTCTGTTCCAAAGAGAACGGCTGTCCCATTGACGAACAGTGCGAAGGCGGCTCCGCACCTTGCGCTTAAAAGTTGAGAATGTTTAAACGTTTATGCGGGTCTAAAAAAAAGCACACAAAAAAAAACGCTAAACGCCATATAAAAGCTCATGCCAGTCACACTGTGCCATAGGACAACAATGGTGTTGCTGGTGACGCATGTCTTCTGACGTGTCTCTGTGATCCGGGCCTATAGAGATGTTCATATTCTATGCAAGCTACGCGGACAAGATTGCAAACCAGTGCTACGCATGTATTTTTAGTGTCAGTTGGTGCTCTGATATATATCGGCATTTTCTATAAAGTGGTCTAAATCTTCAGGCATAGAGAAAAAAACAGGAAACCTGACGGAAATGTGACATTTTTTATTTTTAGCGACGTTAATTGACATGTGAGCTTTCTCTGGTGTCTCCGCCCCTTTGACACTCTGAACGCACTAAGTGCAGGCATGGAGGGAGAGACGAACAAATCAAAAAAGTCATGAATAAATGCATAATATAACTATATCAATATAAACGATATTGTCTAATCTTGTATCTCTTTTGAAAAAATTCCTATGTACCGATATATAACGGTATATCGCCCAGCCCTAGTGAGTGGTGTTCGCCACTTTGTTTATGTTCCAATTTACACAGCCATGGCTGTGTAAAAGTATCAGATTATTTTTTCAGCACACACAGAAAACGGTAAAATACTGTATATTTGACCAACATTTGACAAAAGGTGTATTACCTTACAATTAGCTTGCAATAGCTGAATATACCTGTAAGTATTACAAGGAGCAGATAGAGGTCATACATCTTATACTTAATTCACCAAATATAGTATCTCCTTGCATTATGCTATTTTATCGTATCTTGCTTATCTTGCGTTGAATAACCAGATACTTCTACACAGCCCTGGCTCCGTAAATAGCAACATAAACAAAGTGGTGCACACCGCTCACATCAGCAAAGCAGCAGTACTACGCTTTTTTTCACAGTGTGTTTCGATGTGTGGAGCGGCACCGCGGAGGAATATTGTTTTGATCTGTGATTGAAGTTAGCAAGCGCTCTTCAGAATGACTAACCCTGCCTACTATGTAGTACAAGGAGGGGTCTTCTTGGGGTCTTCTTACAGGTATAGGCCAACGCAAGGGCTCAAACCCACAACCTTCTGGGTGGGAGTCCAGCACTTTTACCTGACCTGTCCCTTTAAATGTAGAGACACACACACACACACACAAAATGGCCTGGGGTGATGTATAAGTGTGTGTGCGTGTGTGTGTGTGTGTGTGTGTGTGTGTGTGTAGTAATGAAACTAGACTGATGAGACTGTGGAGACAGGATACCTGGTCTCCCAGGAGATACTGCATGTTACCATAGCAACAGACCAGACAATGTCTAGAGCAATGTTGTGATGCTTATGGTGTGTGTGTGTGTGTGTGTGTGCAGGTGTGTTTGGGACATGAATGACGAACAGGACAGGCCTTACCTGCTATGCAGCGCTGCGGGCTGTTCCCAGGTGAGTTGTGTGTGTGTGTGTGTGAGCATTATTCTAAGTTTAATTGTAATTGTTATTTAAGATTTTGAAGATATAGAATATTTAAAGATCATAAACTATGTTCATGATTCATGACATATATGAGAGAGAGTTCTACTGTCTCGCACCATTCAGTGAGAACACAGTAATAGAGAGAGAGAGAGAGAGAGAGAGAGTTCTACTGTTCTGGTCTGTTTGCTGCAGCGCTTCCTGTCAGACGAGCCCATGGTGGTCCACAGACGCAAGCACGATATGACCCTCAAGTTCTCCTCCTCCAAGACAGACAGCGTCTTCACAGGTGTGTGTGTGTGTGTGTGTGTGTGTGTGTGTGTGTGTGTGTGTTTGTGTGTTGTATTACGGTACACAAGACGTGGTTTCCATGGGAACCATCTGACTGTCTGGAAGCAAGCACGCCTGACCCCTGACCTTTGCAGCAGGAAGCCTCTTTCTATCTGAATCTGGTTGAAATCTGGTCAACGTGTGTGGTTGTGTGTGTGTGTGTGTGCGTGTGTGTGTGCGCGTGTGTGTGCGTGTGTGTGTGTGTGTGTGTGTGTGTGTGTGCATGTGTGTGCGTGTGCATGTGGGCGCCCCCTACAGACCAGACTCCGACCCCCACACGCTTCCTGCGTAGCTGTGAGGAGGTGGGCCTCTTCAAGGAGATAGAAGAAGAGTTCCTGCAGGCCGAAGAAGAGGAGAAGAAGAAGAAACTGGTAAGAGAGCACCTATGTCTGCTTGTGGTCTGGTCATGTGACCACCTCGCCACCACGCACAATGAATCAAACACACGTACAGTATGAATAGAGAGCCTAAGGACGTACTCACACTGGGCCCAGGTAAACCGTGCCCCAGCTCGTTTGACCCAAAAGTGCGGTTCGTTTGACTAGTGTGATCGATCCATGCCGTGCCTGAGCGCGGCACGCTTAACCGTGCCGTGGTCCACTTGAAAGAGGTAGGCCAGGGCACGGTTTGGTTAGACTCGGGCGCGGTACGCATCAGTGTGATCGCAAACGTGCACGAGGACGGAGCTGAAGTCATCGACGAGACGAGTTGTTTCATTACAGAGTGCAGGCCAGCGGGGGAGTGGGGAGGGGGGGGGCGATCGTGCTCGGGCATGGTTCAAGGCAACTGGGCCAAGTGTGAGTACGCCCTGAGTAATTTCTACAATATTAGTTTGGAAAAAATACATATGGTAGTCAACGGACTCAAACTATTGTTTGACCTTGTTTGAATTCTGACACGAAGTACACACGTGATGTGTGTCTATTTAAAAGATAATTGTTCAAGTCAAGAACGTTGCAGTTTGTTGTAAAAGTATAAAGGAATCTTCATTTTGTGTGTAACCGCTCAACTTCATCTTACGTCATCAAACAATGCTTTCTTGGGCTCGAGGGTCCTCGCGTGAAAACACCATGACACTTGTAGTCGTACTATATACATACTTTCATAATTACATATTTTCACAGTTATTTAACAGACTTTCCTGACTCGGAAAATGTTCATTTAAATAGTAAAACATCATGTGTCTACTTCATGACACAAAGCAAACGGGATCTAAAAATAATTGTATTCTTGACATTGACCATTTTTCTTGGAACTTAGGTCCCATAATGCGGAAGTGACTTATGCCTGACTTCCACCGGGCGTGTCACCGCTCCGTCATCTGCCCTGCATCTGCCCCATTGTTTCCATAGCAACAAACCAAACCCAAATTCATCTGATTGGCCGCTTTCAGAAGTGTCTCCGTCAAAAAAATTGAATTGCCGCTTATTTTTAGCAAAGCCGACTGGAGACCCACTTCTGGGACACTCCCGGGAGCTCCTGGGATGCTCCTGGGATGCTCCTGGAACGCTCCTGGGAGCTCCTGGGACGCTCCTGGGACGCTCCTGGGACGCTTTGGGGTTTCACTTTAATTGAAAAGAGCTGACGGAGCCGGAACGCGAGACAGAGACTTGCCCGGTGGAAATTGGGAGCAAGCTCTCTATTGTCATCACATAATACATGTGTATAATGATAAAGTACCTCTTCATCACATAATACATGTGTATAATGATAAAGTACCTCTTCATCACATATACATTATATATTATCATATTATCAGTCTATATTATCATATAGACTTTATTACTAAGAGTTAAGTTAAGTTAAGTTAGGTAATAATAACTGGTAATAGTAACTGGTAATAGTTACTGGTAATGGTTACTGGTAATAGTTACTGTTAATGATTACTGGTAGTGTTTACTGGTAATAGTTGTTGGTAATGGTTACTGGTAATTGTTACGTAATTGTTACTGGTAATACTTTCTGGTTACTGGTAATAGTTACTGTTAATGGGTACTGGTAGTGTTTACTAGTAGTAGTTATTGGACGTTATCTTCCAGAACCTCCCTGTGAACATCTCCTCTTGCCTGAATCAGCAACATCTCCTCCACCAGGCCCAAGGGCCCCTCCTCCCCCCCCATGCCCAAGGGCCCCTCCATAGCTCCCTCATGGCTCCTAGCTGCAGTCTCCCCTCCACCCAGGCCGGGACAGTCATCACACACACACCCCCCGCCCTCACACATGCTGGGTGAGTACCCCATCTATCTATCTATCTATCTATCTGTCTGTCTGTCTGTCTGTCTGTCTGTCTGTCTATCTGTCTATCTGTCTGTCTGTATATCTATCTAGTCAAGTTAATTTATAGGCCCTAAATCACTTGACAGTTTCAAAGGGTTGCACAGGCCCAACATTCTATCATCCATCTACAATCCATTCATCTATCTACATGTTTTCCGGTGGTTGCTACGACGATCCAATTAGGACACTCTGGTATGGTTTGTTGCTCTGTGCCTGTCTGTAAGCCAACTGCCTTCATGATGACATCACCAGCTATAACCTCAGTCTGATTGGCCGAGAGTTAAGTTATGCCGGCAGGCGGCAGGCACGCCTTGCTCCACCTTCTTTACTCTCTCTCTCTCTCTCTCTCTCTCTCTCTCTCCCCCTCTCTCTCTCTCTCTCTCTCTTTCTCCCAAAGGCCTCCAAATTACAAGATAAGAAAGACAAGCTAACGTTAGCTCCCAACTAGCAACCAACACAGTTAGCCTGCAAAAAGCTGCTCCTCCCTACAGACCAGTATAACAGACCCCAGTGCCATGTGGCCAGTGACACTGGTTTCCATCAGGAGGTGGTCCCCGGGCAACAGCGGCTGCCCACTGCTTGAGGGGGGGTCACTGCATGTGTGTGTATGTGACAATACATGTCCTGCTCCCCCTACAGGCCACTCCCGGGGCTGCACATGAGGACCAGGCACAGACAGCCGCTGCCAGCTGCCATGCCAGGAAACCTGCCGGATCACAGGGCCCAGGGGGGCACCGCCCAGCTGCTGCCTGTAGGGGGAGACACACGCACACACACACACACACACACACACACACACACACACATCTTTTAAGGTGTTTTATTAAAGGTAAATTAATGTTGGACAGTAAAGATTGCTGTTTTTTTTTTCTTTGAACGTTCACACCTGCCTGCCTGTCTGTCCATCTACCTGTCTGTCTGCCTACCTGTCTGTCTGTCTACCTGTATGTCTGCCTACCTGTCTGTCTGTCTGTCTACCTGTCTGTCTGCCTACCTGCTTGTCTGCCTACCTGTCTGTCTGCCTGCCTCTCTGTCTGTCTACCTGTCTGTATGCCTGTCTGCCTGCCTGTCTGTCTACCTGTATGTCTGCCTACCTGTCTGTCTGTCTGTCTGTCTGTCTGTCCGTCTACCTGTCTGTCTGTCTGCCTGTCTGCCTGCCTGTCTGTATGTCTGTCTGTCCGTCTACCTGTCTGTCTGTCTGTCTGTCTGTCTGCCTACCTGTCTGTCTGTCTGCCTGCCTGTCTGTCTCCATGGGTGTGTGTGTGCTCTGCAGATGGACAGCCACATGTCCGCCATGATGGCTCTGCCAGGACCTGCCAGTCACCCTGCCTGCTCTGCCTCTCAGGTACCGACCAATCAGAGACAAGCACACAGATGCTGCTCATCGATGTCTTTCATCATTCTCTTGTGAGTGCTGTTCTAGCCCACATGGACACACGTTGAAACGGGGTTTTCCCGTTTCATTTAAAGCCATCCTGTCCACACAGCACTGTTAAGGAAAAGGCTCCATCCAGGTGCGGTTGCAAATGCAATGTAAAGTTCAAGGCTGTGAAGACAAAAGTTGTGTGTACGTTGGACGTCACACAAATGAGATAACGGGGCACAAGCTGACGTCACACGCTAATAACTGTCTACACGTGAACACTGAACATCTTCACCCTGGAAAGAGTATCGCTAAAACTCAGTTATTACTGAAAGGCCAAACCTCAAAGAAAAAGCTGCGTATTTAAAAATAGCTGTGCATATGTGGACTAGGCATGAATATGATTTTATTTATCTAACTGGAACTAACTGGAAAACAACTGCATTATATTTCCAGCTGAATTGGATTAAGTATTAAGTATGAGCATGATTCAGAGCAAGAGAGGTGTTGACCACATGAATACTTCCTAAATGGATTCAAAAACAAACACCTTTTATTATAGTGATCAAGATGAGACGCACACCGCCACATAAGAAATGCACACACATATACGTACACACACACGCACACACACGCATACACACACACACACACATGGTCCATTATGCCTCCGGCTAATCTTATTCCTTTCCAATCAGAAGAGGGGAAGTGTAATCCAACACTTAAACACACACACACACACACACACACACACACACACACACACACAAGACAACTGACAATGCATGGAGAGACAGCTATAAGCCTGGGGAACAGACCTTCTATTTATTCTTTAAAATATGCAACAGTTTATGTACTGTACATGTGAAACAGTATGTAATAATATGATATATACAGTACAAATGTAATAATATTATATATACAGTACATATGTAATAGTATTATACTGTATGTACAGTACATATGTAATAATATTATATATACAGTACATATGTAGTAGTATTATACTGTATGTACAGTACATATGTAATAGTATTATATATACAGTACATATGTAATAGTATTATACTGTATGTACAGTACATATGTAATAGTATTATATATACAGTACATATGTAGTAGTATTATACTGTATGTACAGTACATATGTAATAGTATTATATATACAGTACATATGTAATAATATTATATATACAGTACATATGTAATAGTATTATACTGTATGTACAGTACATATGTAATAGTATTATATATACAGTA
>JAODUE010000001.1:3466774-3486609 GCA_027564755.1 Amblyopsis hoosieri
GTATTACATGTACAGTACATATACAGTACATTTATAATAGCATTATATATACAGTACATATGTAATAGTATTATACTATAAGTACAGTACATATGTAATCATATTATATGTACAGTACAGTACATATACAGTATATATGTAATAGTATTACATGTACAGTACATATACAGTACATTTATAATAGCATTATATATACAGTACATATGTAATAGTATTATATATACAGTATATATGTAATAGTATTACATGTACAGTACAAATGTAATATTATATGTACAGTACAAATGTAATATATGTACAGTACATATGTAATAGTATTACATGTACAGTACATGTGTAATAGTATTACATGTACAGTACAAATGTAATATTATATGTACAGTACAAATGTATTATACATACAGTACATGTGTAATAGTATTACATGTACAGTACATATACAGTACATGTGTAATAGTATTATACGTACAGTACATGTGTAATAGTATTACATGTACAGTACATATACAGTACATGTACCGACAGAAATATCAGGTTGATGTGTCATTCTGTCTCACAGCTGTATGATGTCATCACAGTGTCTGTGTGTGTGTGTGTGTGTGTGTGTGCGTGCACATCTGCATGTGGTGAATGGGTTGGCACAGCCAGGCCTATGACCTCATTCTTGGCGCCCTACACATTCACTGCTGAATGGATCACAGAGGAAAATAAACTTCAGCTCACAAAGAAGCCCTGCTCATATAGCAGGGCGCTGATGTCATGCTACAAACATGGGGGTTGTTGTAGACACGTTTGGTCACGTGATCCCTTGGCACCACAACACAAGGGGATTGATTTCAGCTTCATCTCCACTTGTCTTCATGGTAGTGGCAGAATATACTAGCCAGTTCAGTGCCAGTAAAATAGTACCAGTTCATATTATGTGCTGCTGATGTAGGATTCACTGGCGCTTGATTACTGTAAGCTAAAACACACTCGTTGGGAGAAGATATAGCTTAGCCTCAGCCTCTTCCCTTCATTAGCATTACGTCACACAAGCAACTCGTGCTGAGCGTCTAATTCACAGACTCCTGTCAGCTTGACAACACTAGCAAGTTATTCTAGTGTATGCAACTTATTATCCCCCATGGGCAAATCAACTTTTGCCCTCTTATCCGCACTTCTGTCTTTTAATATTCGTCCTTTGCCCCATACTACTATAGAGTGTACAACATTTGTATTTCTACAGACTATTTTTTATTTTGTATTTTTGGACTGGTTCTCTCTGTAACTGTATGTTGTCCTGCACATTTGCTCTATGTCTTGGCAGTTCGCCGTTGTAAATGAGAATGTGTTCGCAATCGGCCTACCTGGTTAAATAAAGGTTAAATAAAGAGACATAAAAAAATAAATAAAAGCAGGGTAGTAGATTTGCATTGGCCGTTAGCATTGACTAAGACTAATGATGTCAATGCTTTACTTTTTAAAATGTGGTATTTAGTGGTTTATTTATAAGCTGTAACCATAGCCTACTTATTTAACAGATTTACCAGACCTGCAAACAGCCAGACGTTTTCCAGCAATTCCTCACGACGTGAGAAAATATTGTTGCATTATATTGATTTCAAATGCTTGCCATCGGGTAGGATTCTGTTTAAGGTAGACTGAAACATTACACATACACATAGAAAATCAATGTGTCCATGTAGCCTCGCAAGACCATCCTGATCTCGCGAGCTTCTGTTTAACTTCGCCCTGAGAATCAGTCTGGAGAGCTTGGAAATCTTCTTCTTCTTCTATGGCGTTTAATGACGGTTGGCCAACCAGCTTAGAGGTGCATTACCGCCACTGACTGGACTGGAGTGTGAATCAGGAGTTTGAGCAGAAAAGTAAAAAGCAAACAATGTATTTGCAATACTTGCATTTGCACCAAAAGTTTCCTTCCACCAACCAAACGTTGTTGTGACTCAGGGACACGCTGCTAGGGTGTCAGCCTCGTTGTCATGGTTACTGACCCTGCGTCTCCTCCACGCAGACCTCCTTCGGCCTGCGACGCCAGCCTCACGTGGTCGCCGGCGGCAACCACCATGGCATGGCGTCCCTCGCTCACATGATGGAGATGATGTCACACCACCAGCAGGCCCCGCCCCTCCCGCCCGTCGGATACCAGCGGCGGAGCCAGGCCCCGCCCCTCTCGCACCCGCAGACCAGCCCGGCAGGAAGCGGCCCATCGGCTCCCCAATCACCCCCCCGGGAGGGCTCCTCCCCCGGGGTGGGTGCTAATACACACAGTTCATATTGATTATTAACTCTGTTACATATTGTCTGATATCAGTTCATATTGATTATTAACTGTTACATATTGTCTCCCAGCTCTCTGGGTCAGGCCCGTCCCCCCCGCCATGCCCCTCCCAGCATGCTTTGCAGCTGGGCGTGTCCGGGCGTCGTCGCCGGGGGCTGGACCAGGACCCGGACGAGCGGCGGCAGAAGTTCCTGGAGCGTAACCGGGCAGCGGCGACACGCTGCCGTCAGAAGAGGAAGGTGTGGGTGTCTTCTCTGGAGAGGAAGGCTGAGGAGCTGACCCACACTAACATGGAGCTGCAGGTGCACGCACACACACACACTAACATGGAGCTGCAGGTGCACGCCCACACACACACACTAACATGGAGCTGCAGGTGCACGCCCACACACACACTAGCATGGAGCTGTAATGTTTGTGTGTGTGTGTGTGTGTGCGTGTGTGTGTGTGTGTGTGTGTGTGTGTGTGTGTGTGTGTGTATGTGACCTGTTCAGATGACTAGTGCACCTGCTGTACACCTGTTCCTCCACCAGGTGGAGTGTGTGCTCACCATGATTTGTGACCTGTTCAATATGTGCACACGTAAAACAAACGCTCTCTCTCTCTCCCCCCCTCCTTCTCTCTCTCCCACTATCTTCCTCTCTATGTATTCAGAACGAGGTCACGTCTCTGAGGTCAGAGGTCGGCCAGCTGAAGCAGATCCTGTTGACCCACAAGGACTGCCCGGTCACAGCCCGTCAGAGGAAAGCTCAGGGGCTCCCTAGTGAGTGACACTGACCGCTGGAATCCTCCACAAGAATCTGGCCTACTGCCGCCACCCGAACAAGCATAGCTGAGCATTGTTTCCTTGCTCCGTTTGATTCTATGGATTCACCGTTCCATGAGTTCATTTGCTCTGTGCGTTTGTGGCTCGGTGGGCTTACTGTGTGTGTCCAGGGTTCTGCTTGGGGAATGCTGTTCTTCTGCATCGGTGGCTGTGCAGGGCTGTGTCTCCATGGTTCTGTACGGTCACGGATCAGTAGATATGTGTTTCCATTGTAGGGACACTGCTACTCTCCTGTGGGTCCAGTGTTCTGCTGAGATGAGATTACCATGGATTCATCTCACCTCAGTGGAATTAGCAGAACCACAGCCTCTACAGCCTCTAAGCTTCCGTGGTTCCTTCAATGTTCTACTGCAAGGTGGTTCCATTGTTCCATGGTTATTGGCTCCATATTTCCGTGGTCTCCTGCCCATCAGGGTGGTGTATCACACATCACAGAGGGGCTTTGGTCGGGACCACCGGGTGTGCAGAAGGAGTCCAAGGCCACGACGACTAAGCACTTATTTGTACATATTCATGTCAAGCCACTAACCAGGACAGAGCTTCACTTGACACATTCATCTCTTGGTTTATTATCTTTTCATGTACCAGACCAGCATTATTTTACAGTGCAAAAGGAAAACACGAGTTGTTTGAAACAAAGTTTCTTTTCTAGAATGGATTATTTTGCCCGACATAAACTTTACATGGGATTAAATCCCCACAATGCCAATCTTTCACTCCAGCAGGCTACAAGGAATGTTTAAAACAAAGGATCCTGACCTGTACTGAAAGATTTAAAAGTAAAAACGTGCACCTTGAAGCTGGGATGAAAACATCCATGGCTTGTTGAGCATATTAGCAATGAAATGACAAGCACACAATAAACATTTCTATTTTGTTGTATATTAACCTGACTGTACAGTCTTCATACGTCAAAATAAAAGAGATATTTTACTTATTAAAGCTGAATGTGTGAGTATTTATTAATTAAACGGCAGGTTGCCTGCTACTTACACGTATCACGTGTCTCATACTAAAAGCACATATTATAGTGTGGGAGCATCAGTATTGAGCACTATTAGTATGTGCTCACACAGCCACACGCACACACACATGCACACGCACGCACGCACGCATGAACGCACACACACACAAACATTTGATTGACAGTGTTGTTTGAGTCCAGCTGCAGGGTTTAGTCCAGGAGGAAGTCCCGCCCCTTGAGTGTCATCTCCTCTGCCGTCCAACACAACGGTTACTCCACCTCCTCGGCATCAGGGGGCGCCAGAGGACCATAGGCTTCCTGCCCCACACAGCCAGACTGGTGCAGGGAAGAATAGCTTTCTGTGGCATTGTCTGTAAGTAGCGGAACACTTAGGGGTCTATGTGAGACCACCTATGAGGCTGCTGGATCTCTTCTCTGAGCTTTGAGGCTGGAGGCGTGTCCACGCTGATGCTCTGCAACTCCCGCAATCTACAATAAAATGTCTGAATTGTATCTCACTAATTACAATCACTTACAGTATAAAAATAAACAAAAACAAAAATAAACTAGTTTGCCACCTAGTGGCTGGTTCTGGAAGTAGGCGAGCCATATGCTCCTCCGTGTCATTGAGACTTTATTGGTACATAATGACACAAGTGGTCTTGAATAGAATTCGATATCTGAACGTTCAGAGATAAGAAGACTTACATTCCTTGATATTTTCACTCCGTGTTTCCGTGATTCGAGAGAGAGCAGGACCGCAGTGGAGGAACTTTTTAGTGGCGAGAGGCTTAATAATAGTCTTATGTCTTGGTGTTGTTTTAAACAGCTTTGTTGCACGTGCGCGCACGCCTGTGTGTGTTTGTGTGTGTGTGTGTGTGTGTGTGTGTTTGTGTGTGTAGTCCACCCTAGCTTGACTGAACAAAAGGCCTATTATTGTCAGACTATGTTGTCATGAACACACACAAATACACACACACACACACACACACACACACACACACACAGAGCCTTGCAGTAAACAGCCGTATGACTCAGTAATTATATATTATATAAACTACTATATATATATATATATAGAATATATTATAAACCGGGGATGCCCTACCATTTTTTTAACCAAGATACAGTTGCCAGCCTTCCGAGATCTACCCTACTATATAAAAAACACCTAAAGACTTATCTTTTTAAACAAGCTTTTAATTAGCAATATGGTGTGGTTGTTTTTTTAATTTGTATGGTCTTACCTACCTTTTCATTTCATTTTCATTTCGTTTGTTTCAATTTGATTCACTTTACTGTGAAGCACGTTGTGACTTCTCTTGTGCATGAAAGGGGCTGACTGACAGCCTGTGTACACACACACACATACACATACGCACACACACACACACACACACAACACAGAATCCTGCACGTTTCATGACAGCCATGATGCCACTTTATTTGTATCTGTAGCCTCAACAAAAACCTCTTACATCCTAGAAAGAGTCCTTGTGCACTCACACACACACACAACTACATCGTTTCTCCCTATACTGTCTGTCTGTCTGTCTGTCTGTCTGTCTGTCTGTCACATTGAAATATATCATTTGAAGAAGCCGATCAGTCACATTGTTGGGGACTGCAGAACGATGCACACTCAGTATAAAAGCATAAAACAAGTCATATACAAACCATATAAAGCAAACAGCAGCCCTCCTTACATGTTTGTATACAAACGGACATGGTGCTGTCCGTTTAAGGTCAATAATAGCACCGTTGAAATCAGTTTATCAGCACGCACGTGCACTCACACACACACACATGCACGCACGCACACACACACATACAGCCTGTGCACCATATATATAAAACCTTTATGTTAGCATAAAACAGTATATCATAATCATAGCATAAACATTGTGGAAGCGATTACACCAACATGACCTCTTCTGAAGGCTTTGTTAAGGTCTCATGTTATTAAAGGTGCAGTCAGGAATCATGGACAAAAACAAAAACACCTCTCCCTTCCATGCCATAGGGCACTCCCTCAGAAGCTCCGCCCCTCACACATTTGACACACATTACAAGGCTGGGTCAGTGTTGTGTGGTGTGGTCTGCATCATTTTGTTTGTGTTCATATTAGAGAGCACCGGGTTCTTCTCGTCAGCCTGCACACAGAACTAGCGGACTAATGGCTGAGCATCAATGAAGACCACGAAGACACATCGCTGGTGCATTATGGACACTGTAGGCCAGGGGCTCCCAACCTTCTTCCCTAGGAGCCCCTTAATCGTCATTCTAGTTCATCCCTGCTTCATGAGATGCCTTTGTCATGGATGCAAGCTTCCAATACAAACACGATGCAGTTGCACCTAGTCACCACATGGGGACGCAGCATATTGGCAGAAGCAGGGGTGTCGCACGCCAGCCTTGACAACACCTTGATGTGCGAGCTCTAGTCGGAGAAGCCTCGCGTGTCGCAGCCGTCGTCCAGGAAACGGTCGCCGGGGAAGCGGATGAGGTCACCCCCCTCTGGCGGCGCCAGGCGTGCAGCGCTCCGGTAGCCGGCGAAGTCCGCCGTCGCCGTGGCGATCGGCCGGCGGGCGGCAGAGGAGTACATGTGCCTCACGTGCACGGCCGAGCGCCGCCGTCGCAGCCGGCGCCGCGCCGCCCGGCCCAGCCAGGCCCCGCCTACCGCCAGCAGGAGGACTGCGTTGGACGCCAACGTCGCCACGGTGACTAGCTGGAGGCCGGTAGCGGCGGGGGAGGAGGAGGAAGCCTTGTGGGGCGTGGCCAGCCCGGTGCAGCGGGGGCAGGAGGGGGCCTTCCCCCACACCGCCTCCACACACACCAGGTAGGCGGCGCTGGCGCTCAGCTCCTGCAGGTGCACGGAGCGGGCGGCCGCGCCCCCCGCCGCGTCCACGTAGCGCGGGAAACGCTCCTCCGTGCCCAGCCGGTCGAACTGCACCCGGTACCGGACACGCCCCCCCCGCACGCCACGGGCCGCCCAGCGCACCATGGCCGTGTCAGGGGTCACGCGGTCCGCCGTGACGTTGGCGATGAGGACGCAGGGGTCCGAGGCCCGTCCCCGAACCCGCCCCCCCCTCGAACGAACGGGAGGCAGGGTCGGCAGCGGCGTTACCGCGGAGACGACGGTGGTGGAGACCCCTCTCCCTCTACCTTTGCCGGGTCGCGACCCTTCCCTCCGCTCCGGCCTTCCCGGTGACCCCTCCCCCATCCCTTCCTCCCTCCATCCCCCCCCTCCCCCTGCCCTGCACTGCTGCTCCACATCCTTCCCCCCGCGGGATTCTGGGTAATTGCAGCGCGGGAGGGCGCCCGGCAGCTCGCGCGGGCCACAGTCATCGCACGTCCAGTTGTTGTCACCGTGGAGATCTAGGTGCGGCGGCAGGTCGTTGGGGGCGAAGGCCGCCGGCCCTGGAGGGCTGGCGAGGCGGTTTCCCCGCAGCCGGAGCACCTTGAGCCGGCCCAGCCGGGCGAAGGCGGTCGGCGCTACGCGGGAGATCCGGTTGCGGCTAAGGTCCAGCTCCTCCACGCGGCCCAGTGGGTCCAGCGGCCCCGCGGGCAGCTCCTCCAGGGCGTTGCCATCCAGCCACAGCCGGCGGACGGCCGCCAGGCCCTGCAGCGCCCCGTGCTCCAGCCGGGCGATCTCGTTGTTGCTCAGCGATAGCGTGGCGAGCCGGCGCAGGCCGCGGAAGGCGCCCGCCTCCAACGCCGGCAGCTCGTTGTCGGACAGGTTCAGGAAGCGCAGGCGGCCGAGCCCGTTGAAGGCGTCGCCGTGGATACGCTGCAGCCGGTTGCCCTCCAGCTGCAGGGACTGCAGGGCGGCGAGGCCACGGAAAGCGCCATCCGGCAGCTGCTCGATGGCGTTGCCGTCCAGGCGCAGTTTCACGAGGCTGCGCAGCGAGGCCATTGGCGGGACGGCGCTCAGGGCGTTGTCGTTGCCGTACAGCACCGTCAGCTTCCCCAGGGGTCGCAGGGCCGCGGGCGGGAGCGTCGACAGCAGGTTATGGCCCAGGTAGAGCTCGCGCAGCTCTCGGAGCGGCTGGAACGCGCCGGGGTGCACCGCGTGGATCTGGT
Source organism: Amblyopsis hoosieri (assembly GCA_027564755.1). Taxonomy (NCBI): domain Eukaryota; kingdom Metazoa; phylum Chordata; class Actinopteri; order Percopsiformes; family Amblyopsidae; genus Amblyopsis; species Amblyopsis hoosieri. The sequence continues at coordinate 3,474,929 of JAODUE010000001.1, forward strand.
TGTACTGCATGCTCAGCCGCACCAGGCCGCCGTAGCGCGCAAAGTCGACGGCCGAGATGTTGGCGATGAAGTTGCCGCCAAGGCTCAGACTCCGCACCTCCTCCTCCTCCTCCTCCTTCTCCTCCTTCTCCTCCTTCTCCTCCTCCATCCCCGCCCCCGCAGAGCCGCGCGAGGTGGGCGCTCTGGGCACCGCGCGCAGCCCGCGGTTGGCGCACAGTATGTGCTGCGCGTGCGGACAGTCGCAGCGCTCGGGACAGAGCGAGGCTGCCGACAGCAGGGCGAGACACACGAGCGACAGCGCGGCCCCGCTGGTGTCCATCCCCGAGCGTCTGCTTAGCAGAGGCGGGCGCCCGCCTCGTGTTTCTCCGTCGAGTCCGAAACTACCATCCTCCGCCGTCTCCACAGCTCAGCGGGGACGCCCCGCGCAGGTCCCGGGGTCCATTCCTACTATTTACTGCATAGGTCGCTCAATTGTACTCTGAGAATAGCGCGCTCCGGGCAAACTTTCATCTGCTGCACATTATGCACGGACACGTACGCGGAGAGAGTTGCAAAAACCAGATGTGAACAAGAGAGAGAGAGAGAGAGAGAGAGAGAGAGAGAGAGAGAGAGAGGGGGAGAAACATGGGAAACTAGGCCGAACTCTGTGACCGAGTTTTGTGCGCGCTCCCGCCCCGTAGGTCTGTTCTGGATCGGATCCCCGTAAGAACAAACCAGGCGATGTTTCCTTCCCACGAGCGTCAATGTCACGGACACTTATAAAGTCACTTCACCCTTGTTCATTTACGCGCCCTTATAAATACAAATACAGTTCGCTATGAGATGATGGTATGTAACTGGTGGTTGCCCAGCAACAACGCGATAGTACAGTAGCTACAGTACAGTTCGCAGACCACCGCCGTGACTGATAATTCATAAGTTAATAAATAGTGAGCGGCTCATGTGCACGTGTGTCGTGCGGACGCGCGCAGACGCGCGCAGATGGCTCCCATTTGGACCAGAGGAATTTGTGTGCGTGCGCGCGCGTGTGTAAAAGACCATGGAGCCGAGGTGCCAGATCACATTAAAAGATCTCAACTTGAAATAACTGTGCCTGAGTGCGTGCGTGTGTGTGTGTGTGTGTGTGTCCATTTGCCCTGGCCTGCACAACCTTCAGCCTACACACACACACACACACACAATGCCTGTAAATGTTGACGTAAAGCTGTTGGATTGTGTTCCTGTTCTCACAGTATAGAGAGAGAGAGAGAGAGAGAGAGAGAGAGAGAGAGAAATGCATTCTACAGGGGAATCCCTTTCTGAGTCACCGAGGTCATATCCTGTCTAGCTCTCCATAGCCCCACACACACACACACACACATGCTGTGATGGATCAGACCTTAGTGACCTTTTGGTTATGCTGCTTCCTGTCAAAATGGCCCATGGTAGGGCTCTGGTCATCGTCACGGCAACACATAGCAGAAGGACAGACAGCAATACAGCAGAACCCTAAGCATTATAATCTGCCTCTGTGAGAATAGCATGGTCAGGCAGACAGGCAGACAGACAGGCAGACAGACAGACAGACAGACAGACAGACAGGCAGACAGACAGACAGACAGACAGGCAGACAGACAGGCAGGTAGACAGGCAGACAGGCAGGTAGACAGGCAGTCAGACAGACAGACAGGCAGACTGACAGGCAGACAGACAGACAGGCAGGCAGACAGACTGACAGACAGGCACACTGACAGGCAGACAGACAGACAGGCAGGCAGACAGACTGACAGACAGGCACGCAGACACAGACAGGCAGACTGACAGGCAGACAGACAGACTGACAGACAGGCAGGTAGACAGGCAATAACAGTCAACATCATGAAAGGACTAAAGCTAATCTCTTTACTGATACATCATACGGTAGAGAGTATATGTAGCCACATATGCTATAACAGCTCCTGGAGACCTCTCCCCCCCCCCTCTCCCCCCCCCTCCCTCTCCCCCTCTCTCTCTCTCTCTCTCTCTCTCTCTCTCTCCCGCACAAGTCTTGTGTGGAGGGGAACCTTGTGTTATATTCATCTTCCCATATCTATCAACCAGAAAACAGACATGACACATATGCAGCTAGGAGGAATAGATGCACAAACAAACAACTTACATTATTACACACATTACACACACACACACACACACACACACACACACACACACAGCAGGGGTGACAGCACCCGGCTCTAATGAGCAGCACACACACACACACACACACACACACACACACACACACACACACTAGCCTACAGGAAGCCATATTGGAGCCAGATGTGGTGGATTGTCTCAGAAGTAGGACCAGAACCTCTCACGCTCTCCCCGTGGGCGCCCAGGGGCCTCGTGGTGGGCTGTGATGGGAGGGGCGGGGGGTGGAAGCACAGGCCCTGAGTGAGTCAGCGGGAGGTCTCATGAAGAACGGACCAATGGAGAGAGATGATCAACGGGGTCTGATTGTGTGTGTGTGTGTAGGCTCACTCCTTTGTTAACCCTGAGGGAATCAACAGTATGGGGCGAGCAATGGAGCACTATGAGAGAGAGAGAGAGAGAGAGAGATAGAGAGAGAGAGAGAGAGAGAGAGAGAGAGAGAGAGAGAGAGAGGGGGAGAGAGAGAGAGAGGTTTACATAAGCAACAGCTGGTGGGATTGTTAATGTTCTACAGCCAGAGACAAGGATCTCCCATTTACACACACACACACACTCCATCATGTGTGCACGTGCGTGTGTGCACGTGAGAAAGTTAACAGCTGTCTGTTCAGTGAGCTGCCTTTAGTATGCATACTAATAATGCAGTTTAGTTTTAGTTAAAAAGTTAAGCAAGTAAAAAGAAAACAAGCACTCTTGAAAAGTGGCTGGTTGATGGGTCGGGTTGCAACTCATAATAACACGGCAGCCAGCTGCATTAGGTATTAATGTTAACTGTGGCACATTCATTACTGCCCCCTACTGGGCAGGGTGAGGGTCCAACGTTCACTTAACAACATAAATGCACCAAAGAAGCAAAATAAACTAATATTTGGAAACTCCCTTCTCCACTCATAACTTGTGTATATCTATAATAGTTTTACTGTAGTTATTAAAAATGTACATGCCCCAGGGGTGACAACCCCCATCGAGGGAGGGAGGGAGAGATAGTTTGGAGAAGAGCAGGGTTTAAGCCCTGTCAATCATTCCACACATTTCCACTGTTATTCTGAACATGTCACAATAACAGACCAGGAATATAAAACATGCTTGAGATTGTGTGTGTGTGTGTGTGTGTGTGTGTGTGCGCACGCGTGTGTGTGTGTGTGTGTGTGCGTGTGTGTGTGTGTGTGTGTGTGTGTATGGAGGTTTCAGCGCTCCCATCCACACATCCAAGGATGGAGAGAAGAGAGTTTTAGTGGAGGAGGTGTAGAGGTGGAGGCTAGCTCTTGACATCTGGAAGACATTACAGTGTGTGCTGTTGCTATGGTGAATGGGGGGGGAATGCCATGGTCTTTTATGTTGAAGGTTTTAATAGAAACTGCCTGTACATCTAATCAGCTTCAATCACCTAATAGCAGGGAAATAGCACAGCGCTTTAAGCCCTGACGATATCACGCATGCACGCACACAAGTACGCACGCACGTACGCATGCACGGACATCTCAGCCTAATGCACTTTGTGATACATCCCAAGTCGTTTCACAAAGCGTCTGGCCTGGTACCTTGCTAGGTGCCTGTACTATAACGCCCTCTGCTGGTCGAGATCGACATGACAAGGACATTCTGCGCACTGTCAGTAATACAAGCAATATGAAGCTTTGACATATTTTGTTGCCATATAAACCAACTCACATTACAAGTCTATAATCTATAAAGTCCCGAGACTCAGGTAGGGACTCCACAGCCCTACATATAACACATGGATAAACAAAGCCCTCTAATTTTAGACCATAAAAGCACAAATAGCACCACAATGAGAGAATAGTAATAGTCATCAAAAACAGAAAGATGGGGGAAGGGGCACCCTTCAGCTGCCTCTTGAAGTGACTCAGTGAGGGTGTGGTGTGGATACGCTGTGGAGACTCACCCGATCAGTGTTCCAAACAGCAATTAACAGAAGACTATACATAGCGACAACCTGACTTGACAGTATATCGCAGCGGCAGGGTTTACCTGCGTCAAGTCTGGGACACAGCGCTGGCTAAGACCCGCCAGTTTACAGGAGAGGTGTTTTGAATGACATGCAGGACGACCAACTACATAGCCTAACTCAAAGACCAAGTTTGATAGTAAACTTATATAAAGGAATTTGTTTGGCAACTAAATGACCCATCTGATACACATGTAGGGTATGGTTAGGATACTGATGAATTAAAAAAGACTTGACATCATTAGTCATTTACGCACTGCACTCAGTATTGTGAGTGACAATGTTTTCAGCCAATGAAAATCTATTACCACAGTTCCTGATTCTGCTGACATGCTTACAGGGGTCAATGTATCAGACATTCAGCACATTCAGCTTGTGTCTTTGTGATATTGAACAGAAGAGGCTGAGACCATGTTAGGCAAGAATATTCCAGCAACACCCCTGATAATTCACATGGATAAAAACAATGAATCAAATTGATTGTTTTTCATAGCCAAATGATGACAAATGATGGTGTTGGTATTTTTGAAGCTGTATCATTTTACATTGCCATGTGTATTGTGACAGATGCTGGGCAAGAGAAGATGCCAGAGAGATTCTGGTTTTTCTGTTGTTCCTCCACCTTAGTGATGACAAACACTGTATCACAGATCACCTGGAGGAATGGAACATATAGGTGATTAGACTGGAATAAACAACACACGTCAACATACAGGGCATGTTCAAACTGTGGAAAACAATATGTTGGATACTGGTCTATTCTATGAAAACACGTTTAGATCAGTGTCATTTCACAGCTGATTGTATTCTATTTGCTATGCGTGTCAGATAACTACAGATACATCTATTCTCTCAAGAGCCTGCAGCCTGCTGCTCAAACAGGTAGTTGCATGTTCCTGGAGGTATTCTCTATTCAGCTGCCACCTCAACACCATGACGCCACGATTGACAAAGAACAACAAATGGATTTATGTCCTCCTTGTTTCATACTTATACTTTAAATAGTGTTGCCATGGTGACCGAGCTTGAACTACCGGTATATTGAATTTGTTTTATGTAGCCTATACTTGAATACATTTTATATATCAGACTAACCGAAAGCAGTCTAGTGATATTCCCACTTTGACGAGGGGGGCGGATCGTTCCATGCAAAGGAGCACATTTGTTTCGTTGGGTAAACAAATCCCTGCCTGGTGCTGCTATGGAGAAGGAACAGGGAAAATAGCGGTGGAACAATTCAATGAAGTCCGATATGAGTCACTAGCACACTGGGCACGCAGAAATACCACTAAATAAATAACCTCGTTACTGCAGAGCACCGATGGTGTTTATTTTCCGTGGTTACGGGCGTGATTAGTGGGATTAACACAGGCAAGGTGAGAGCAGATGTAAGCCTACACCGCGCACAGTGTTAAGGTTGTGGAATTAGCTCCTGTGTTCTGCGCTCCGGGCTTTATAAGGCCTCGCATTCCGGACTAGCCGAAACCTCACCTGACGCTACGAGCTCACCTGGGCTTCCCATGGTCCCACCCGTCCCTCCCCCTCCCTCCCCCTTCCTCCCCCTTCCTGATACGTCACCGGATTAAAGCGTGACGACACAGGGTACGCCCCGCGCTCCATTCCTGTCCCCATTGGCCCAGCCACTCGCACAAGCGGCCAAGCCCCGCCCCCTCCACGATGCCAGCTCTGACACTCGTCGCGCTGCTCCTCCGACGCCTCAAGGAGTCCTCCTCTGGCTGTTATGAATCAGCTTTCCTCTTGGAACCGTAAGCCTGTTCTTATATTTACAACTATTAATATTCATTCATAAGCATTAACTCTGAGGTAGTATTGTTGGCTTTTGTTTTCGTATCGTGTATTTTGAATGGAGCCGTACGGCTGACGGCCACGTCGCGTCTCCGTGCTTAAAGGTGCCCAGTTGAGGTAGAATTATTTATGGGTTTTCGACGCCAGACAGGATTGTCTGTCCAAGGTTCCTGCTCAGCTTACCTGATCTGGTGGTTTCTGTTCGGCTTCTGAGGTCTGGCTTTTCAAATAACCCTCCACCGGCATGTTGACAGTTTGGCTGGTTTGCCCGACTGGACAAACGGCTTCTTGCGCTCGACACCTGTAGTGTCAAATCTCCGCTAAACTTTCGCTTCTTCTTTCTTAAATCAGAATTGGAATCTTAATAGCCTACAGAATTTCACGTCCCAATCAGTTTGTTTGACTCTGAGTTCAAAAGTATCATATAAAAAAGTTGAAGCTGCGGTTTAGCCTATTACTGGTTAGTTAGACTAGTTATAGTAAGTTAATTAGCTGCAGGTCACAGGAACTGAATGCCGCATATATTGTCAGCGCTTTAAGAATCGATCGTAAGAAGCACTTTCACTTTTTGCAGAAGTGAAAGTTATTCTATAGCTGGAGAGAATGTGGAGAGACCGCTACTGGGAACGTACAGACATGTCCTAACATTAGTCTGCATAGCTGTGTGCTTTATAGCCTGGTGTAGTTATTTTGTAAACAGTTGCGTGATAATGCAGCAGTAACCTGCATGTTTTTAGTGTAGGCTACCTCTACCTGGATCAATTAGAAGATTTCTAAATATAAACGCGATCGAGCTGCGATGTGTTGTCTCTTTGTTTTGCCTGTGTGCGACGCTATATCCATAGTGTGAATTGGTGTGTATATCGGTTGATAGGTTGACAGACCGCACAATAGGCCATGGGTGTGTGAACTAATTGCCTCATGGGGACAAAATAAAGGGTTGAACTTGAACTTGAACTTGAACTTGAAATGTTGCTTCTCACACGGACCGTGATGCAACAATACATAACGCGACAGTATTGTAGGCCTAACCAGTCCACAAAATGGTTAGGCCTAGTATGGCATCGCCCAATTAACCATTTTACACAGTAGGCCTAAACTGTAAATGCTTCCTACAGCATAAGCTACTGTTTTACCGCTGCAAGTGTTTACGTTGTGGACTGATAGTGCATCACTGTTTTCTGTATACACGGATGCTCAGTGGAAACACTGACCCTCTATCGTGAGGTATCTCCCTCTGTCACTGTTTTACACAACACCCACTTGAAAGCTGCCGGGTTGCGATGCGCGCTGACCAGCACGCTTGCCACGCAAGGTTACGATGGATATAACCCCCGCGCCTGAAGACAGAAGTCACGCTGCGGCTCGCGGTTCTATAAATAGCCGCCATGTTTTATGTGCGCCTCCGATTTTTTTTTCTTTTTATTTCTTCTTGCTTGAAGGCCAGAAGAGACAGAATTTACTGCCTCCTTTTCCTAGGGCTCCGTATCCATGGCAACGCGCGATAGCTCGGGTACGGAGCCCCTTCCCTTCCACCGAGCTCGGCTCTTGTCGGCTCTCTTCTCGTTTTGTGAATGTGTGTCTCTCTCCTGTCACGACAAAGAATACCCTGGGCGCCACCATGGAGTCTCAGGGTCTTCTTCAGTTCAGTTTGGAGGCCACCCGGCCATGGGAGCCGGGAGGGGTGCGGAAGAGGTATTTATAGGCCCATGCTCCTCTAATTGTGACGTTATAGGATGTCTGCAAGAGGGGATTCTGGGGCAACATAGTTGATCGCTCTCTGGGACTTCCCATATTCTGTTAACACCCCTCCTCTCTCTCTCTCTCTCTCTCTCTCTGTCTCTCTCTCTCTCTCTCTTCTCTGCTCTCTCCCTCTCTCTCTCTCTCTCTCTCTCTCTCTCTCTCCCTCTCTCTCCCTCTCTCAGTACAGTTAGCTTTATTAGCATGACAGTTATGACAACAGTGTTTCCAAAGCTAGAGGGCAGGTAGCCTCAATAAGAACAACAATACACAAACAATAGGACAGATAGTCCCACAGTAATAACACCCGTGGTGGTGACAATAACAACAATAACAGTCTGTATCATTTATAGGACACGGTCATAGCAATAATAATAGTAATAGTAATATTGGTAATAACAACAATCATACAATAATAATTAACAAAAAAAAAAAATAGCATATATTGGAAATAAAATATAAACATATAGTAACACTAATGGGATGTATAGGACAGGTTACATCATGCATCTAATTCCTTGTCACTCACCATCTCCCTCTCCAAGAATTATTTTTATTTTAGATATTTAATTTATGTCCTCCAATTTGTTCAAATGTGGTATTATGTTACAGAATTTTTGAAAGTACGTCTCTCTCTCTCTCTCCCTCTCTCCCTCTCTCTCTCTCTCTCTCTCTCCCTCTCTCTCTCTCCCTCTCTCCCCCTCCCTCTCTCCCCCTCCCTCGCCCTCTCTCTCTCTCTCTCTCTCCGTGGTCCAGCTGTAGCTACATTAGGCTGATTGCTTTGACTGCTCCAGCGGCCGTGAGAGGTGCCCCGCTGACGTAGGCCGTCCTGCCCGACCTTACAACAGGCTAACTCGCCTGCCGGTGTATTTATAGCTGCGATGACATCACCAGAAAACACCCACCCTCAGGGAAACCCTTAGCAACAAGGAACTCCAACGAGCCGCCGTTTATTTTGGGTGGCTGCAGACGGGCCTGTCCATGGTTGCAGGCTGTGCTCTGTGTGTGTGTGTGTGTGTGTGTGTGTGTGTGTGTGTGTGTGCGTGCGAGAATGTGGGGGGACAAGAGCCACTTGGCCACAGGAATTGTGGTTTTGCAAATTGTGCAGCATGGGTGGAGGTTTGCGTGGCTTCAATGCTCTCTCAGAAGTAGGCCAGTGCATTTAGCCAGATTTAGGCTGGGCAAAAGTAGCATGCACTGACTACATCGTATGTAGCGGTCACTTCAAAATGCATTCTTATCTATGAGGAAATGCCTCTTTACAAAAGAATGTTTAGCATCACAGAGGAATCAAATGTCATGTCTGATTGTGTCTACACCAACGAACACATGAATGGGGTTTAGAGGCGGCTGGTTTGTGTCTCGTTCAGGGCCGAAAGGCAGGCTGTAGCACCATGGAAGCCCTGAGTTGACGGTCCAGACATCTTGATGAACTGAGCAGCTGTTGTTAGAGCAGGAGGGAGAGAGAGAGAGATGAGAGAGAGAGAGACGAGAGAGAGAGAAGAGCAGACATGCAGTATGGCAGAGAGAAAACAAATAGTAAAACAATGAAAGGCAAGGAGAGGAAAACAACAACTACGGTGGTGGGAAATCATGAGGCTGAAGCAAACCAGAGGCTGGCTAGCAGGACTTGCTTGCTGTAGGTCAGGGTCACACACCTGTTTATCTGCTGTCTATACTCGTGGACAGTTAACACACGGTCCTGTGGGCTAAACAGCCCGCCTACCCCATGTGTGGTGGTCTAATCCTGTGTGGAAATACCAGGAGTGGTTGACAGGCCAAGGTCCTAACCCTCTGGCGCTACAGAGCCCTTATGTGTTGTGCAGCAGCACGTACAACTAACACGCAACATGTTCCTTTAAGAAGATTTGTGTGAACTGAAACTATTATTTTTTTAATCTTTATGATTACCGTAGACTTACGGTGTCACATTTTCCATGTTAACTCACGGTGTACCGTACACTTGACGTAAAACCCGTCACAGAAATCAAATTACGTCACAGTCCAAAATATTATAAATACTGGTAGATAGTGTGTTTTCTCCTGCTTTCAGCCAAATCAGGTTGACTACCATCAGATATTTCGTTTAGACAGGATCTCAGTTACTACCGAAGCTCCGCCAAGCAGGCATTAGAATTGTGCCGGGAGAGAAAAATATGAATGGAGTTCTATGGGATGGACCAGTCCATACGCGGAAAAGCGTTTTATAACTTATTTAAACAACTTACAAACATTTAAATGAAATAATAAAATATCAAAGTATTTATCAAACACATAATTCTATACCAATTCTATACTATATGTGAAAATATTTTTTTGTATATTAGCTAATGTTTTTCGAGCAAAAGACACGAACGAACAACTGTCATGTCATGTTGCATCACTTTTCCTTGGCTCAAAAATAAATATATTAAATTACATCAAACAAATTATTATAATGAAGTGTAAGTATCTTACAAGAGTATCTTATAAGTAAGTATCTTATAAGAGTCTTATGTACATGTTTATCAGTAAAACATGTTTAAATATGTTGGATAAAGCGTTGGAAAGAGAGTTGCCTGGTGGAGAGAACCAACTGCTACAGCATTAGCATTTAAGAATGGAACACCGTGAGCTGGTCATGGTGTTCCGTACAGCGGTCAAAGCGGTCAATTTTCTTTGATCAAACAAATACTAATGGTCCAAAAGCATGCCAGTTAAAGCTGAAAATGTTGTCAAGCCCTTTCTGGCAACAGTGATGCAATCACACTAACCGTAGCTTCGTTAGTTCTCGTTGGAGCCTGGTTGAAAGTCGTGGCACGTCCGAATCTGTACAGAACACCATGAGACTACGGTACAGCTTACAGCTCATGAAAACCCCAAATTCAGTATCTCAGAAAATTCGATTATGACATAAGCAAGACTTGCCCCTGCCCACACTGCCAAAGGTACCAATACCGGGTTCGATGACCACGGGATTACTGTGCTTGATTGGCCAGCAAACTCGCCTGTCCTTAACTTGTAAAACATATGGGGTATTGTCAAGAAGATGATGAGAGACACAAGGCCCAACAATGCAGACGAGTTGAAGGCTGCTTTTGAAGCAACCTGGGCTTCCATATAGGGCTGGACGATATGGCCACAATATATTTCATAATTTCAATTGATACTGATATCGATATGAACAATATAAGCCTCAGAAAAACTGCTACGAACACCCACAACGGAGTACTTCCAAACTTCTGAAAAATACATTTGCCAAGTCTATGAAAACCTCCTATGAAACTATAACATTTTAGAAATAAAAAACTTTCAAATAGATGTTCACCTTTTAGCCTTTACACAAACAAGAAATGTGAAATCACAGTTAAATAACTAAACAAAACTCTCAACTGTGTTATTTTATTTCTGTTAGAACTAGGGATGTCACGAGAAACTATACCAAGTCGATGACAACATTCTGAAAACATGACGGTAATCGTTTTTGTACAGTACCGTAGGTACCGGAAATACAACCTGGACGCGTACGGTACCATGGAAGTGTAGTTGCAGCTCCGCCTCCACTTGTCGAAAAGAAAAACAGCACTAAGGCTACTTTGTGTTCCAGGCAGATGATCAGGGAGTAATACAGTCACAAAAACCAGTAAGATATGCAAGCGGTGCCTTCAAACTTTCCAGACATAGTTTCAAGCTTATAAAGCTTTTACCGGCTGAGTAGAAAGTACCGATAAACTGTTCTGCTATTGTCATGTGACATCAATCAGTTGAATAGTTGAATAAACCATTTAATCGCCTGGCGAAAGTGAAACAAAATCAACCTTGAAGCAAATAAAACATGTAGGACTCTTGCATTTTTCCCGTTGCAAACATTCACCTGTGTATAGATTAATTTACTACAATGCATTTTAACTAGGGCTGTCGCGATAACCACAAAATTCGAATACCGCGGTGTTGCTAACCCAACCGCAGGCCGTGGAAAGAAACCGCCGGTACCGCAAACCGCAATGTTTACATT
>JAODUE010000001.1:3486709-3505630 GCA_027564755.1 Amblyopsis hoosieri
ACATTAGGCTGTAGGCTAAAGCAGAACTCCTAAAACATGTTGTTTGTAAAGAGTCAGTCAGGCAATTTTTTCCCCTGGGCAACATTAAATTAAATGAATTAAAAATATTATTACAAAGAGTAAAGTACCGAAAAAAGTACCGTTTAGGTACCGGTACCGAATTTGAGGTACCGTACCAGCACCGGTATTGATTCAAATGTGAACGGTACCCAACCCTACCGACTGTACTTTCTCAATACCTGTTGCAGCCAGGTAAATGGTGCAGCGTGGCAAATAAACACTCTGCTTCTGGATTCCAGTGAGAACCATTGCACTTCATTGCACATTCCGCCCTGAAGCAGCAGGAGGGTGGAATCTGCTCATCTGCTCCCTGCTCGCCCAGATTGTCACTAAACAGAGGAAACATTTAGCCTGGCTCTGATCTCTATCGCGGGATGGCAGAGGACACAAACACAACCGCCGCTATACCCTTTGCTAACATTAGGGCCCTTACTCGCTGGCCTTCACGCTCACACACGAAAGTAGCCATGGCCGGCACAGGTTTCACTCTAGATGAAGAAAAAGCCCATGAGGTTTAGAGAAAATGGAAGGCAGCCGTGTTTTCCTATTTTCCATTTCCCGGGTCAACAACAGAAGCATTTGTGGAGGTAGCCATCCTGTATTTATCTCTCCTGTCATACAAGTGCAGGGGCTACCACAGCCTAGTACTGTCTGAAACTTGTGAAGCATAACTAAATAGGCGTATTGTTTTCAGGAAACTCATGTCTCTCAAATGACCAGGTCCTTCTGGTGCAGTTTTAAACGAGTGGGTGACAGAAGAAACTAAGCACTTTCTTTCTACAAAATGACACGGTTAATGCTACCAAGGCACTCTGCCAGCGGTTATCTATAGTGTATGTGACTGTTTCCATGGCAACGCGAACAGAGGGTGTTTTACGTGCCACGTGAGGATGTACTGTAGGAAGCGTGGTAATCAGATATTAATAGGGTGTGTGTGTGTGTGTAAAAGCCCACCTCCAGGTCGTCCAGGGAACGAGCCAGGCTCAGGCGTCTGGAGCGTCCGAAGGAGCGGCGGCCAGAGGAGCGCTGGGCGAGAGGAGGAAAGCCCATGGTCAGCCCACGGAACCGGCCCTGCTGCAGAGAAACACACACAAGCCCCTCAGATTAGTGCATTTAGTCCAGTTTCATAGCCCTGAAACGTACAGTTTAACTTCATAGCCCTGAATCGTTCAGTTTAACTTCATAGCCCTGAAACGTTCAGTTTAACTTCATAGCCCTGAAATGTACAGTTTAACTTCATAGCCCTTCTAAAACATAGTTTATTTCAATAACCATTCTAAAACGTACAGTTTAGTTTCATAGCCCTTATACAACATAGAATTAAATAACCCTTGTAGTCCCATTAGTATTGAGCAATCACAACCATGTGAAGAAATGCAATCGCAGAAGAGAAGAAAGAGAAAGAGAATTCATATGTGGATATGTGTATAAAAATAACTCCATTCTCGCATTTGAAGTATAAAAAGCAGACGGAAAACTTGACCAGGGTATCCGGAACCCTGGAAGTAGCCCAGAAACACTTGACCTTGACCCCAGAAGCTTAATCATAGCCGAAAGATTATCATAAATAACAATAAAGACTTAAAGAGAAGCAATACAGTGCAGTACTCCCTTATGCAATTACATGTGACCTTCATGCAAAGTCATGTGAAATTCATACATTTTCTCTAAGGGCCAGCATTAACACAGAAATGGACATACTGTGAAATGTTTGCACCATCTGCAGTGTGTGTGTGTGTGTGTGTGTGTGTGGTTAGGCCTGTTAGAGGAAACCGTCAATATCAGTCTATAACCTGTTCAAGTGTCTCTAGAACAAGGTTAAATGGGGGCATGTTGCTGAATAGCTATAGAGCTCCTGTACATTCTGATACAGGCAGAGACGTGTAGCTTGACCTGCTGTGTCATGTACTCCTCATATCAGCAACCCGTTTCCACTCGCATGTTACATTCCACATGTCAGACACAGACACGTGGGGTCATTACCCTGCAGCAGTGGGCCACATAGTAAGGGTTGGGACCTCCAGTTTGGGCGGGTGGGGATTTCATGACTTTGAAACACTATTTAAATTATTACTATTAATACTGTAATAATAATAATAATAATAATAATAGAATCAATAACATCATTATTATTTGTATTATGTAACTAAGTCAATTCCATGTGTGTCATTAAAAATAAGCAATAATATAAAAGATAATAGAATCGAATAATAATGAATGTCGTCTATTAAAAGTAGGCCCGTAGAAGCCCTCGTAATGGACAGGCCACATTAATCATGGTCTGGTTTTAACGGTCAGTGTGTAATATATGGCAGCCTGGAATCGACCTATCATGAGCAAATAAGTAATAATGATGACAGTGTAACCGCAGCGACAAGAACCATAAAGAACCATAAAGAGGGGCATCGCCCAGACTGATCATACAGTATGTCAGATAGGGACTACAGCTAGTGAGCAACTGTGTTATTTATCTTCATTAAACCTCCCTCACCCTAGTGGTACCTTGTGAGAGAGCTCCATGCATTGCTATTACCCTATACCCTATAGTATTGCACATTTTATGAACATTTAGGTGACCGTACACTATTTACTGGTTTAATTCATTGGGACATGGCACAGTTGGTATGGTCATGTATGTTATTAAAAGTAGAAGTAGTAGAAGACACCTCTCTCCCTCTCCCTATGCATTACTCTGAAAAGTGTCATCCTGTGTATGAAATGACATGGCTGTCAAACATACAAACACATACGTGAACAGCATGTGAGAGAGCATGGAGCCATGCACACACACCACATTCAAAACAACTACCACACCAATGACTCTCAGAGACTAATTGTTTCCATAAAATCATTAAATAGCTCTTTAATCTATTTAACACATTTCAAACAAAAAGTTTGCAAGACTTAACCTGTTTGCATTCTTCATATTGTACTTTAGACTACATTTTCTCTAAAGCACTTACATTTCCAGGGACTAAAGATGCTTTAACAAAACAGCAGTGCCACCTGGTGGCAAATGGAAAACACAGTCAATGTATACATCGACATCTACCGTATTGAAGACAAATTACTAGCCTGGTGTATCCAGAGCCTATTCACGTTGGGAATAGGTCTGGCCACGCTCCATTGAGAAGTGTTGGCAGTCGTAACCTTCTACTTGGCGTAGACCTCTGGTTAATTTTGAAACTATTGGACAGCGCTGAACCAATCAGCGTTCACCTCATCTAGCTCTACCACCATTTTGAAACACGCTTGACGTCAACGTCATCTCACCAACCCACCATGATTGGGCCGCCAGCAGGGTGGCTGTGTGAATGCTAATGTTATCAGGGTTTCCAGACTGTAATATCAGCCAAATAAAATAAAATAAGATGAGAGCATAGTTGTACGGAGCCAGGCTAACAAATTACAGCTACATCAAAACAAAATAAGACTAAACAGCTCACAGGCTTAAAAATGCATGCTTTAGAGGTTCACTTCCACCTTCCTGTTGCTATCAGCAGCCCCCATGTCTCTCCCCTGCCCCTGACCTCCTCAACACTTCCTCTCATTGTGTCTCTCAGGGCCTTACACAGCTGTCCAGGCCTTTAGTCAGGGAAGCACCAGTCTACCCCTAGTATCAGCCTCCATTAGCACTACGTCACATAAGCAACTCTGTGCTGAACGTCTCATGATGCATAGACCCCTGTAAGCTCGACAGCACATTCTGAAATTGAGATGTAGATTTTCATTGGCTGTTAGCATTGTTACTCACAAAGTCTGTATTTGTAATTCCGGTGAGACGCTAGTGCAGTAACCTGCTTTATTTACTAATTTCAGTTGTTACATTTATTTTAAGCACAAACAGTAGGGCTGAAGCTATCGATTATTTTAGTAATAGAATAATCTACCGATTATTCCAACGACTCATTGATTAATCTAATCATATATTTTTCTATAGTAAAGAGTAATAGTACATACACAAAAGAAAAAATAAGAAATGTCATCATATAATGAACAACAACAAATAAATTGTATACAATATGTCAAAACTAAACCAATTTAGTGCATTTAAGACTGTTTCAGGTAGGATACAAACAGAATTCTTCCCAACAAAATTAAACTTAATATAGCCATAACTGCTGCATTGGATTGGTGCATTTTATGCTCCAATTGCTAATTACACTACTTGATATTCTTGCATTCTGTGGTATTTTGTGCATTGCTGTGAGGTGTGTGTATGTGTGTGTGTGTGTGTGTGTGTGCGCATGAGAGAGACTGTCATGCACTGTATATAATAACATGAATGGCTTAGGTTTCACATAGTGATTCTGCATTTCATTTTCTGTGGTTAATTTTATCAAAATATAAAACTTCAATCAATAGACTATTCCTTTAATCACTGGACAGGTCTACAGTATGTGTGGGCCTTTATTCCTTTCACACACCTTGTTCAGACAAGATGGTAAATAATACTAAATTGATTATTTAAGACAGTATGCATATTATCTATATTTTAGAATAATAAGTAGGCCTACCTCTTTGTTTACCCTAAAAGACAGTTAACAAGCCATCGTTAATTAGACGCGTTAACTATGGCGCAGATTTTAAACACTGAGACAACGTGCCTTTCAGATACGGGTCTATTTGCCAGAGTTTTCACTCCTTTTTGTTCAGCTAACAATTATATTTTGTAGCCAGGTAATGAAAGGAAAGATCTAGGTGCAAGGAGTAGACCTATTTGTTTGTCAGTTAAAAGTGACGTCTTCATTTGACAATCGGTGTGAGCTATCGGCTCCACACATTCAACATTCACTTGGACTAATTAGTTTTATTCTTAATCCGTGAACGGTCCATCGTGGACCCTTTGAAGGATTATAAATTGAGGACTGGACACATTCTGACTTAATGACCGTGTACATTTTCAGAGGGTTGAAATGATCATAATCATCAAATGATAATTTGTTTGTATTCAATACAATATGCATAGATTTTCTTCTCAGTTAATAATACTAAAGATTACATTTGTATAATTAAATAAAATAATAAATACAGTTTATTTTAATAGATTTCCCAGTTATACTACACTGTACACACACACAATTTTTTTTTAATGGATACAAAAATGTCATCCAGCTTTGACCCTGAAATACTGTGCGATAGAGGACAGGAGTTAAACTGTCTGCATTGCATAGGACACAACAAGCCTAAAGTAGCAGTCTATGTGTTCATCGCCACGAGAAACAGATGGTTTTCTGGTTCTGGCAGATGCTTGCCTGGTGAATAATACATGATTTTGACACTGGAGTAGTGTAGATAAATAACTCATCTCCTTGTCTAGGCAGAGAACAGTGCTTACCTATTTAATATAACACAAGGCTCCCCATAAAGCGAACACGAGTTTTGTGTCTGTGTTACTAAGTGAGTGAGCATACAAGTGAAGGGCTGAATACATAACAAGGCTTTGAGGAGCATGCAGAGCACGTGATGAAGAGAAGGCACATTTACAGCCTCAATAAATGGTCGTCCTGGACACACACACACACTATGCTCAGAGTAATTTTCCATCCAGCGGTCCATCCAGGACTCTCATCTCAGGGTTAATTTTAACACGAGCCTTCCACAACACCACAGCCTGTCTCTGTGGCACAGTATATCCACACCATGAAGAGTTAGCGGGCTTATAGAGCAGGTTGTATATAAGTTGTGCTTCCACATGGCTACTGAAGCTAGCTAGACAGGTTACGGCGGTAGCTTCTAAGAAATACTCCTTATAAGATAGAGCTTTCATTGTCGCCCTGCAGGCTGGACGGTGAGCTCAGTATCAAGCCCTACCTTCTTGTCCCCGTGTCGGGCGCTCTCTCGTTTCCTCTCTCCCCCTCCTTCTCCTCCTCTCAGCGTGGCCGCCCTCTCTCTCTCCCGGTCGCCAAACAGCTTCTTGGCCCACTCGTCTTTCTGTGCGGCCAGCCGGCGAGGAGGCGCTGGCGGGGGCGGCGGGGGCGGCGGAGGCAGGCGGTCGCCGGAGGCCAGCGCCGGGGCCCGGTAACGGTCGGCGGGGATCTTGCTCATGGGCGGCGGCAGGGTGCTGCAGTTGGCCGAGGACCAGCCGTCGGTGGACTCGGCGTAGGACTCCTGGTCGCTGCTCAGGCCGTGCTGGTGGTGCTGCTGCCGCCAGTCACGCAGCACATGCACTGGCAGCCAGCGCTGCTGCTGCTGCTGCTGCTCGGCCCCTCCCACGGCTCCTCCCACTGCTCCTCCCCCTGCCCCGCCCCTTTTCCCAGGCAGGTAGGGGTGTGGGTGGAACTCGCGGTGGGAGTGGGAGTGCCTGCCCTCCGGGAGTGCCGGGTGAGCCAAGGGGAAGTCGGCCACGTACTGGCCGTTCCTCGGGGCGAGGGGAGCCGTGGGGGGAGGGTGGTGGGAGGCTGCCGCTCCCTGGCCGGGGGGGCTCCACGAGGGCTGTGGGAGTGGGGGAAGAGGGGGAGGGGGGCTGTCCCAGTGGCGCGGCCCAGGGGGCCCGCCCAGGTCCACCAGCAGCACCCGGTTGCTCTTCTCCTCCGGCAGGAAGTTGCCGATGCCGCTGTCGCTGTTGCTGCTGGTGCTGTGGTTCTGCTGGGCGTCGTCCGCCGCCGGTTCGTGGAAGGCCCGGGCGCGCACGCCCTCCATGTTCTCGCCCATGTCGCGGTACAGCACGGAGACGAACTGCAGCAGGGGCTGGGACGTCGCGGGGAACTCCAGGCAGCCCCCGGTGTCTGGGTCGGGGGTGCACTGGAAGCCAAACCTCCTGGCCACGGCCACGTGGACCTTAGGGGCAACGGGTCAACCATGAGAAACATACCTGATTAGGAGTAGAATGCTCTGGAAATGCAATGCTGCCTAGTTGAAAGCTGTATTTATACACACTAAATCTAGACCTACGATGGATGGATGGATGGAGATAATGTAGTAAATCTATTGTAAGCTAATTGTATGCTAATACACTTTTTGTCAAATTCACCAAATATCGCCTCACATTCTGGCAACCACTGCTCAAAACAACAATGCCCTTGACTTTGCAATACGTTTCAATGTGTGTGGCAGAGCATCTCAAGGCCAACGCCCACTGAAGGCCCTGGCGTCAAGAGACGCCAGAGTTTTAGAACTAGTTCTTTTTAACGGGGGGAGACGTGCGTCGATGCCAAGGTTTAGAACGCGGTTCTATTTCTTGGGCGTCAAGCCATAAACATGCATTGAATATCTGCAGGTTTCTGAGCTCCTCCGTCAATTTGACTTTACCTTTCGAACGTTGCATTCCTTGACGCACCGCTGAACGACGCCGCCAATGGGCGGCGGCCTTAAGAGAGTATGTTTTGATTTGAGCTCATAGTTGGCAAGTGTTCTCGAGAATAACAGTATAAATAAACACTAAACACATGAACAGAGGAACGTGATCTGCTCTGATACACGTATGCATCTTCAGAACATCACATTGTATTGAAATGCAGTCGTACCTGGTGGTGACAGAGGTCTGGGTCCACGATGAACACATGGCAAGAAGTCCTCAAACCACCATCCTCCTCTCGTCCGTTACTATAGCGACGGTCGTCAAGGTCGTCGGTGGCCTGCATGGTGACCAACCCAAAGAAGCGCCTGTCGTCAGGGCAGCAGGCGCTGAAGGCTAATTTCTCTGCAGGATAAGCGGCTAGTGTCTGGCCCCGGTCACTGCACAGACGCACACTGTCATGCATTACCTGGTGGAATAAATACACACATGTTCACATGCAGGGTTACTAGATTGCCTTGTTGTTTTTACATGGACCTGTTGAAGTATAATAACATCGCACATGCAAAAACATCAGTTTTAAAGAACCAGATAGTTAATTCAATAACTCTAAACAAAATAAAAAAAATTATAAATATATTCCACAAAGACATATACATATAATACCCTAACCCTAGAACAACAGCACAGAACCCCTAACACTGTTACAAATATTTTGTTTCCGGGCCAACAATGTGTAGGGTGGTTTATCATGTATGAATGTACTTTGCCATTTAAATAATTATTGACAGGTTAATATTTATATGTAGATTGTATGTTAATGAATATTTTCGGATACTTTAATACTTTTGGAAGAAAATAAGTGTGGGATCAAGGATTTTGGCAGACCCCCTGCAGTACCTCTGAGGACCCCTCTAGTATAGAGTACAGACATACAGTCGCATTGGATAAAATAAAAACTTCTGAAACTAATGTACAGTATATATATATTACAAAACTATAATTGTATACATTTACACAAATACACATTCCTCACCATAATACTCTACATCATGTCTGTATTATTCCTAAACGTATGGTAAGTGCATTATACTGTACCTTCATGAGCACTAGTGAATAGATCTTCTGCTCTATGGTAAGTGCTTATTATACCTTCATGAGCACTAGAGAATGGATCTGCTCTATGGTAAGTGCTTATTATACCTTCATGAGCACTAGAGAATGGATCTTCTGCTCTTTGGTAAATGCTTATTATACTGTCATGAGCACTAGAGAATGGATCTTCTGCTCTATGGTAAATGCTTATTATACCTTCATGAGCAATAGAGAATGGATCTTCTACTCTATGGCTAAGTGCAGTATGCCCTTATGAGCACTAGAGAATGGATCTTCTGCTCTATGGTAAATGCTTATTATACCTTCATGAGCACTAGAGAATGGATATTCTGCTCTATGGTAAGTGCTTATTATACCTTCATGAGCACTAGAGAATGGATCTTCTGCTCTATGGTAAGTGCTTATTATACCTTCATGAGCACTAGAGAATAGATCTTCTACTCTATGGCTAAGTGCAGTATACCCTTATGAGCACTAGAGAATGGATCTTCTGCTCTATGGTAAGTGCTTATTATACCTTCATGACCAATAGAGAATGGATCTTCTGCTCTATGGTAAATGCTTATTATACCTTCATGAGCACTAAAGAATGGATCTTCTGCTCTATGGTAAGTGCTTATTATACCTTCATGAGCACTAGAGAATAGATCTTCTACTCTATGGCTAAGTGCAGTATACCCTTATGAGCACTAGAGAATGGATCTTCTGCTCTATGGTAAGTGCTTATTATACCTTCATGAGCACTAGAGAATGGATCTTCTGCTCTGCACGGAGCCGTCTCATGCTGCCTCTGATGGCTTGAAGGCTGTCGCTCTCCAGACTGGCGCCTGTGGAGGCCAGCTCAATAGAGCCCAGGTAGCCCACCATCATGCCCACATTGAGAATGCCTTCGCCGGGTTCCAGGTCGAGGTCGCCGCCCTCCTCTCCCGTGTCTGCCCCCCGTTCGTCACGGTGGTGGTGGAGATGGAGATGGTGGAAGTCTGCGTCCAGGAAGACCGAATCGTCGTTTGCAAATCGACCCAGCTCCTCTTCAGAGAGCAGGTTGGGGTTGCTCCGGGAGCTCGAGGGCTTACGGCACGGGGGGAACTCGGGCTCAGACAGTGGACGGGGGGGTCTGGACGGAGAAGTCACCCCGGCGCGCTCTTTATCCGAGCTGCTGGACGATTGGCTGGAGTTCTCCAAGATCATGTTGAAGATTCCTCCGGACTGGAGCTCCGCCACCACCTTCTCTGCACGGTTGATGCCAAGCTGCTTGGAGTCCAGCTTGTGCTTATTCCACCCTCCGCGGCTCCCAGCTCCCGATTGCCTATGGCTGTTGTCGTGGAAACCGTCCATATCCTCGTCGCTGGAGCAAGAGTCAAGGTAGGACGCTGCCATTGCGCCACTGCTATGGTGACGGTTGCCAGTGGAGCGGTGGTGGTGGTGGGGCCGCCGTTGACGTTCTCCCTCGGCGATAACGAGCCTCAGAACACCAGAGCAGCGTCCGATCAGTTTGACTACGTCCTCATGCGATGCCTTGGAGACATTGATGTCATTGACGGAGAGGATGTAGTCTCCCGAGCGCAGGTCCATATAGTCCGCCGGGCTCCCTTTCAGAATGCGGCTGAGGATGCAAGGGCTTTGGCCCGATAAGGTGAAGCCATAGCCTGCTCTTCCACGTGCCACCTCCACAGCTCTGATGCGACCCTGCTGGGTGGAGCAGGCCTGGGGTGGCTGAGCTAGGCTGAGGACGCTTCCACCAGCTGGACGTCGCTTAGACGATGTGTCTGTCTGTCTGTACATTGTTCCTCTGTGTCTATTGATCCAGTGAGTTTCAAGAGGTCGTCGCACATTAGCAGGCACTGCCAAAGCAACAACACAAGGACATAGTCAGTCGGTGTCTTGCTTCCTTTAAGGCTCCGCTGCTGTCAAGGCACTATGAAAAAACGAGGAATGGACCTAAATGTAGCATGTGGGTGAGACCATTGCTTCAGTTTTTCGCACTGTCCTGCCACAGCTTCCATTCTGGTGTCATAGCTTGTCGTGGTCACAGGCAAGGGTCTCTGCAAAAATAATAAGGATAATCAGATATTAATGTATTATCCTCTCCACAGATTGTCACCAATATATTCTGTATGTGGAGAAATATCTGCCTGTAGGTCATATACTGTATATAACTATGAAAAGCATTGTCAAAGCTGATTTTGACCAGGCTATACATTACATTGAAGCCCCACCTGAATGGGGTGGAGTCGGGGAAGATCTTAGCCAATGGGCTGTCTCGTTTCAGACCAACGTTATCTATCACACCTTTGTGACTGTTGTTGTGGTACAGGTGAGGTAGCTACGAATAAGCACGTATGTAGTTAGATTGATCAGCTTCCAGCTAGTTATTAGTTTTTTTTTTTTTATTAGGGTTAAGATTTTGTTTTCTATGGACTTGGCTTCTGAAATCTGGTAAATAAAATTAAACACATTAGCCTTAGCTAAGAGGGGAAAAAACTATCCACGGAAGACAGACGCGTTGTCTTTTGCCAGTGGTACTGTTTGCTAGCAGGGTTAGCATCGGCGGTGGACTAGCTTTATATTACTGTACAATGTTCTAAACCTACATAGAAAGACACTGGAAGATGCTGCACTGTCTAAATATGCAGATGTTAGCACATGGACTGCATAATCTGTCGATTATAAACTTTTTTCCTTGTGCGACTTACTATTCGAAAGCGCACCCACCCATGCTTAACATAATAGTTCCGCCCCCATTATCCAGAAAATTGGAATGTCGGGACAAAACCATGACAACGACAATGTACACAGACTTTATTGTTCTATCATTGGCTTTTGGAGATGTCAGTCAGGAATGGAACATTGTCGAGATATTAACCAAAGTTAGACTGAGAAATCACAAATAAAGTATATAGTTGCGTACTATACAGGTGTTATAAACTTGTGATGTAGAGAATGAACTAATATACAGTAAATGTTAGATTTAGCCTATAGACACAGAATAAAATGCATAACTCTGTTCGTCTGCTATTTCCAGGCAACAGCTTTAGAAGAACAGCTGGCTAACGGTACGGTATATGACTTTAGAGTTGTAAAGCAGGCTAGCTAAGCAAAAGGTGGCTGCAGGTCCTTTTAGGTCTCACCAACGATGTTTGTTTAGCTAATAATGCGTGTATTTGTAGATAGTTTAAAGAACTTACTTCTCAATGTCCGGTGGTGATGTCCAGACACACTCCATAGTTTTGTAGCTAAGGTTAGTTAGGTGTACCCAAGGACGATTGGTAAACAAAAGAAAAGACTGCACCATCTGGCGAAGTAACGTTTTGAGGAGGACCGGAGGAGAGGGAGGTGTACATTATGCTCAACGAGGGGAGTGTTGGTGGG
Organism: Amblyopsis hoosieri; assembly: GCA_027564755.1. Classification (NCBI taxonomy): domain Eukaryota; kingdom Metazoa; phylum Chordata; class Actinopteri; order Percopsiformes; family Amblyopsidae; genus Amblyopsis; species Amblyopsis hoosieri. The sequence goes on from JAODUE010000001.1 coordinate 3,498,492, forward strand.
GGTCACTACTAGTGTATACTGCAGTCAATGCTTAACCTAAAGCATGAACGTTTGACAACCGGTATAGAAAAAAATATAAACGAGTACCAAGCAAGGTTTCAACTTTTTCCTGTGTGGATTTCTGTGCCTGAAGAAAATTACCATATTATGTAGTTTTTCTTTCTAAAAGTAGAACATAATTTTTATAGATATATTAACACATTAAAACGAATACAGAATCTTGCATTCTGTCCTCATGTTGTTAATCTTAATGCAGCCAATAGGACTTTGAGAGCCATATGGGAACTGTGATAATCCCTTTAATAGGATTGAACTGTAAATACATTACTTTTAATTGTCACTGAAGTACGGCTCATGGTTTGATCCTTCATTGAACCAGTAATTATAATGAAAAAATGCAAGCAACCTTAAATGTTCCAAGCATTCATTTTTGATACATTACCATTATACAATATAATGTAGAATTAAACTGCAAGTAAATGCTGCCCAGATCTTTCATTGACATGCCCATGTCCATTGCCTGGACGTGTATCGTAGACAGACCTACTTTTTTAAGACAGTGAGCCAGTTATTTCCTGATGGCATGGTTATCTGTTGTGTAACACACCATAGATTATAAAGGTATCCATGCATATAACTTGAAATAAAATATATTTTTAAAAAATTTATTTCTACAACAACATACCATATTCAGAGATTAGTCTCATTAAAATATTGTCAATTTGTACGATTTTTAACAGGCAATTGTGAAAAAGATCTGTGGCGGATTTCATCATTCATGGGGCCCAGATTTCTCATCATTCACACAGCCTCCTCCACAATAGAATCATTGGCTTTAACAAAATAACTGCTCAACAGTTGTAAAACTGATTTTCCTATGGAGAAATCTGGTATCATTTAGAACCAAGGACTACCACGCTGATTGTAAAGGCATGATTCAGCTTGTTAATAAGGTGTCTTATAGGGGGAATGTTTGTATACACTTGTTTTCCCAGGCCAGAACAACCACACTATTCCCCACATATACTCATGTACAACATCCTTTAATCTACAGGTGAACACAAATAGAGTAAATACTTCAGGAAACTATTGTTAACTCTGAACTATATCCTATATCCTCTAAACCCTCATAAATCTGTGCAATCTTCTTATCACTGCAGGGGTCACAGGGCCGTATTTAACACTTGTATGCTTGTGGTTGGAAATAATTATATTAGGCCTATAATTGGAAATCTAATGTATACCATAAATCTGGCCTATTTCTATTTTTCTTAAAGACTGAGTAGAAAATGTATCACCAGGTAAATTCCAAATTTTCCTGTGAAAAAGATAAATTTATCAGGTATGGTACAATGCACTTAATCTTGTGGAAGTTTGTATTTCGCCCACCATCTTTAACTATACTGTACTGTCATGTAGTACATGTTTACAATAAAACAGTGGGACATTATAAGTGCCAGATTAGCTCAATATTATGCGCATAAAAGGAATGACATATTTACACATCTTAAACATAAGATTGATCTAAAAGAACAAAAAGAGAAATAATGAGTCTGGTGCACAATGGCATTGCTAAGATACAACTTTCAAGCTGGTGATTTGTCACCAGCTATTGTGATTAATAATTAACCACACAAACACAATATTGACTATGACTGGAAAGGAGCAGTGCTTTGACATGCTTCAGTGTGCAGGACATACATGCCATATTTATCCTAGGCAAGTGCATTCAGTTACAAAGCCTACTGAGGAATTGTTATGATGTCCCTTTCTGCATTCAGTGGTCTGGATTCATTAACCGATCTTGTGTACTGTGCATGTTAAAATAGACACAAAAGACGGTATCACATTACTCGTCTATTAAAGTCATCTTTACACAGTTATTTGTCATGCACCATGGCTTTTTGTATTACTTTATACGTTTACTCTTTGTATATGAAGGTACTCAATTTAAATATAACGAGTAAAATCCAGTCTATTATAACATGAAACAAATATAACATCCTGAGAATAAAAAAAATCAAAATTCAAATGTGGGCTAACGGTGCATCATGTATAATTCTATGCTGAGATGCTTCGAATTGAGAAAGTAAAGGGGGGAAGGGGGGGGACACACACAAAAACCAAATTGCTGCATGTTATGATATCAAAGTTAACTTGAAGTATTTTGCCAACCTCAGAGGCCTGTTAAAACGTCATAAAATAACAATTTATTGGATGTCTTTTCTTTCTTCTTTCAAGGAAAATATACTTCTTAAAAATGAGCCATGTTTTGCTAATCTAACAACCAGTGCTGAATTTGCGCTACAATATACATCACATTGTGTCCTCCTTTCATTCACCCTAGCATCTATATTAGGCCACTTTACACAGACACGGGAATCATACAGTACAGTAGCAACATGCCAAGGACGGGCTCAAGCACACGGTCCCATCTGCAGTACAATCACAACTTATTTCAAATGTTTTACAGAATATGGCTATTATTCTGGAAGATTCATAAAATAAAATAAAAAATCACACTTCCTTTCAGCTCATAAAGTTAGAAAGTGCAAACGACAGAGGACACACTTGAAATATCACTTATAGACAACATCAAGCAGGCATTTCTGACACCAAATCTCTTAGCCTATTGTCTTTTGTTTTGCCTATTGTTTTTCCAATCAGATAACAAAAACACAAAGAAAAAACTAAAATAATAGCTTGTTATAGAACTTTAAATATAGTAAATATTTTATATTCTCAGATTTGACTATTCCAACTTCATTGACATCACAATGACCAAGCAAGTTCTCACAGGAAAATAAACATCCAATTTATGTTAACAGACTAATATTTCTTAATCGAGGTGCCGGGTAAAAGAAGTAGTGTTGTTCGTCTCGTGGAATGGATGCTGGGGAAGCATGGTCTTCATGAGGAATGTTAATTCCATAACTCCTCGCTCTCCTGTGCAGGACTGCATGTTGGTAAACATGGTCTACCCTCTAGAGCAGTTTGACGCGCACACGTCATCGCAGGAGACTGCAGTGGTTCGCCATGACGTCAGTGCAGATGGAAGGAAGAAAGGGGAGGTGAGCTACATACAGTGTGATTCTGACTCAACGTTCTGGCACTCAGCCTCGACCATGAGTGGAGGGCAGGGCGGCATCATGTGGATCCTGCAGGCAGCCAATCAGGGGGAGGTATCCTGGTGGATGGACTGCATGCAGCCAATCAGGGAGGTATCCTGGTTGATGGATTGCATGCAGCCAATCAGGGGAAGGTATCCTGGTGGATGGACTGCATGCAGCCAATCAGGGAGGTATCCTGGTGGATGGACTGCATGCAGCCAATCAGAGGCTTGTAACCTTGTGGATTGACTGCATGTAGCCAATCGGGGAGGTATCCTGGTGGATGGACTGCAGGCAGCCAATCAGAGGCTTGTATCCTGGTGGATGGACTGCAGGCAGCCCAGCAGCTGGTGGTAGGGGCTGCCTGGTGCGGCCACGGTCTCGAACACGGACTGGAAGGCCCTGCGGTCCAGCTCCTCGTCGATCTGGTGCCGGTAGAAGTCCATGGCCACCAGGCAGAAGAGGTTGATGTCCACCACCTCACTGCGCCCCATTCTGCTGACCACGTGTGGCAGTCTGGGGCAGGGAAGGTCAAGGACTACAGACCACAATAGAATACAAATCTGCGGTAGACTGGTTTTCAAAGTAGATTATTATTTTGCTCTTCTTTCTTTCTTTAAAAAAAAAAAAAAACATTTAAAAATAATTTTTAATGACTTTAAAAAATCTTTTTTGCCGGAACGTGTGTAGCGCGACCGGCCAATATGAGCAAACGTCGTTTACTGACCGACCTTGTTAAAAAGCGCACGTGCTACTGTAAGAATTAACTATGATTTTATGTATTTTTAATGTCTAAATCAATAATCCTGTTTGTGTTCCTCATAGTATAATGTTTTTCATATCACAAGGAGTGTATTGGGCACAATAGCAGTGGATGTGCGGCCTTGCAGGTTTGTAGATAACGGTTATGTCCTTGGTAAACCGCTGAACAGAACGCTTCACACATGGGCATCTTTGTTGTTCGGGGGGAATAGCGGCAAACGGAATGTAGGCTAAGTAGAATACGTGCTTATTTGCATATAGGACAGGGAAATGTGATCCAATCCAGTGGTCGAGCGGAGATGCGTTCTAATGTGTGATCAGACTTAGCGTAGGCCTACTTGTACTAACTGCACACTTGTGATCAAATCACCCTAGAGAGATGTTAATCATTCCAGGTGTGAACAGGGCCACAGCCTTTGTTTATGGCACATGACATAACACAGTCACAGTATTTTTACCAAAAAAGGGTGTGTATGCCAAAATGACTAATGGTAAATGGACTGCATTTATATAGCACTTTTATCCAAAGCGCTTCACAGTATTTCTGCCTCACATTCACCCATTCACACACAAATTGTGATTGCTGCCACGCAAGGTGCAAGTCATTAGGCTTGCCAAGGTTTTTCCTTGTTTCTATAGGGGAGGTGTTTTTGGTTACTCGTCAAACAGAACTGCTGGCTTAAAAGGTCATGTTTGTCTTCATTCAGGCCCACACTATTGTGCTAAGGATACAGGGCTGAGATCCACTGGGAGGTGGAGGCAGAGACAAAGAAACAGGAGAGGCTCCACATCGCCATGGCTACTGGTGTCCTCTGCGTGAAGTTGGACAGGGACAACAGCACCCAATCCCGCACCATGGAAGACTGGCCGGTGGCGTGGAGTGTCTGGAAAACCTGGGAGAGGAATTGTATGGAACCAGGGGCAGAGAGCAAACAGGTAAAGAAGATACATTAAACGAAGGAAACAAGAGTGATTAGTTATTGTACAATTGAAGCATTGTCTTTTAGTCCCCCCCCCCCCCCCAAGTGAATTCCAGTGGGCAGAAAAATGCAGTGGGGGTTAGTCGGGTCATTTTTTGAATAGCAGACTTGTGTTATTTAAGAATTCTCCAAATGGGATTGTGATGGCTCTTATTCAAATGTTTCTTTGGGTCGTCTTTTATTCCGTAGGCGTGGATACTTAAGTTTCTGCTGCAGGCTGATGTTGCCTTGACAACCTTCCATGTGAGTGGACAACAAAAGGTTCTGACTATATAGTAGTTAACACAGAGGAACTCCAACCACTGTTTTATCACATTGTACAAAAGTCCTTGTAAAATTCAAAATAATGCTATTGCCATGCACGGGTACATAAATACATATTTACATCGGTAAACAATTACATTAAGACTTTTAATGTTTAACAGATTAATCATTTTAACAGACTCGTTTCTAACCTTGTAGACGACAGTGGCCATGAATTGTGGGTAAGGCTGCTGATTGGACAGGAACTCCCCAATGACCTTGTTCATGACATCCTGTGGAGGGAAGAAGTCATCCAGGAACTGTGGCAGGATCCTGGACACCACTCGTGCTTCGCTGGGCAGACCCTTCCGGATTCTGGGGTGAAACGTGAAATCCCACAATAGAATGAATGATAGAGTTTTGTCAAACTTGAATAAATACAGGATTACGCTACCGCTACTGTCAATCAACAGTGTATATGTATTTGTGGTGCTGCCAGTATACTGTATTACACAGTAATGTATGCATACTGATGTGTGTATGCATAGTCAAGCAAGTTACCTGTCGAAGAGAACAGAGACCCTCTCCATAGCAACAATGACTGACTCACTGTCAGGGGCCTGGGGGTCAGGGTGGGTGGGGCGACCAGTGGGGCTGGCCTTCTCCTTGCCTGAGAAGAAACCAACAGGACCGGCGGTGATGCCCACCACTTCCGCTACAGCAGAGCCAGAGCCAACCTGACCTTTAACCCCTGTCACTTCTGAACCCGACGCAACCACGGCTGGGAGGACGAGAGGGGGAGTTGAGCCGGTTAAACCAGTGGGGGAGGGGTTACAGGGTGTGTATTGGGGGATGGAGGGGGAGGGGGTGAAGTAATCTCATTGAACAGATCGGTTCAAGTAAACTTTCAAAGGAGTCTGATCCAAAGGAGGGTTTATGCCCACTATGCTAGCTTGATTGCTAGCTCCTGGCCACAGAGATTAATTTGTTAGCAAAAAGGAAAAGGATACGGTAGGGGTGACACGGGGTTAGAGGTATAGGTTCCATCGGATGAACATATGGTGAAGCTTTAGTTTAGTGTTAAAATATATTAAGACAGGATTGCAGCTTGTTAATACCAAAAGAATGTTAGTAAGGACTCCATGATTTGTGTCTTAAGTTACAAAAACAGGTTCTTGTTCTGGTATTAGTTTACTCCGATGTAGCTCTATAATGCTACATCCACACGTACACTGCTATTTTTATTAATTCATTCTGTGCGATTTGGCCTTTCATCCACACGTAAACGGTGCATTCCATCACTAAAACCGAGGGTTTAGCAAAACTCCTGCCAGGGTGAAGATATAAAAATCAGTCCTCTGTGTTCACGAATATTTAGATTGTAACCTCAGATTGTGTGCCTCAGAGATATTATCATTTAACAGAGATGTCCCAACAGACTGCACTTCCACATTCGATTTTTGAAAGGAAGGAGAGTGGCGTTATTGGGCTTTATTATGCCCAATCTTTCTATAATTCTAAACTCTTTGGTTTTCATGCGTGATGTTTGAGCAATGGAGGATGTAGGCAAAACTGTGTTGGTTTTAACCTTGCCAACAGGACATTTTACATGTTTACATACAGTTACTAACCAACATTAATGACGAGCAGAGGCTCTCAAGAATGCACTATGGAGGTCAGGTAAAAAAAACTAATTTGAAAACACCCCGTTTTGAAAATGTTGCAGTGTGGATGTAGTCTAAGGCTCACATCTACCGGTAATCTACCCCTCCCCCTGGCAGTTATATTCACATATGTGGCACGACAACAACACAACCAGTGTACCTTTAACCCTCAAAACCCGAAATATTTGGCGCATACTGAGGTCTTGTTATATTGTTTATTTAATATCTTAGGAATGGTAAAATATAGAGACTTACAGTTTTTTCCACGTTAATCCTGACATTCAGACGAAGAGAGCAGTATACGGCTTGCTTACTTCCGTCTATCACAGCATTTCTATGACGACACCAAAGTTGCACCTAAAATGGTTGGCTTCACGCAT
>JAODUE010000001.1:3519600-3529694 GCA_027564755.1 Amblyopsis hoosieri
AAAAAAAAAAAAAAAAAAAAAAAAAAAAAGGTAATCCTGTCCATGCAGCACTTTAACAAAAACACATCTCCATCCACATGAAAACACAATTGCTTAATTATTTCAAGCCTGTGAAAAAAAACTCCTTAAGTAAACAAAGGAGAGCCACACAAGCTGATGATACAAGCCAACACCTCTGTTTTCCCCGTCTACACGTGAACACTGAATATGTTGAGTTTCTAAATATCTTTATCACCAGAGACAGAGTTTTGCTACAACTCTGTCTCTGGTGATCGTATACACCAGTTGCATGTGGAAGAAAAGGCCAAAACACATACACTAAGCTACATATATATATATATATATATATATATATATTTGTTTTAAATAGCCGCGCACATGCAGACTAGGTGTAAAACACGCAGGACAGTAGATCCCCAGGACCAGGGTTGGGGAAACTGTTCCAGCCTCCCAAGTGAACTTACCAACTCTGCGACATCCGAGGGGGTGACGGCTGAGTCCGGGCCCTCTGTGGTGGTCTGGGAGGAGTCACTAGGCGGCAGAGAGTCGCTGATGCCCAGATGTGCGCCGGTGTTTCCCAGGGGCCCCGCCTCGGGCGTGGTGTTCTCTGGCGTGGTGTAGTCTGCCGTCTCCGGGGTAACGTTGGCCCCGCCGCTGGAACTGCGGCTCAGCATCTCCTCCTCGTTGTCGTCAGGCGACTCGGGGGTGCCCGACGCCGACGTCCCGCCCCCGCCTTGCTCCGAGGAAGCGCTGAGGTCCACGGAGTCTCCGGGCTGCAGGGTGTGCTGGGAGGACCGGGGCTGCTCCGTGATGATGTCCACCTGCGGTGGAGAGGAGCCGTCCGCTCCCGCCACCGACGCTGAGGGAGACAAACGAGGCTCACTGGCACGCCCACCAAGCACACACGTGCCCATCTTAAGCCCCGTCTTACGACCGGTGCGTAGTGCAAACGCAAACTGTCTTTTGCGTTAGTGTGTAAGAAGAGTGCAAGTACAACCCTTTTGAACCATGCGCCTGGCGAAAAGACAATTGAATCCGCAGTTAAACAAGCAAAAGTGGATTTGGACATGCCCCAGTGCAATTTGCGCTTAAGAGATTTGTGTGTGTGTGTGCATTTTGTCATTTCTCAGCAAAATGACACACACATACACATTTATGTTTCTAAATAAATTGTGATATTATTGCACATTGTTTCGTTTGAGTAAAGAAGTGAAGGCAATAGAATAGTTGACATAATCTGGCATCGTAGTGACGGGGGTTAATTCCATGAATTAGAACACATGCATTCTCTATATCGCTTTGTATTGTGTTTTGACAACTATAAAAGTTCAGTGGTTCTAATCTAGTGATTAAATAAAAAATGAAAATTGTAGTTTAATTACCGTATGAGAGCTCAACAGGCTGCATCTGTAGCAGGTTGTGTGTGTGTGTGTGTGTGTCTGCAAAATACAAAATAATATACAACGAGAGAAACGTCTCACCTGTGAAGGCACCAGTGGAGACCTCTGCCTTCTCTGGGTCATCCTCAAGCGCATCATCCTCCCCTGACAGAATCTTACCTGGAAGAAGCACACATCATAGGTCACACACAGACTGACTGACTGACTGACTGACTGAATTAGAGTGATTGTTAACTAGTCATTATATTGATGAAAGGAGAAGGGCTAAAAAGGTGAAATAAGTCCTGTATGTGAAGGACAACATGGGAGCAGAGGGAGGCTCATCACCTTTCTGTTTCCTGAGGAGGAGTGGGCTGCAGGAAGACCCTCCCCCAGCTGAACACGGCAGGAAACAGGAAGTGGAATAGAGAGAAGAGAAAAAAATAGAGAAGCAGCAAAAACGTTCCCAGGAGACCAAGAAATGTAGTATGGGTTACGAGTTCATTAATAGTAAGAAGCATTTTACTGCAATTTAGTTTGAGGAAGGATTAGAGAGAAACAAAAACAAACAAAGACAGATATCATTCCTTGTTAATAGTTTAGTCTCCCTGGGTTACAGAGCACATAACAAGTGGTACACATTCAACCAATCATAAGTGGCACAGGTATCCCAAAGCTACTACACATCAAGACCCGTGCATTTAGCAGATGGCCACTAGCAATCATTCCGAGAGACGCTGACAAGGCGGCAGTGTACCAATCAGCTCCAGGATGCTGCCAGAGCGGGCGTGGCTCTCCGCGTCCTGGCGGAACACAGTGGCGTGCGGGATGCTGCCCTCTGTAATGAGCATGTGCAGGAGCTCGGGGGGCGGAGTCCTGAACGTCTGCTGCAGGAGCTCTAGAGCCGCTGTGACCACGTTGTGTTCCCTGTGCTGCGTGTAGTGGAGGGTCAGCTCATACGCCTGTGGAAGGCACGCACACACACACACACACACACGGTGATGTCTAACTATGTGGCTTAGGCACTCCTCAACATCTACGCTTCTAATGACTGACAGTCACAATCACACACAGCCGTGAAACAAATTCAATCAGAGACCACCGCACGCTAATAAAGTGGTACTGCACCCCGGCTCTGAGCCTGACTCCACCCACTGCACAACTTTGAAAAATGCAAATATGTAGTCATGAAGGGAGGGGAGGGGCTGAGAGGGGGACCCCCATTAATACGCGCCAACCGTGTACTGTTGGTAACCAGCCAAGTTTAAAGGCGGTATTGACGTCTAGAGCCATTTTCAGACCATGAAATCCAGATTAATTTTTTTAAAACGGGAATTGTGTAAATATTAAACCAGCATTTACATGTCTCATCACAGTGCAGTTTACATCTTAAAATTTTTGGGTGCAATTAACTTTAAATAAGAAAAAAAATCTATAAACACAAATCAAAAAATGCAGATTTTGAGACGGCAGTATTTTCGCGGCTGTTGTCTAAGGCAGTGTTTTTCAACCTTTTTTGAGCCACGGCACATTGTTTCTTGAAAAAAATCCAGCGGCACACCACCAAACAAAAGAATTACTACATGAAGCATTGTAGCCTAATACAGCATATTTAAAGACAATTTGGTCTCTCAATTTGTTGATTGCACAAGGATAAGCATTGCCCACGGCACCCTAGTAGATCTCTCACGGCACACTAGTGTGGCGCGGCAGAGTGGTTGAAAAACACTGGTCTAAGGACACACGGCGTCATCCATGCCTACCTGCAGCAGCTGTTCGGGTGCGGGCTGGACGTCGGCCTCTTTCCTCATGACGCCGAAGCTGCCTTTGAGGCTGGTGGTGTTGACCTGCTGTTGCAGCAGAGGCATCAGGTAGCGAAGGGTTAACAGCACCCCCAGGATCAGATGGCTGGCGCGCTCCTCGTCCACTGGCACCAGGAGACCTGGACCAGGAGCGAACCAGTGTGTTGAAGTGTCACACCCGAAATACGTTTCCATTCACTAATCTGCAAAATGGCCATGTGTTCTTGGATTGAGACATGGCAGAGTGCTGACTGATTAACTGACTGTCCAGTTCAATGATGTCTCCCAATGCAGATATTTTCCAGAGAGCAGGAAATTGTAGAAATTAATGGACAACAACAAACTATCCCAGCGGATGAAAGGCGGACACATGGAAAACAGACAGACACTCACTGGTGTTATTCGCCTGCTTTGAACAAGCAAGGAAATTGCATATGATACACTAAAAACGAAATAATAAGAAGTATAGCCTAGTTTCAGAAGGTTATGTTATGTATGGCTATTTTAAACATGTAATTGAACCCACAAATGATGATGCTCCAGAATTAAAGGCCAGCTGTATTGCTTTGTTTAAATCAGATGTGGATATTCTAATGACGAACTTATTTAAAAAGATATAAACTTGGATTAGCTAACACAACAGTGATGGTTGCTGAAAATAGGCCTCTGTACTTCTATGTAGATATTCCATAAAAAATAAATTTACAACATTAACACCATTGTATTTCTGATCAAATGCATGTTATTTTTAAAGGGACAAACTGTGTACTTCACCTTCAAACCCAGTACAGTTCTAAGCAACCCCAAACACTAGTTTTAACAGAAATCAGAGCATTAGGCCAATAAGGCATTAGCAAATGCTTGGTGCTTGTCTGGGTCTCCAGAAGTCCTACCCAGCAGCACGTTGAGCAGCCAGGTGTAGAAGTAGCTGGCACGTCTGGAGTGCTGGCAGACGCTCACAGCTGAGCTGGCCGCCGTGCGTCTGATGGTGGGCGAGCTGGACTTCAAGTTGGCCACAAAGGACTTCAGCAGCACCTGCAGCAATGTGCAGCCAAGGGGGTTAATGTTGCACATGTGTGCGACCACGCAGTTCGAGGTCACGGGCGGACCGAGGGCTTCCACCTTAGCTCGTGCGTGACTCTCGCAGTGAAATAGCTTTTGCGCTACGACAAGCTACCTTGATTTCGCCGTCGTTGCCAAAGTTTCCAAGGGCAGCCATGATTTTGGGCGTGGCCGCCGCCAGCGTCTCCTGCACAGTCTCCTCCTGTCGCTTGGTGATCCTGGTCAGGCACGGCAGGAGGTTGACCAGGTACGGTCTGCAGCACCAAGCAGGGAGACACAAAGTAATGCAGGGGCCGTGTTTAACAGAGTCACCATACTGTCCAAGAAACCCATCATATAGTAAACGTAAACAGCAACACGATGAGGAGAGGGCGTCTGGACTTGGTACCTGCATTTCTGTGGTCTGATAAGGTGGGCGAGCTCAGCAAACCTCCAGAGTGCTGCCCTCAAGCTCCGAGAGGCACCGTTCTACAGGGATACATGTGTTTCTACAATTACACTGTCCACAACTTCCATCACATTAATATGAACAGAATGTATGCGTCATTCCCCTTCTATAGTCGACATAACACTGTCTTGAGAGTCCATTTATTAGCAGCCGGTTACCAAATGATGGTAGCTGTAACGCTTGCCGTATGTAAATAAACCCCACTATTAACAAGCCTTTCGTTACCTTTTTTATCTCTTTGTACAGCTCTAGGTGCAGTCTGGGCAGGTTAGAATCCATTAGCGCCTGGAGATCAAGTGGGGGAAAAACATGTACAGCGTTGCACAGACAAACACTGAAGAGCATATGCCCTGTTCAGCTCAAAGGCATTATAGCACTGCAGGTATTTATCAACAGGACACTTTAACCCAGCTCACCTTCATGATTTTGTTCAAGCACTCATCAGCCACCATCCTCACGTCTGACTCGCTGTCATCACTGCAGAGCAGGAACAACTCCATGGCGATGCCCAGCAGCCTCTGGAACTCCGGAGAGGTTCTGATCGCAGAGCCACACAGGTTCAAACACATTAATGACACTGCATAGACATATGTACACTGCATATACATAAGACTGTATGACACTCTGCTGTAAAGCTGTGTGTTTTTACCGCAAGTAAAGATAAATAACAGAAGGCGTAGTTTTTAAAGGTTAACTATGCTTTTAAATTAACATTAAACATAAAATGTAATCCTTGTGTTGTTCAGTTGAGTTTGAGTAAACACCATTACAGTTCAAATCTGACTGGAAAAAACTGGTTGCCTACCTCAAAGACTGAGCCACAATGTTCTCACATATTGTCAGGCAGTGGGTCACTCTATCTTTCTTTGTGGTGGCCTGTTCCTTTTTCCTGGACAGACACGAGGTGGAGCGGAGAGAATATTATTAATTTGCATAAAAGACAGAAGAAGTCTTCAGATTATATTAATTGTCAAACATGACAGTACACCAGTATAGCATAGACTAAAAGCACTGAAATCATTTAAGCAGTAAAAAGCACTAAACACTGCATAAACTGTGAGACGTTTGCTGTGACACCAACCTCACACAAAAGGTACTGTACTAAGAGATCTTTTGTACAGGACTGTCACATTTAAGGCTGCCTATATTAGCTAGGATATATAGGGTCTAAAATCTAAAAAAACAAACCTTAAAGCTGCTGCTATAAGATTTGAGAGTTGCCAAGGACAACTAACTAAAGAAAATAAGATAGGAGAGCAGGATTTTGTAAACAACAACCCAAAAACACACACCCTTCTCTTCAGCTCACACCCACTGGAGCCCGTTGGTCTAACATTCAAAGCCCATTTACGAACATGTTGTAGATGTGTGTGTGTGAGTGCAGTCATGGCAGGTATGATAAGATTTGACAGGCCAATCAGGGAAAAGAGGCCTTGATTGGTCAGAATCTAAATAGCCCCTGCCTCTGTATAAGTCTATCGACCAAAGCAGATATTGTCACAGATCACTTCACTCACTCATAGCTGACAGATGTTTACGATATGTCTAACAAATAAATGTATAGCTCTAAAGACCGACCTACAGCACCTTTAATGACTGTATGCTCAAAAAGTCAGTTGACTGAACATAACATAAAAAGGCCCGACAGTGTGAGCAGACACATAACACATGGTGTACACTGCATCAAATCAATATATTTACCATCTAGCTATACTAACCCTGACAATAGCATACTAAGTATCCCATGTCAGTGGGTCTTCAAGTTGCTGTTAAGTTGACTGATGTCCAGTCTATATGTAAGCATCCTTTAGCAAACTCAAAATGTCTACGTATCTCTACTTACAACTGGTAAATACTTTTCTTTGCATGCAACTGATAGTTTGCCAGATGTATGCAAAGAAAAGTATTTGTATTATTATAACTCCTTATCCTACTCACCCCCCACATGTAATCATAGGCTGCATCATCACCACCAAATAAATAAGTGCAAGAAGGGCAACAGGCAGCTTGATGTGCTATGGAATAATATGCATTCACCTGGTTAGGGTGATGTCATTGTCACTTTATTTATAATGCAAATATCAATGTAAACAGCAATAAATGCGTCAAACACAAAAATGTAATTCTAAAATAAAACCAATATTAGCGGTCAGATGTTTGAAAAGTGCGCTGGGATCTGCTTAAACTTATTTTTGCATGCAACCAGTTAGGCTAGATTCACTGTCAGTAAATCCAATCTAAATAATTAGGTTGCATGCAACAATAAACTGCCAGATGATCAAACCAGTAGTAAAATAGTTGGCATCGATGGTCGTTGCCATCAACACATCTTAGCTTAGCTTGTTTATCCGTTATACTGCTAGGACTTGGAGCCACAGCCGTATAGCCTAAGCTAACGGGCTACTGTAAACTACTACAGTACTGTATAGACGTTGGCTCCCATTTACATGAAAACGTCACTTACTGTTTTAGGACAAGCTCCTCGGCTGTTGGCGGTCCCTGTTGTTGTTGGAATGATTTCAGAGACTCAAAGGCCTTCATCAGTTTTTCCATGGTGGCCATTTTAGCAAGCGACAGTTAGCAAGCTAGTATGGCTAGCTAATATTTACAATTTCAGAAGGCTAGCACTAGCAGTGTGCAGACAAATATAGCCAATACAGGGGAAGCAAGCGGTGCGTAGTGCGGCGAGAGTGATAACACTGCTCGCGACAACTACCACCACTTCCCCGCCTTTTTCTTCAATGCAAGATATGTCTTAATTCTTCACAATATTATCCGTAAATGAATGGGACACTAGATAATAATAAGCCATATTTGACCTACGCTACCCCGATAAAACACAAGGAAGTGGGAGATGTGACAGCTTGACAGGGGGTGGGGGGTGCGCATCAATGATAGCCAATGAGGCAGAGATTTGTTCTCTGATAGGCTCTACAAATAGCCAATAATAGTACATGAGGTTGGGACGTGTGTTTAGAGTCATGGGGCTTGTAGTCCCGTGGTGACCGTATATTTAGCCTACCTGCAGCTTTCATATGGATAAGGTAATGCGTCAACCTTATGGTTAAGGTTAAGTGATTGTGGTGGCCATCAAATCTGCTTTTCAGTAGCCTAAAATATGTTTGAGGAAGAGAAATGGCTGCCCGTTTCCTTATTTTACGTCTGACTGTCACACAAAAGCATCATTACTTTGTGTATGGGAGGGATCTGAGGGGATATCAAATAATTACTTTACAAAATATTACTGCAGATTCTATAATCAAGAGGGTATATGGTGTTCAAGCACTGGCTTGTCATAATGCATTTTGGTCAAAGAACAGACAGGGCTATGGCTTGTTTTCAGATCTTCAAATAAAATTATAAAATGCAAGAATGTATCCACAACCATTTCAAAGTTTAGATGAAAAACAAATAAGTCACGGACACTAGTAGTTGTTTTTTATACAAACGGCAGTGTATTATTTGATAATTACAAATGTCTGATATGGTACAACAACCAGTGATACAACTTGTACAAGAATTACAATGACTGCAGTGGTTGAACGACATGACTGTACAAATACAAAACAAAAAAACAATAAAATAAAGAAGTCATAGACCCTGTTTGAATATAAATGTTGAAAGCATCCTTCCTTAAAAATATATCGGATTTGGCATGCTTTAGCAGGTGACAGCAAAGGCTTGCAGTGGTAGACCAAGTGACACTGAACAAAGCAATTGAGGCATACCCTCACTTGCGCGTCCCAATGTCATCGGTCTTTTGTTGAAGCGGACACTACCTTAGCAGAAGGCAGGAGAGGAAAGACACTTGTAATGTATTCAAACAGGGTCAACGCAGCTGGTCACCTTGCTATTTATAAACCTGTCCTCAAATACCAGTGTGATAAGTTGGCACAGAAGGTCATTTACTTACACAAGGGACTGCAAGTATTACAAACTGATACATGCTCGAGTAATAAAACGTATGTATTTTCTTCTTTTTTTAAACAGGCATTACAATGCACTTGGTGCGGACATTCAAAACTGTTTGAGCTAAAGTTCCTTTTAGGTGTAGGAATTCTCACAGAATGAATGAAATTAGAGAAGTTAAAAGGTGGGTGACAGAACTGAAATATTTGGCAACTGGCACATATAGTGGAGGCTGCTTGTCTTTCTTCAGTAAGATCTTCAGATAATGACAAAAATGATTTGATTTATTAAATGATGCATTTGGTATCATTGGCATAAAGTTCAAAGACACTTCCTATTGTCATTGTTAAAACACCATAGTGCAATGAAACTAAACATTTATTTACTGCTAGATGAATGGGAAACCACACATCCTCCCTGTATGCATGTGTTCAAGAGCTTAGTTACATGTTAGGAATACAAGATTTACAAGATTTTTGAGGCTAAGACCTAAAAGGATAAAAATCTACATTTGCAAGAGAAATTGGCTTAAAATGTGCCTGAGAGCAACAAAAAGTAACAAGACACTCCGAAAATTAAACGACGACAGAAGGAGCTTGATGCATGTTTAACATGTTGGGACTGATAATGGAATGTGCTACACAAGACGAAGCTTCCAGAACATGCCAATGCTTGGAATCAATGATAGGATTTTGAGAATGTACAGCTGTATCATTTCAATTGGCTGTGGCAAATAATTGTTGGTTTATACAAGTCAAGGTAATGACTAGCATGTAAGACAGGGTGTTTTTAGAAAACAAGGCAAATCATAAAAATGTAAATGTATATGTTGGTATAGTATGACATACCAAGCCAAAATAAAAATATTCACAGCATTAAAACAGACATTGAGTGAAGGTGAATAGTTCCACACCAAAATGGGGTTTAAAGGCAAACTACAGAGCTTAAGGAAACAACACACAATACATGATTACAGGTTGGAGGGCAGTGAAACCTCACGACATTTTGTATTTGTAGAGGGGGGGGGGGGTCTGTGCTTAATAAAGAGTACACAAAACTGACATTTCTCTGTGCATATCTGACAGTTTCAGGCAGAATTAGTCTACTTTACCACTCCACCCTCATGACAATACAAACTTGCCTCAAGTAATTTAGAAGAGGAACATACTGGATTTTTATAGAATAGGATTCATTTAGCATTTAGTTGCTTTAGCACAGTTAAAGCAACTTTAGCTGAGCGTTTGACAGATATATGACAGAGGGAGCAGATCAAACTATGTGCCATGGCCAATGTATGCTTAAACCTACAGCTGAGTAAGCAAACATTGGTGTGAAAGTGATTTGTTGTTGAGCTGGAAATTACAACTCGTATTGTGTAATCAACATCATGGTCTCGTTGGGGGGGGGGGGGGGGGGGGGGGGGGGGGGGGGGGGGGGGGGGGGGGCGGGGCGGGGGGGGGCCGGGGGCGGGGGGGGCGGGGGGGGGGGGGCGGG
>JAODUE010000001.1:3529704-3546988 GCA_027564755.1 Amblyopsis hoosieri
CCAAAAATTGGTTTTTATTTTTTTTTTTGTTTTGGTTTAATAAACAACTCCTTTTTTTTTAACAAAAAAATTTTATTGTTGCCCCCCCCCCCCCCCCCCCCCCCGAGTATAGACTCACCTCCAAGTGAGGTGTGTACTGTAAAACATAGACTAGATGTACTAGCAATGTTAAGGGGAAATGTTTTATGCATTAGACGTGCAGAATAACTGGCAAAGCTGAGCATAAACAAGTTGTGCAAGAGTGAAACTGACCTAGGAATGAAGATGAAAATCAAGATTCATCCTGAGTGAATATTGTAACAGACAATTACTAAACAATAGTGTGGACAAAGTTGAAATATGGTATTAATAGGGGCTTCGCTTGTCTGGGTCTTGTGCAGCTTAACATTGACTAGTGGAGATTGGAGAACTATCAATGCCATGCCTGGCTGGATAGAATAAGGAATCTCTCTGTTTGATGTACCTGTAAACTGTAGGCACCTCATGGAGTGTTTTTTAATGCCCAACACCAAAACCAGCAATTCAAACTACACAGCAGTCCATTTCAACCTGACAATGTAGTGGAGGTGAGGGACACATTATCATTGCGCATGTTCCAAACTGATCTCCTTTATCCTATGAACATCTTAAGAACAAATGGGTAGGAGCAGCTTGGTATCAACATGGCAACCTTAGGACTGGTTGGAAAATCTGTTTTCCCCAGATCATCTGGATCCACGCCTTTCTACTTATTAAGAGCCTTGGGGCATAAAAGGCTTAGAGTAAGTTTAGGACTGAACTTGATGTGCTATCATGTCACATTGGCAAAACATACAGCACATACAAACATACAAATCAAAGACCTTATGCTACATCGAGAAAATTAAGAGTACTGGTACTGTGCTTCTAAAAATAATAATAATAATAATAATAATAAAAACCCTCAATATGTATTTTCCATACTCACTCCAAAAGAAATAAAAATGTTATGTATGCATTCAAGTGGTACTTTTATGGCTTTTTGTACAATACAACCTTTAGTGAAAATATACATCTAGACATAAATTCAAGTACAAATGTACAAAATCTTTAAACTCATACTTTTTTTTTCTTTAGTTATAATACACTTTTAATACAGCTCATAAATACAGGTCAACATTCACTGAGTTCCTAGGGTTTGCGCTCGTGTGGAGTCGGTGGTGGAGGTCTGCGGTGAGGGAGGGGAAGGAGTAAAGAGGAGGGAGTGGTTTAAAGTCACGAGGGCTCCTCGTGCTCATCATCGCTGTAACCGCTCTTAAAACATACCTGAGAAGAGTCAGACTTGGAATTATTCTCATGTGCGCTTCAACGCAGGGCACCTGACTAATAACGAGTAGGATTCAAACTGCCATCATATATTTTGACAGTAACAAGGCAATAATAGGCAATAATAATGATCAAACACATTATGTACAACACTTAAGCAAGCAATTTCAAATCAGTTAGAATTAAAGGCAGTTAGCATTCATAGCTACAGGACAATTATATTATTTTTTACCAACAAGGGCAGAATTGGCACAGTTTTATATATGCTGAAAGGTGTCAGTATACACAGTATAGCAACTGTTATTTTAGGGAGAAACTGCTTAGTGAACCTTCAACAAAATGAATAACTTGCTTAAGCAAAACTGTAGACCTTTAGACCATTATAGGATGTCCAGAAAACAAAGGATAGTTATTAGGAGAAAAAATATAAATGCATCAAAAGGGGACTGTGAATTCAACCCCTAAAAACAAAAGAGAACCCCTTTCCCAAATAAACCCCTTAATCCTAAAAAGACGAGTGTAGAATGAGCTACTGAACACGCATACACCTCATCACTGAGTTCAAGGATTCAGGGGGTCTATTTGAGGCAAGGCCTAGAAAGCAAGGAAGGAAGAGAGGAAGTACCTTAGCCCCCACCCCCTCTGACAGTTGCTGGAGCGCTAGCACTTGCCTCTCTTCTGAAGAGGCGATAGAAGAAGCCTCTCTTTGGTGGTGGGTTAGGCCGGTTCACGTCCAGGTCTGAGCACAGTGTCCCGTCTGTTTCATAGACATTTATTTCTTTGAAGCACTCCATCTCAATCATCTGTAGTGCAAAAGACACAAGAGTCACCGCAATGGCGGTTGACATTAGTTGATATTAAAAAAAGGGACATGCTGTACCATCAGGCTCGAGATATTCAGTGCAAATGATTGACTATTTTTGTATTATTTTTTTGTTCATTCAAGAAGGCAATATTATCTCGCAAGACAGACTATTGTTGCTGTTTTTCCCAGTGTTGCCTTAAAGCGCACCTTCAACTACACCCTAAACAATAATTCAGAGGATCTTTAGCCAGTATTTAAATATAAATAGATATTGTTATGTGATAAAAACATTTTTAAAATCAAGTTCTATATGATTAGACTTTTTCTATGTAAATGTTAAATTCTTGAGTTCTGGTGACACATAAAGTATACCTTTAATGTCAGCATGAAATCATAACTGACCAGAATGTAAAAACATTGATTTATCAGTTTAGATAAAATTTCTAATTGTGGTAAGGTTTTTTTTGTTGTTGTTTGTCAACATGGGGCGCAAGGGATTATGGGAGATTAGTATATATGCATTTAAATCATGTAATACAGTTGGGCAAGATACTCAGGATTTATAATAAATTACTATTTACTTATTAGTATTTAAAAATGCAATAATATTACTTTACTTATTACTGGGTATTAAAAGTAATTTGTTACGTTACTATATTACTTTCACAATCACTACCCTCCCTCGACCCTTCCGAAAAATTAGTAGTCAACAATCAGCCAATGTCAAAACATTGCTGCCCCTTAAACCAGATGATTGACAGGTTGGTTCAATTAGCCTACCTAAGTTTGCTATAGGACCATCAAAATAATAAAGGCACATCTTCATAAGATGGATGCCTATGGGGGGGAAATATTGTTCTTGCAATGCAGCACTACTTTGATTAGTAATTGTAATATCATTACTGTTTTGGAAATAGTAATTTGTTACACTACTAGTTACTGAAAAAAGTAATGATATTACAGTAACTACTGCCCAACACTGGTTAAGATATTTTTTTTTTTGTTCGGGAAATGGAAAAAGTTGAAGTTTATGTGGGCACTGTGACTGAGACGTGTGTGGCTGAGATTGATGCTCCATTTTGAATTGTTTAACAACTTAATATTCCTATGGTTTTACTGTTTGGCGTTCCTGTATGGAGGTAACCAGACATGCTAGATATAGTATGTCAGAACCTCAAGGACGTGGTATTTATGACATGTCTCAATTCAATATAGACTTCTAATATCTCCAAATAAAACGAACACGTACCCATAACCATTGCCTGCATCTTTTGACCCAGCTTGCAGTTTTTTCTCATTTTCTCACCACATTGTTTGGTTAAACATAATATTTATATCCATGCAGACAGTTATGTTCATGGTGAGTAAAAAATGTTCCTTATTGTGACCATAAATAATTCACCATACGTAAATAATGTTTTGGAACAATGTAATTCCAAAGTAGTTGGGACAACTCAAAAAGCTAAATGCAAAACGTTGCCTTAATGTTGACAGTGTTTATTGTTTTTTTTTTTTTTTTAAGAGTGTACAGTAGTCAAAGATTACATCATTTCATTCCTGAAATCATGCAATACCTCGTTCTGCCAAGGGATGGAGACACTGCCTGTGACAAACTTGTGGTAGAAGTCATCATCTGTGGGGTCAAGGTTCACACCTTTGACAGTGGAAAACTGCTCAATGTCTAGGACATCTTTACAGTACACTGCCCGTGGCTGTGAGGGAAACAAAAGGTGAGGAAAATGGATATTACAGAGAAAAAATAAATTTAATGAGCATGAATATATTGTCAGCAAATAATTTCAAATACAATACCATCATTTATATGTGTGTATATGTGGCCCAGTGACTCGAATAATCACATTTTGAAAGAAACTATACTGCCCTACAAATCCTAAGTTCAGTAACTATGCATACAGTGAAACTGAGAAAAATGGCTGGCCAGTTTATATGATTTAACCATTGACCCTAAAAAGGTAGTTAGTGCACTCTGTTGCATTCCCTTACATTGTTTGAATAGCAATACCAAAGCAAAATGCAGTAGCTGCAATGTTTATGTTATCCTCTGCTTCATAGTTTGCAGAATATTCACATATATTTTGTTGCAATAATAATATTTGTATTAAATCTTTATACTTAAGACATGTCACATTTCAGTGTTAATAACATGAATTTTATACTTATTGGCGTAACCTAATCTAATAACTGTGCATCAGCATCGACATTGTTGATGCAGTCACAGTTCACAAGAATGTTATAACAATTTTACTAAAATATTAAATGAATATGAAGGTTTTTGGATACTCTTATATTACATTATTTATTACAGTAGCATATTTTATAAATGTCCATGGATCATAGACTCCCAAGGAAGACCGCAATAACTTAATTAATGGAGAAAACAAGGCAGTAACTGTAGTTACTGCGGCCTTTGGTTTTCCCCAGGTTTTGTATGTATGTATTTTTCTCAGAAATGAAAAAAAAAAATCTGAAATGTTATCACATGATAAAGCAGATATCAAGAAGTTCATTTTTAGTAATATCAACATTTTTAACAGATACGTAGTTACTGCAGATAGCCTTTGGAGGGCAGTATATACGTTCTACATTTGTTTTAGTAAGTTACCCTCTTGGCTCATACACTTTTCTTTACTGCATCGATTTAAGGTAATAGAACTAATTATTTTCTTTGAAAACTCTCACCATCACAGCAAGGGTTATCGGTGTAGAGTACACAATTTTCTTAACCTTTATTAAACCAGGAACAGTTGCTTTAGCCATTATCCATTGAAATGTGCATTCATCCATTAAATGTTAACATTCACACACACGCACGCATGCACACGCACGGAGAGGGCGAATTCCCAAGCTGAAATGATCTCAGCCTATCTGAGACTCAAACCAGCACCCTCCTGGTCAGAATTATAGCTGCAATTGCTTAAAATGTTTATTTACTTGTGACAATGGTATTTCCTGCATGCCGAAACTGGCCCCCAACTGACGACTGAGGCTGTGGACTAGACATTGAGGCTGTATTAACAGTGCGTGTCTAAGTATGCCTTACATCGGGGCTGAAGGGTGGGTCCAGCATATTGGCTTCCAGACGCTTGAAGTTGATGTTTCTGAAGATGGGGTGTTGCTTAACCTCCACTCCGCCATGGCCCTGACACCCCAGCCTCTCCTTGGGGTCCTTGGCCAGCAGCTGACACACATCAAGAGGAACAGGAAGTGACCAAAGTGATTACAACACCAAGGCAAGAACTCTGCATTGCACTGTAACACGTCAGTATGTGAGGGTTATCCAACGCAACCGCACACATCATTTACGTTAACAAACGACGACACACTCATCACAGTAGCGTTGCATTTTAGAGTGCACTGGCTAAAGTGCATCTTACATCTGAATGTAAAGCTCGACATGGTGTGTGTGTATCTCACAGCAGAGATGTCAGAAAGACAGAGCACATATGCAGGCATGTTAAATCATGGGGCCAGCACAGCAGGAATAGCAGCAACAGTGCTATTTAGGCTTCTGAATAATGCTACCGCCACCCCTCCTACAGCGGCCTTGTGAAGTGGATGAGTGCTGCTCAGTGGGCACTCTGACTAGCTCTGTTGTCCCTCAAAGCGTAGTGGCTTACACAACCAATGTACTGATACCATCTCGCCGCCTATTTGCATCTCCCACTCTCCCTTCCCCTGGAACCTCGGCCTCGCCAGTTCACGCATAGTTTACCCACAAGCCTCCAAGCCGGCCGTTAACGTTCTCCTCACAACTCAGATCACTTGACTATTTAGGTCTGTAGTGATATTCATCTCTCTGATAAAAAAAAAGGAAGCACTCTCGCTTTCTCTGACCGGCCCCTCCCTCTATCCATCTTTACTCTACCCCTACTGCTGGCTTGAAGCATATCTCTCTCTCTCTCTCTCTCCCTCTCTCTCTCTCTCTCTCACATTCTCTCTCTCTCCCCCGACCCCCCCACCCAGGAAATCTTGGCCTCAGCTGAACCTGAGGTCAGAATGTTCCATGACATCACACAATGACACAGAGGCACCCCGCTAACCCTGATCACAACCAAAGCAGTACATTGGCTCCTTCAGACGGAATAATGAAGTAAAGAGGGGGGCAAGGCAAGATTGTAGGGGGTTGAGGAAACAACGGTAGACACCCACGGGACAACTTGACAAATTAATTTGATCTTCACTGAAAACAGCAGCATTGCTTTAGGGATACAGCATAGCTAAAATAGATCCACGCAATGTTTGGTTCCACCCCCAATCCAAAATGCGCTTAAAGGCATACCCCTCGTCTCTGGGAGTGCTCTTGTGGTTGAAACCAGCCTTACTAAAATACTGCCTTTTTCCTTTCTGCAGACCAAAGAACATAGTCCCCTTCCCCCCCTCCTTCTCCCACCTGTCTACAGATGTCCTTCGCCTCCTCTGAGAACTTGTCGGAGTATTCCTCCGGGTCCTCGCGAACCCGCCTGTCCACCTCCTCACGCTTGACACGCTCTTTACGCCGGCGGAACGGCGACTGTCCCTGGATCATCTCGAAGATCAGGCAGCCCAGGCCCCACCAGTCTGGACAGAAGGTGTAGCTCTCGTTCTGGATCACCTCCGGAGCTGTTAAAAGAAAGGGGAGTTCAAACAACAGGTGGACAGCATTCCTTTTGGCAGGCTGAGATAAGATTGGTCACAATGCAAAGAGGTAACTGATAAGTACAAACAGGGCGCAGATATATGTAGTGTGTGTTGCAAGGAAATGCTCAGGAGGCACACCCACTGTGCTGTAAGTCGCTTTGGATAAAAGCCTCTGCTAAATGCCCTTATTGTCATTTTGATTGAGAGACAGAGAACGGATGCTCGAAAAGGGCGTAAACGTTTCTCTCACCCATGTATCCGACAGTGCCGACTCTCCCTCGTATCGTCTCCCCATCCGGGATCTGAACGGCCAGGCCCAGGTCTGAGATCCGAATGTGCCCTGGAGATAAACCACGTAGACAAATGTAACGTCTAATGCTAAAACGCTAATGTCGATTAGCTAAAAATGTTAATGGTAAAAAGGTAATGACTTTTAGAGATATGACCCACCCATCCCTCAACTCAGTGTAATGCTAAGTAAGCTAGGATTCAGGGTCGTGGGAACACAGCATAGATCAATTAAAGTGAAGAGGGAGAAAAAAAAGCTGAAAGCCAAGTTTGCCCTGCCCATATCTGCTTTGGCTTGAGTTAACCTCAAAAAGATTATCTGTAACTTACCACGATCATCTAGAAGAATGTTCTCAGGCTTTAAATCCCTGGTGCAGATAAAGGAAGAAAAAAAAGAAGTGTAGTTGAGTAGTTTTAGGCATTTTCTTTATGTCAGTAGACTGTCTCTACTCTCACCGTTTGTATAGTTTACCAAAATATACACTTTTTTTTTAATCATATTTTTAACTATTTATGGAAGATGCGTGAATTGTATTAGTACACCATCAACACAACTTGACTGCTAGATTCCTTTACAGCTAGAATAACATTTCAATTAAACATCATCAAAACTTATCAGTTATAATCCATTCACCCTGTGTTTATAACAAACTAAGTGTTTAAATGGCTGCTTTTCAGAATACACTATTGACAATGTTCAAACTGCCAAATTGTGAGCCTGTGGCTCAAAATACATATTGCGCACACACACTAAACTATTAATGTTAGCTAAAAACACCTTACCTAAGAGTAGCAGCAATTGTATTAATGAGAAATGTAAACTGACTAAATAACACAATAGAAGAATCCAGTGTTTCAAAGTAACCAAAAGATATTTGCATCTCGTGAAGCCACACACACCTGTAGACTATCCTCTCACGATGCAGGTCCTCCAGACCACAGCAGATCTCAGCAGCGTAGAATATGGCGCGTTGCTCGTCAAAGCCGGAGTTGCCCATATTATAGATGTGAAACTTCAGGTCTCCACCGTTCATAATGGTCAACACCAGGCACAGCGCATCCTTGGTCTCATAGGCATAGGCTAGACTAACCTGGTGAAGATGGGGAATGATGAGGTAATTTGAGCAATGGTAAAGATAATAATAAATGGGGGGTATAACACATGAAGAAGTGCAACACCACTGACTCTTTCACACATTAAAGTGTAACCGCACCATAAATGTTTTTTTCTTTTTAGCTGTAAACTAAATATTAAGACTGTACTGTGATGAGACACATACATTCTGGTGTTAATATTGACTAAATTCCCATATATATAAAAATAAGGACTTTGTCTGAAAATGGCTCTCATATCAGTTAAAATAAAATAAAAAATAATTATTATTACTATAAAAAAGACTTGGCTGGTTTTATTTTAATGTTAACATTCATGTTAAATGGAGCTGGGGTGCAGTTACAGTTACAATTTGAGAAAATATGAACTACATAGATTATATATTTGACACATTTTTAAATCTAAAAAAAACATCTCGTCTCCCCTCCCCACCCCCTTCCCCAAGTGGTGACATTGAGAACCACTTAGGTAGGGGAACAGTCAGATGAAGGCAGTAGAGAACAATAGAGCTTAGACAGAGAGGCAGATGTCAATCAACAGGCCGAACACCCGTAAAACCAAAAGTTTAAAGAAGCTATTATTTAAACTGTCACAAACAAGAAAGAACACCCTCCTCCACACACACACACACCTCCTATTCTCTCTTATACTGCATCACTTTCCCATTGCCTTTCTCCACTCTGCTATGGGTCAATGGCACATAGGATGTGCCGGTATGTTTGTGTATACAAGCGGGATATTGCTGCCACAGGGAGGAATCCCATCTGCTCCCCACTGGATGTTCTAGGGATAAATAGCCCAAGAGGGAATGGGAATGTTTCTTTTCATGTTCACTCAAATGTTTAGCTAGATTCAGATTTATATGTTCATTCCTTTATAACGTAGATATCTTGTCGACAAAGTGATGGTCAAACCAAGTGAGGGACAAACCAACCGCGTGTTTAGCTAGATTCAGATGTTCATTCCTATACAACGTTGATATCCTGTCGACACAGTGATCAAACCAAGTTGAAGCCATAACGTCCTTCACAAGGGCTAAGCTTGAATAGAATAAGGTTATTAGTACTGGTAACAGCTAAAACGCCGGCAATAAGTACTGAGTCCTGCTTTAACTGTCGTAGGCAACAGTATGGAGTCACCCTGCCCTGCATTCAAGGCCAAGTTTTACGCAGTACGTTCTCCTGCTGAGAGAAACAGATACACGCGCATACGCACACACACAGTAAACAATGTGATTTGACAGGTCATTACAAAACAATATTAGTTAACAGGAGGACAAGCTGACCGATTATCTGCACTGCTTAGCAAAAGATAAAGAAAAATACAGAGACAGAGACACACATACAGACAGACAGACAGACAGACAGAGAGAGAGAGGCAGAGAGAGAGAGAGAGAGAGAGAAGAGGGTGCTTGACTCTCCTTGCTGCTGCTGTTTAGTCAGTAAATGCTAGGCAACTGAGCTGCTCTTGTAGAGAGGCGCATGGAGCTGTTGAGAAAACACCCCACATGGACTTCCAGGAGGTCTGTAACATAGCCACCCCAGCCTGTGTACAGTGTGGTTGTGTGGACAGAGGCAGATTTACCTTACAGTATATAGTAGATGGCTAGATGCACTTGTTTAGGGCCATCTATTTAAGGGTGCCAGTATTGCACCTATACAGTGGTCCAAAAGTTTGAGACCACTAGTCATGTTACATTTTTATTTTATTATAAATTATAACATCAGCCATGGAGCACATCTAAACTTATAGAAAAAAAACATGCGTCAGTGTTTTGTATCTCCAATAAAATCATATCACAACCATTAGCATAGTTGGACGCTGAATAACCCTCAAATTGTTTTCAATGGACCTACAATAGTGTTATAAATATGAAGAATAACTATAGGCAGAATTCTGTAGTATTTCAATGAGCTATACGTTTTATAAGCTACAGAGCCTGGACGAGTCTGGGGTGGGTTCAGAAGCCAAAGCTGACAACCAACCAACAGTATGTGTTTAATCCGGCAGTGTTTTGTCATCTCTCATCAAAATAACAATCGCACCTTGTGGTAAATTAACGGAGATATTATTTCACTGTTTAGTTTGAGAATACAATGGCAAAGCAATAAACTCAGAAGTTGCCAACTAGTATTCCACGTTAGTATGTCTAGTGCTCATGCCAGAATGCCACAGGCATATCAACGAGCCAGGCTGTCTATCACATACAATAAGAGGATATAACACACAATATCAAATCCAACACTACTTAACCCTCATTACAAGAGTAGCTACAAATTACTAAAGAATAAAAAAAAAAAATTTCAGTCTTTCCTCAAGTGATAGTTGTTTTATACTTTTATTAATTCTGCCTTTTTCAAAGCCTTTACTAGCAAAGAATGTTGATCTGCTACCGTCAGCCACATTTGGCAATGATTTGACTGAGATCGGCAGTCAAATCAAGCTCCTAAGAACAAACCATTGAATACACTACTAAGGCATCACACGCCTACTAAAATGTAAGACATTTTTATTCATCACATTGACACACCCTTTATATTCAGGGTGTCATCTAAAAGTTCAAGGGGGTGAGACTACACCAACTGCACGACTTGAATGTTTTAAGCAGAAAGGCTATTTAGTGTAGGCAGCGTTAGGGTAAGGCACCATTAAGCCTATGACTGTATGCACGCCACATTTTAAACAAGGACACACAACATAACATACAGTAGTTCACACGCATCACATCTGACACAGCAATACCATTTGTTGTACTACATTTTAAGTAAGCAAATGGTAAAAATCATCACTTATTTTTTAGCACACACACACACACACACACACACACACACACACACACACACACACACACACACGTGCGCGCACGCATGCACACAGCTAACCGCAAGGAAATAACACTCTAACCCAAACAGCCACTCCTCGACCTGCTCCAAGAATGTTAAACAAGCACTTGCTGTAATTTTCTTGTCTTTGGTACAATATTTTTTCTGAGGAACACATTACTGAGCCAAAACTAAGTTTCCTTTTCCTGCCCTAGCACCTGAGAGTTTTTGTAAGCAATCGCATGAAATAAAAACAGATGCAAAATTCACGTTCTCCAGCTGTGCTACATTAGCTTGCTGACGTCAATGCACACAGTCCAGTAGAATTAACATTTGACTTAGTTTGATTTAACGTTTCAGATTCAGATATAGAGCTAGACAGAGAAACATACAGAAATGTAATTACCATGTGTTAAGCCATAAAGTCACAAAAAACTATGACGGATTATAAAATTAAAAGCAGTAAACATTATTCTTTGCAATTTTAAGTTTTAAATTTGAACTTCAAGGGCACTTCAGCCATATTGACAGTGATATTGACATTACTTTGAGCTATTGTATAATGCCTAAAATATTGCCTCTGATTTCAATATAATTTCTGTTTTATTTGATGTTTCCATATACTACTTTTGTATGTTAAGATATAAATAGCTCAAACCATTGTTTATTTTGGCTATGGCAGTTTGCTTGGGAAACCAAGAGCAATTACTGCGAACTTGAAGTATGAAGGTGGAAGAGTAATAACCTTAGCTGGTAAATCTAGCCAAGGCCTGGAAACAGACGTTTACAATTCTATATTCTTCAATGAACCCAAACCACTGTCAAATATAAATAGTGTCCCATTGTAATGTCTTTAGATGCAAGACAGTGCACATTTAAAAAGACAATTAAAATAGACTTATCAGTCCTTCATTTAATCTGTCCATTGTTCTAAGTCAACCTCCAGTAGATTTCTAAAAACATGTTTGTTGCAATACTGCTAATTACATCACCTTACATATTACGTTGGCCACAAATAGAGTATACCGTATGTTTGCATAACATGAGATACAGTACATAACAAACATGTGATTTTAAAGTTTAAGCAAATTATACAGACAAATTCAATATAGCAAAAGCATGCAGACACAGCTACACTCACCCCCACACACATGCACACAATAAAGTATAATGCAGTTGAAAAGGTTGAATAAGAAAAAAGTAGTACTTACTACAAAACTACTGTTAACTTTTTCTAAAATGCGTTTTTCGTTTAGTGCCATTGCTTCACCTTTTCTTTTCTTCACTCGTTTCTTTTCCAACTTTTTACAGGCGTACATCTTACCGGTGGCGCGCACTTGGCAGGCACATACCTGGTAACAAGCAGTGAGGCAGCCTGGTTAGCGAAACATACTCGCTCACACTTAACAAGCTTGCTGTGTTGTTTTATGAGTTCTACGTGGGTTATTCTCTAGATTAACCAAGATATTTCTTCTTGTGACCTTGTTTGTGTGCTGCAGTTAACACTCACCTCACCAAATCCACCTTTTCCTAGTACTCTATAATGTCTGAAGGTATTTTTGGTTACTGGTTGCCTATGGGGAAATAGGAGAAGACAGAAGCAAGGGTTATGTAATTTACTCACATCTGATTGCAGACAGAATAATGCTCTTATAAATTATTAATTCAAATGTACGGCTGCCCCCACCCACTAAAAGATAATTTGTCAGTACTGCCATTTTAGGGTGAATATATTTCTTCAGAGTCAGTTTAGTTTTACTTCTGTGAGAACACTTTAATGTAAAAACATATTAACGCCTATATGTAGCAATTTACAGTACAAACATTTTAGTTTTGGAATGGTATTCTACGTCCTACTCTTGGACAGTGTAAAAATATGACTAAAATCTGTTATTTATGTGTATGTTGACAGCAGTCAAAACAATGGTAAACTAATAAGATGGCTAATGAGTTAGCATAGATTACTGAAATGTCTCAAAGTGATTACATACCTCTCCAGCCACTTCCACTGCAGGAAGCGAGAGAAGTACATGGTCTCCTGGAAAGAGGAAAAAGGAGCCCCGCTCAGATACTCGCGAACTATCCTGAAAGGAAAGATTGTTTCATTAAGGCAATATATATTTATATGTATTATATTTATATAGATTTCAGACAGACAATATCTACAGTACAATACATTGTACAGTACAGCAAATAAAGTAATATCCGATATGGAATGATCACTGCTCAGGTTTTCAGGTTGTGTGGTCAGTTATGTTGTCTGAAGGGACCCAATAGGGTTGGACTACTTTGGAAATCTGTTTACCAGAGGTATGGCTCCAAAATAAAGAAGTAAATAATAACAAACCGGCAATTCTCTCTAAAGTTACAAATTAAACACCTTTAAATAAGTTTGTGTCTCGACACATTTTCAGTTCAAACTTTGAAAATCATTGCTCTATTAAGAGGATATTCTTCTTTATGGACTGAAAAACTACATTAACTATATTATAATGTACCAGAGATCACATGACACAGTAAGCCAATTACAAGGGTAAAAAGCAAATGTTTATGTCCACGACTAAAGGACGCAATTGTAAAGCCTCACTTTTAACTTATTGGTTAACTTATTTTAACCTACTACCTTTATCATTCATACACAATCTATTGTAATAGCCAATGACCCAAAAAAAGCTTTGCTGCACTTAATCACATTCTTGCTGATGTTTCTAAACGAGACTGACGTTTATCCTGAGGTATTGTAGGGATACTGTAACTGGCTATAGCCTGTAACCTTTCCATTGGATACCATCACCATGAAACAGACATCACCTTTTGCTGCACATTAAATTGCACACTATGCATGCGTGTGTGTGTGTGTCCGCGTGCGTGCACACTTGGCCATTGGCATAGTTCGAAGAACGTCCATAATGGAAAAATGGAAAGAACGTTGATACTCCACTGTGAAATGTGAAACGGGCCTCTGAATAAGAACACTCTGCTCCATGCAACCAGGAAAGAAAGGCTTCCAGGAGAGAGGTCTTTACAGAGCAGGGGCATGTTGTCCTGCCTTGCTCTATGGGTTCAGGTGTGTGTCTCTGTACGTACTCATTGTTCTGATAAATGTCATAGAAACTGTC
Organism: Amblyopsis hoosieri; assembly: GCA_027564755.1. Lineage (NCBI taxonomy): Eukaryota > Metazoa > Chordata > Actinopteri > Percopsiformes > Amblyopsidae > Amblyopsis > Amblyopsis hoosieri. The sequence goes on from JAODUE010000001.1 coordinate 3,543,775, forward strand.
CTAATATACAGTACACCCCCACAACACTACCACAGCTTCTTTATCCAGTGACATTCCTGCCTGAAATGGGATTCAACCACCAATCCTGAAAGGACATCATGTCCTACATGAATGGTAAACGCTCTGAAGGTGTCATGTAAGGTCACGACCCCACCAGCCTCCCCATGGGTGTCCCCTTTCACTACGTATGTTGTGCCTGCAACGGTCTGCATGTCACACTGGTGCATCAGTAACAAAACTCTCTGAAAGGATGTTTAAATATGAATTCTCTGGGTCAAGTCGGTGCAGATGTAAGATAGCCCAGCTGTGTGAAAACAGACAGCATCTGTATTGTATTAAGACTTGTGCTGAGTAGCCTTTTTGTGGGGCTAAAATGGCTTTACGGTGAGTTAACAAATAAGAAAACAACATTTTAAGCAAAGCTAAGAAAAACAGTATGGAAAAAAGTAGGGGAAATTGTTATTTTTATTTATTTTTTGGTCACTGGCTAAGTTTATGAATCCATGATAATTAATTCATCAGAGTTCTTTGTCTTCCATAGAACTTCATAAGATGTACTAGCAGAAAATTACTGGGTTAAAAATGGTTGCGAGCTGTTAATTAACTGAAGTGGTTTATATCGGTCAGGATGGTTACCCTTGTGGTGCAAAAACGGCTTTAAAAATATTATATATTAATATTCTTTTCCACTTTAAACAAGTCAATCTTTTAAAACTACTTCAGCCTGAAATATACATCATATGAATTATATGTTTTGCGATTTTAACCCTTTAAAGGCCAGTATGTTTACATAGCTCCACTGTTCTGGAGGCCTCCTCCATGTCCTCAGAGGAGGATGAGGATCTTCTCACTCAGTGCACGATAATTTCCAGAGCTGTAATGTCTTGCCATCTCCAGAATGACCCCCGCACTACTGCTCATACTTATAACCATGGTTACAGTGCACCTGCATAAACAACCTGAACGAGAACCAAAACTAAGTCAGACTTTTATTTGGTTCTCGCTACTCATCGTTTTTATTTGTTTATTTGTTTTCGAATACGTTCTTGAGAAAAGCAATGGGTGACGTCATGGAGGGTTTGCCCATTTAAACAGTATATACAGTCTATTAGTTGGACACACTCACGCACAATTTCTTTTTTTTTTTACACACACAAACACACACACACACACACATCCAAAAACAATATCGACACTTAATTTCAGTAGCAAGGCACCATTGCAGACAACTGTAAAAAAATGTGATGCATGCTTAGAATGGGAAAAAGTAGTGGACAAATACAAAAATTCTAACTTGAATGCTTAAAAGCCTAAATAAAATCTTAACATAAAAGCATGCATCAATTTATGTGTGAGATGAGAGCAATTTGCATTTTCAATGGTTTTCGCTTGGATATTTTTTGTCGTTAGGAACAAATGTGTCATGTTTGTGTAGCTTAGCCATTTCAGACTAATTTAACAAACAGACGATTCTACAGTTTTAAAAATTGAATGTCCTCAGGGTCTGGCCACACCGTTTTCTAGAGATGGCTATTAAAAGACGTTGAGCTAGGGCTGTTCGTGGTATGCAATATTGCAATACCACGGTATTGCAAACCCAACCGCAGGGGATATCAAGCAACCACAGACTTTCACGTTGCCTTGAAAAAGTGTTTATACCCCAGAACCACACTTTAGTATATCGGAAGCTCTCCACCACGCATTTTACCACTCAAAACATTTTCAATAATAGGAGGAAAAGTGTGACTAAAAACAGTTGCATCTCAAGTTGCATCAACTATTTAGCTGTATGTTGATATCAGTAAATGCAACATTGCATATAATTTAAATTGCAGAAAGGGGTTTCATGGATGGACTACAGACTAATCAGTAAATGTCCTCAATAAGTGAGAAGAAACATTTGTAAAATCTAGCATGGTATAACAATTCCAGTTTGGCATCAGCCTGGGTACTTTCAATTGAAAACAAACAATCAGCGTGCAAGCTTCAGTCTGTACTGACAATCATTAATTGTGTTTGGAAAGTGTTTGGAAAATCATCACCACATTTGGGGTTCTGATTGGTTGAAAGTGGTCCAATCGCCAGGTAATTGTTTGATATTGGCAAACTTTACCATTTTCTTTTTAATCTCTTCAGAAAATGCTCTGACGATTATATTTGTCACCCTGCCTCTCCAAATGACCTTAGCGCCCTTAGCCATGAAGTATGTGGAACAAGGAACAAGATCCAAAGGTAAATTCATAACATTATGTTATGAATTTGTCCAAATGCATTCCTGAACAACCCAGAGGGTGCCCTGGTGTTTGTGTTTTGATCAAATATCTTCATTTATGCTCTCTTTCTCACTTTCTTCAGTAGGTTCTCTCACTATTGGATGCCCAGTCTGTTGTGACGAATTACATACAGTAGTGAGACACTTTACCCTGTTCTCAGAGTGCCAGGGTTACATGACATAACAGTTTTGGAAACTCAGATCCCTAAGAATGATGGGGTCAATATATGGGGTCAATGGAAGAATGATTGGGTCAATATGTCCAGACCCTTGTCATGACAAGCTGATGATAGTGTTGAGCATCACACAAATTCCACTGGGGGTATAAATTAAACCCAGCAAACTACAATTTTACTATAATTGTGTGGGCAATGATGGACAGGAAAAAGTGAACTGGTGAAGCACCAAAGTCACAGTGATACACACACCCCCATAACACTACTGTGTATGACATAACTGAATGCTCTGCTGTAGCAGAGTGCCAAGGCATTCCTGCTAGTGATTATGTGTGCGGGTGTCAGTGACGGAGGCCATGTTTCCACGTGCAGTACAAGGGTTTCCTACAGGCTTGTCTCTTTTAAAATCAGGAATACATTCCTGGTCAGAATTCAGTTTTGGAACAACAATCACGCAACTGCAATGCTGGAGCACAAATAATACAAATAATGGACGACGGTATGGCATAAATTAGAACCACTTCTCCATTAGACAACATCTTAATAGCCATTTGTTGGCAACACACCAGCTGTCAGTGACTCTCCCCAACACTTCATTTCCATTTCTAATCAATATTCAGATCTCTCCCTTATCCCTTACCCTATCCACCTCTTACCATACCCACTCCCCATACAATCACAACAACAAGAATAATAATAATAATAATAATAATAATAATAAATATAGCTGCAAGCAGCCATGGACGGGCCTAGCCCAATCAGAAAC
>JAODUE010000001.1:3547088-3591041 GCA_027564755.1 Amblyopsis hoosieri
TCAAAATAATTGAATGGGTGAACACTATCCTCATAAACAAAACTAAAGCAGTCTTGATGAGAAGCAGAAGCTTACATTTTAATTTAGAGATATGAGATTGACGCCATGCAGGCAAAAATAACTGATTCAGATGTCATTGCCATATCACGAAGACAAAGACTATATGCTATAAATTAAGACATTCCATCAATGTTAGTTCTGTAAACAAAAATAATAAAGACAGCGTACAGAAACTCATAGCTTCAATTTCAATTCAAGTTTGTCTGATTTTATTTACTGATCTTGCATGTTCAGCTAACAGACTGTCTTAGAAAATAAACTTAACATGCCGTTTGAAGTGGAAATAAATGACAACATTATATTTAGTGTGTTGCTTTGTATTAGGCCATCCATGTAAAGTCTCTTTTTGGTACGCCTATCCTGAACAAGGCTCTATAAATAAAATATATAATAAATACTATTAATCAAAGTTTACGCTTGTTTGCAGTGGATTTAGCCAGTTTACCAGCATAGTATACATCGAAGTTTTTAGAGATTACGTCAATTTATCATGCCTCAACTGCCAGGGGCGACAAAGCGAAACGTAGAACGCCTACTCTACCTCCCACATCCCGGAGGCATGAATCTGGAAGTTGTCCAAATGGGATTGGCTTCCCGCATTTCATGAGGGAGGAACCGGTGCGCCAGGATATCCATATAAGGGCTAATTACAATAATGACCGCATGAGTCGTAGCCTATACATTCTTATCAATGTTCTAAGATATGTTTCTCTAAGCCTACATTTGTAGCCTTTCACGAAACATTCGGAATTTGATTTTAACGTTACTGTTGACACGACTTTCCAGTTGACGAAACATTATGCTTATGTGTGTTTGCTGTTGAATTAAGTTGCGTTCAGTTTCCTCCGCCAATGGGCTTGTTTACCGTCCTGTGTTCCTGGCAACTACGTCATCAGGAATTAGACATCCTAGGGCGGGTCCTAAGACGAGCAACCAATCGGTGCACAGATCGGGGCTAGACGAGCTTGCGGACCTGGTGACATATAAATACCACGCAGGGAAACAGACTACAGACTCATTTGTTTGAGGGACCGTAAGATTTACGCGCAAAAGAATCGACAACACACGAAATAGTCAACGGACACCGCTTTGAATCGACCTAAGGCACAAAGCGACGACTTGGTACAGTACAGTTCCACTATTTTGGAAGTTTTGCTGTGTTTTGATAACTCATAGTCCTAATAATACAGCGGGACTTGGTGCTGGAAAGTGAAACAATTAGGACACTGACGACTGTGTCCAGACAACATCTTTTCATCGCAAACAATTGTATATGACTGTCTAATTTGAAATATGTCCACAATTATGGAACAGCCTTTTTATGACGACTCGTTTCTCTCTGCTTATGGCCATCCAGGCGCTGCCCTGCCAGACTACAAGCTGCTAAAACAGAATATGAACTTGAACTTCTCCGATTCATATCGACACGCAAACCTCAAGTCACAGCAGCTACGTGTCGATGGTGAATTATATTCTGCCGGGGCCGCAGACGTGGGACCTCTAAAACTTGCCTCGCCAGAGCTGGAGCGATTAATTATCCAGAACAGCAGTGGGGTTATAACTACACCGACCCCCCCACAGTACGTCTACGCCAGGGGCATCACGGAAGAGCAAGAGGGATTTGCCGACGGTTTCGTTAAAGCTCTGGACGACCTCCACAAGATGAACCAGATGGCCCCGCCGAACGTGTCCATCGGCGCAGGTGGCGTGGCATGCTCTGCACCTTCAGTGTTCGGTTCATCAATCCAGGCAGAAGCTCTCGAGTACACAACCTTGAACAGCTGCACACCGAACACTAACTTGTCTTCTGCAGCTAGTTTCCCATCAACCACCATCAGCTATCTACCCCATCATCAGTACCACCAGCACCCTCAAGCCGCCGGACATGGCCCACACCACTTCCAGCACTCGCTACCAGGAGCGGGCCTCCATGCACATCGCTTTGGTGGCCTAAAAGAGGAACCCCAGACCGTCCCAGACATGCAGAGCAGCGACAGTGGCTCTCCGCCCATGTCTCCAATTAACATGGAGAACCAAGAACGGGCCAAAGCGGAACGAAAACGGCTGAGAAATCGACTTGCTGCCACTAAGTGCCGAAAGCGCAAACTGGAACGTATCTCTCGTCTGGAGGATAAGGTGAAGCTCCTCAAAACAGATAACGCGGGTCTATCAAACACTGCTTCCGTGTTGCGGGAACAAGTGGCCCAACTCAAACAGAAAGTCATGACACATGTCAGCAGTGGCTGTCAACTCATGTTGGGTCCGAAAGTAAAGTCTTGTTGAAAGACATGCACTTTTATGAACACTGGACAATGTATGGGGGAAAACTAAAGAAAACTAATTTCACTGTAAAGACAAGGACTTCGCGTTGGACATAGCCTAACATTTGATTTTGTTGAACATATGGGGGTTGTGGTTTCTTTGAAAGGTAGGCTGCATAAAGAAGTGTATAGACTGGAAATCATTCGCACACAAGACTGAAACACTTTGGGCATATTCGAACACGTTTTTAAAGTGTCATATCTGGCTATGCCCGTTTACAATTTACCTTTGAAAACTGTTATTTGTGATGCATTCCACTGTAAGTTATGAGTTTGTTTGGCTGAGCCTGACTTTTTTTTTTTACTTGTACAGTATATTTAAATTAAGTAAATGCAGTCAAGAAATACGTGGTGTGGATTGTTTCACTGTTCATATTAATAGGCAGTGTTATGACTGAATCATAAGCAGCCTAGCTTATTTCATTGTAGGCTATAGACCAATTTCATCTAAGCATCTGCTGGCTATATTATGATACCCATAAATTTCGTAGCCTAACAAAGTCCAACGGGTTTGAGAATATCCTACATCGGTTTGACGTTATAGACGTCCCAGCGTGGGCATGTTTCCTTACTGACGTAGGGGCATGGCTATATAGGGTGAAATCTCTGCGTCACAACTATATCTATAAAATAACAACACGTTAGGTTTCCGGGAACTCCCACCTACATAGCCCGTCAGACTAGCTGTGCCTTCCCCTCCTCTACACTCGCATGTGAGTGGTTGATTACGGGAGTTTCCCCCACTCAGCTTTCAATTTCCTAAAACAAGCCGCAATAAGACAGAAATAAATTATTCGCGTACACCTTCCATAGTTGCCATATAGAGTAACAATGTCGAAGATTGTTTTTTTTGTTTTTTTCTTGAAATTAATCAAACTTAGACACGTCTAGCAAATTAGTTCTGAACCCTGCTATAGTAACAATCACAAATGGATTAAGGCTTCAAATAAAGCAACCTACTGGCAAAAGCACAAACCCACCAGAACCAATTCTATCCAGCAACCTACGTGCCTGTGGACCATGCTGTGACATTTGTTACCTGCTTGTAGCAGTTAATAGGGCCACCTAGTGGACAGAATATAAGATTGCACAACACAGCGACATAAAAACGCTTAAATGTTTTATGCTCATTTGACTGCTTTAATGAGTGTAGAATAATTATTGACTCAAGTAAAAATCTTTCTGGGGAAAAAAAAACAAAAAACAAGTACACATTCAGTGCTCAGACTAAAGCAGATCAACTAATGGCTTGTTCAAATTATTTGGATAACTGTCAAAGGGTTACATAGACCAAAAGATGTTAGGCTGATTTGAACGTAATACTGCTGAACATGGAAAGTTTTCATCTGAAGGTAAGTGCTACCGTTAGCATTTCAAATGGAACACTGACAACTTTACTGCTTGGAGAAGAATTCTTTGCTCTTCTGGACATCAGGAACAATAGTATCATTTCCCGGTTTCCAGCCAGCAGGACACACTATGGAGGTGGAGAAAAGAGGCAAAGTCCAGCATAAGAAAAGATTACTTGGACATTTTAAGGGCAAAGTTCATGTACAATTTGGTAAAGTGTAGTAGTAGTAATAATAATAATAATAATAATAATACTAAGCACCAGTTCAAAAATAAATTTTAATTATTGGGGTTGATTACATAAGCACAGTTTATTTACATAACTGCACTCCTACTGGTTATGCAGTGAACACATTTTATTCGTCAGTCGTCATACAGTATATAATGTAATGAAACAACCATTTCTTAATTGGAAACACACATTGAATGTAATCTTTGAAGTACGCATTGTGAAAACAGTTGTGTACAAACCAGCCGGATCCAGTACACTCACCCTCGCCATGTTTGTCTGTGTGCTGAAAGGCCTGGACCAGACGGAGGGTCTCGTCAACTGAGCGGCCCACAGGCAAATCATTGATGGTGATCTGCCTCAGCACGCCCTTGTCGTCAATTATAAACAGCCCCCTGATTAGATAAAGCACACACTTTAAAGCTGAAGTATTAAGAAGAAAATGTTTTTATTTTAGCAAATATCTTAATTACACCAACCAACTACTTGTGAGATAGGTTTTTGCATGAAAAATATGTAGTTACAAATATTTAAAAAAAATTCAGCAGTGGCACTCGCATATGGGCTTGTACACAGAAATAGCCCACCCGACCACAGACATACCTTTTATCCTTTTTCGTGTTATTACAGAGTTACATCTAACAACGGTACCGGTTCAAATGTGAATGGTATCTACTTGCTATACATTCAGGCTAAATACATGCAGTGGCAATACTCTGAAGGATTAAGCCAACCTTTCAGACATGAAAACCAAAGCACTGCAAAAATAAACTAATGTGAGCATTGGAGGTCTGCAGATTAAAGAGTTGTACGAGGTTGACTACAGTAGGCTATAATAGGTAGTAGATAGGCCTACATAACTATGGTGATGAGTTGTGCTGTCACGCGTTAGTATCTCAGTGGAATACTAAAACATAATTAACACAGTAGGCTACCTTTATGTGACACTACAATTTAAATGTATTATTTTGACCAGTAAACAAAATGCTTGGCGAGTAGACTTTTTGATCTACCAGCCACCTTGGCCGGTAACTCAAGAGGTGTATTTCGGACCCTGGTCAACAGTCAAAAAGGAGCACGCTTTACAACATTTGCCCCTTCCCCATTCAGTCATTACATGTTATATCTATTATTTCGGAAGCAGTTCTGCATTATTATGCACTTGGGCGTGGCGCCTCCAGTTACGATTGACACTTGAGCAATGCCTGCAACAGCATGTGGACATGACAGATTTGAGTAGGACTAGCAAGCGTGTGGTATGTTCATGCCTCAAGTTGTAGTGTTGATTACATCATTACCACTGTGCATCCTGACACATTCAAGGCCATATAGTTGTGTACCAGAATTATGTGGAAGTCATATCTAGGGGTGGCCTCGCAAGAACTTCCTGATCTCACAAGCTTCAGTTTAATTTCGCTGTAAGAATCAGTCTGGAAAGCCTAGGAATCATTTTGAATGTCTCCTAGTTGCAACTGAACTTTACAATCTGCATCTGTTGATAGCCATACGGGCGTGGTTACAGTGTGCCGACAGCACACTGTAACCTGCCCTTCACAAACAGTTTCCATACAGCTTCCCAGATGGATTTGCGACTAACAATTCCTCTGGCATGTCAGGTTACTCTAGGGACACATGGTAAGCCAACCTGTATGCAATGCCCTCATCCTCCTTTAGCACACCGTAGTCTCTTGAGATGGACTGGGTGAGGTCTGCCACCAGTGGGATGTTCATGGGACCAAGACCTCCCTGCTTCCTTGGTGTGTTGATCCTGCAGAAAACATCCTTCTGCGTCACCATACGTTTAAATACAATATTACCCACTAAGCACAGCTTCACCTAATGGTTCTGGAAGATGGTACAGAAAGACCACAGTATACCTCAGATAACACAGACTTAGGTAGGCGGTGTCTGACTATGAGAATGCTACATTTGGCCTTGTGTGCCGTTTTGCATGCCCGCTCAGTTTGTTACATTTATACCCCCCCAGAGAGTGTAATGATTGGGATGAGTTAAATGAAACCTCTAGATACAAGGAAACATTTGTATTTTATTTATTTTTTTTACAGACAGTTCCACCACAGCTCTGGAAAATAAGAAAATCTAAGACCGCTGTATCAGTATCTGGCTTTTGGATACCATTTAAAACAATAATTTATATGTAATATCATTTTTCAGACTATGTATACGTAATCAAATGTGGAAAGTCCGTACACATCTTTCTAGAAATAATTTGCTCATTTCAGTTAGCAGTACGTCAACAGAACTTATCAATACTATGCAGAGTGGAAGAGTGATCAGAGATAAACTGGGTGTTGCCAATGACCCGCCACAGCAGAGGTGGGGAATCCTGCTCCTAGAAGGCAACTGTCCTGCACGTCCTACATGTCTCACTGCTCTAACACACCTGATTCAAATGAATAGCTCGTTATCAGGCTTCTAACAGCCCATTCATTTGAGTCAGGTGTGTTGGAGCAGGAAGACATCTAAAAGATGCAGGTCAGCGGCCTTCTAGGACCTGGGTTCCCCACCCCTGTGCCACAGCAAAGAGATGAACGTTAGACCTATCACTCAGAGTAAAGCAAATTACCTATAATAATCAAAATCATTTGTCAGTGGAGTGCACGTTTACACCTTCTTCACATGGAATTGTTCACTACGTGCATTTCTTTGTTGTTTTTTCCTACTAAACTACTAGATACTATAGACATCTCACCATGCAAGATGGCTGAAGTGAGAATCTGTGGAGGCAGCAATGACTTCACAGCCAAGCTTGCGAAATTCCTCTACCCGGTCACTGAAAGCAACGATCTCAGTAGGGCATACAAAGGTGAAGTCGAGCGGATAGAAGAAAAATATCACATACTTCCCTGGAACGGACAAAGAAAAAATACACAACACTGATTAAACCAAAATATTAAGCAGCATTCAAAAGTGAAAACATGCATCAGAAACTATGCCAGTATTAAACCATGCAAGAAACTTTGGTCACCCTTGTAATCTGACAATTTGATCTTCTTAAACTGGCCCTTCACCACTGCTGTGGCTTGGAAGTCAGGGGCGGGCATGCCAATCTTTGCGTTTCCAGAAGACATGGTGAGTGATGTCTGTTAACTGGCGAGAGATCACAGAAATTGACCACATATTAGAGAGCAGCACTTATCTTTGGAAGGTAATTCAAACGGATAAGCCTAAATGCTCAGTGTGTGTGATGTGCATGTGTTGGCTAAGGATTTAAAAATGGATATGGTCACATGCAAGTCACATGTTGAGCGGGAGATCAACAGACTCGCATAATCACATACATTCAGTATAATTGAAATGGAAATATGTATCGCAACGGTCACTATCTGTTCTACTGAAAATCATGGGATAATGACTTAACCTTTTGAATCGACTGAAACGCCTATAGTGAATAGTTGAAGCTGCCTCAAAACTATTGCAAAGTCCATCAGTCGATCTATATTTCAGTTTGACAGCATGCAGCAGTATCACTATCTGGTGGCAATGAGTCAATTACAACTTTTTATTTGTTTCACTTATCTAGGCCCGTTTGTTTTCTGGCCATTCACCAGAAGTAAAGAAAAGCCTATTTGTGTTAAACAAACAAACAAAAAAAAAAAAAAAAAACTGTATGAAAGTCCTCAGTTTTGTAACAGTGACGTTACAGTAACGCTTGTTGTCGTAAGTAGGTTACACAGTTTGGCAAATATTTCAACATCTTGAAAACAGAATGGTCAGAAGTTATGCAATATATAAAATATAAAATTGAGAACTTAATGAAGCCAGCAAGCTGCCTTTGTGCTGCCGCAACACAAGCCACACAGACATAAACACAACACAGAGACAGACAAAGAAAAAGCTATAAAGAGGCCAAGGTGGAATGGTGGTTGGGGGGATTTGACACACTGCTTTGCTAGCTAGGATACAGATTTCTTCTATTTTGTCCTCTACTCTACTGGATACAGTGTTGTCCCTTCACAATGTTAAACATGCAAATTGAATGAACAGCAAGAAATGCACATTGTTGCTAAATGCACTTACGTCAGTTCGCGTAGAAGCGAGAAGTTGCAACAAGAGTCCACAGTGGGGAAAGATTAGAGAGACGAAAAAAAAGCACGGTGCTCAAGAAGTAGGCGTACTCCCCGCAGTTTCCGGAAATATGAAAAGTTCGACATACGATCCTTCAAAACAAAAGCCATTAATAGACAAAAAAAGAAGTAACAATTACGGCAAAAACCAATTGGCTATTCGATACTCCACTTGACCATTGAACTGATTAAAATAATTGCGAAGAGTATTATTTTTCAAAGAAATTGCTTAAATTTCAAGTTAAAAAAACGTAGTCTAAGCCCAACTTTAATTTGTGACATTTATTTTGAATAGCATGCGTCACATTTCCAGGAAGTTATATATCTATTGTTTGTCTATTGGTTGTGTATGATATGGAACAGGCTTATGCTAAGATTGCATTTTCAAAGAACCCACTGGATAAAGCCCAACAATTTACTTACATTTTGTGTGATTATGTGTCTGATAAAAGTTTCAACTGAATACGATGATGTTAAGCTGACTACCGGTACTGTACCTAGCTTTATTGGCTGTTAGTTTAGCTTAGAGTACGGTACCGGTACTGTACGGTACATTTAATGCTTGTGATACTACGGTACCGTACTGTACGGTATGGGTCATTGTTGGCAGTATCTACTACCGTATTGCATTGTTGAAATCTTCACCTAACTTTAAGGTACCGGTCACTGCTTTTGTGATATGACTATATAGTATCAGAACACTAGTACTCAAGAGGTTAATACAAATTCATACATTTCTAGAGGTTTATTGCAAAATAATAATTGCGTATAAATTCTAGAGCAATAGGCATTTGACTTTAGAGGGGTTCATGTTCAGAGAATCACAAGGAATTAAACACTGTATTTAGTTATCGAAACCATGGAATCAAACAATATTCCCAAGGCAGATGGTAAGCTTAAACGACCCTGTGTCGTGCATTTCCTTTATGCTGAATTTCTGTTATTGTGTGATTTTGTCAGAACTAGCATGACGCTAGGTAGCTAAATGCTACCTTGTACTATCTCTCACAGAGTGATATGTCTTTTACAATTTAAGCGTTCTCTCTTTCACAGTGACCTCTCAGCCAGTCATTTGTGAGGTTTGTGGGTCATACTTTGAGACACGTCGAGGGCTCTCCAGCCATGCTCGCCAGCATCTACGGCAGCTAGGTGTGACAGTGTCAGAAAACAGCGGAGCCCCAATAAATCTCCTCTACAAGATCATCCAGGAGAGAGACGGCTCCCTTCCAGCCTCTTCCACACCTGTCCTCACGCCACAAAAAAAAACAGAGTTACAGGATCACAGGGATAATCCTGTTCCTAGGGATAACAGGACAACACAGCACAAAGCATTGCCGCAAGGCTCTTTTTCTGAGTCCAAAATAAGTGAAGGCAGGAGTTCTACCTCCTCAAGTTTCCAGGAGCCCACTGCAAAACCTATTTGGGCCCCACAGGACACAGATGCCCCTCTTACTTTAGGTAGGATTACTTTTTTAGTCACATTAAGCATTGCCTTTTGCAAGATGAAAGGGTTTCATGTTGGGGCACGACCAATCACACCCTTTGATTAGTGTGTGGAGTGGACACTACACACACTACATTATTGTCAGAATGTTAGTGATCAAACTTGACAGTGGCATTTTGTTTTTAAACACTTGATTCTACTTGTCCACAGCCTCAACATCCAAAGATGAAGTCCATGTGTGCCAGGTGTGTGGTGCCTGGTATGAGACGCGCAAAGGCCTATCGAGTCACGCCCGAGCCCATCTGCGCCAGATTGGACTATCTGAGAGTGCTGATTCAAAGATTAGCCCCATTGAGCTCCTCTATAAGGTCATGGGGTCTGAGGACGTCAAGGATGTGGATGATATGCCACCAGAGATCCACACGCATCCCAAGTCTTCCACCAAACGTCCCAGTGGTTTGTCTACCTTATCTTCTAGTCCTCAGTCTAGTAAACCTAGTAAGCGAGTGAAAGCATCAGAGGAATTCAACTGCGTTCTGTGTGGGGAGAATTTCGGGAACCGCAAAGGGTTGGCGAGTCACTCGCGATTCCACCTGCGCCAGTATGGCGTGGCTGACCTGTTGGGGAAAGCCCCCGCTATTGAAACGCTCCAGGAGCTGGTCAACAGCGGCACGCTAGGCACCACGCAGCCCCACACAGAAGGCTCTCCTGCAAGCTCAGCAGAAGCAGCTGCCGCACCACCGCCCACGGTGTCCTCTCCATCTGCGGCTCCATCCAAGTCCTCTTCCGCCTCCTCCCCGGCCTCTCTGTCCCCGCTGACGTCTGCCAGCCGGGCCCCTAAGGCTAAGAAAGGCTTTTGGCTAGCGGTAGATCCCCTGAGAAAGAAACCCAAGATGGAACCCGGAGAGATTGAGGTGTCCTATGATCTCATAAAGTGGTTCAACGGTGGCGTCAGTTCCCCCTCTCAGAGGTTGCCGAGTCCTGTTGTGAACTCACAGTTGGTTAACGCAGGTAAGACTGGAACCTCCAAAATTTTTATTTTGCTATAATAATATATTGAAAGATTGGAGCTTGACAACCATTACATTTACACTGTCGATATACACTGATCTAGATTAGTTAATTATTATTAACCAAGAGCCATGTAAAGAGAGAGTTGCATCATCTCTGTTCACTCCAATGGACTATTTTAAGCAACAGAGCCTCAAAATAGTTCCCAGAAGTTAGCCTAAATACTAAAAGTATAAATTCAAATTTATATGTAAATTGGTGTATTTATTGACTACTAATTACCAAAATATTAAGTTATATCTGTAAGTGTGTGTGTATATATATCACGTTTCGTTTTGTTTCTCACACCCCAACTCCATTTCTCAGGGTCAGACGCCAACATTGAGTCCATTCCCATAATTCCCTGCGAATACTGCGGCCAGCTCTTTGACACTCGCAAGGCTTTGTCGTGTCACGTCCGCGCCCACCTGCGTCAGCTGGGCATCACCTGGTCCACCAACACGTCGCCTATCGACCTCCTCCAGGAGGTCATGACACAGGGGGCACAGGTCAAAAAAGACACAGTGGCTAGTTGTGGTTCTCCCTCTGGTGGACCATCGTGGGCCCACAAGAGGCTTATGGAGAATGTCTTGACTGGGGATTCAGCCGGTGAGTCCTACACCACACCTCTAGATTTCTCCCTGAAGTCCTCTCCAGGCAAGGCTGTGGTGGCATCGCAGGCAGGTGAGACGTCGTGGACACCACCATTGGTTCTAGCTATGTGTCATTGTGGAAATAGTGGGGCCACAGCACAGTGATTTCTTTGACTTCACTGATCTCAAGCCCCGCCTCCTAGTTACTGTAACTACATTGGACGAAACAGCATAGCAGGCACTAGGCACAGAGCCGAGTAGAAGAGAGAGTCTCGTCAAATCTGTTTTTTTTTTTCTTTTCTTCACAGCAACGGTAGATCGTGGAACCTCAAAACAGTTCCGAGCCGCAAATACTAAAAGTATCCTATAAATTAGATTGTAAATGTAAATCAATGAACTTTTGACTACTAATTACCAAATATTTTAATGGCTCTATTTTTAGATTGAAATTGCCCACCAAGGACTTCCCGGGACTGTTTTGCATGTCCATGAACCATGTGATTGTTGTAACCTCCTTTGGTGTGACTCTCTCTCCTACATGGGCCCTGAGTGGGCTGTAACAGGAAAACAGACAGTTGACGGCTTTTCTGTCGGATTTCAAACGTATTCAATTGTTATTGGGGAACAAGGTGAAAAGGGGCGGGGCTTGGGATCAGTCAAAAGGCATAGTCATTTGTACATTTTCCAACGTGGACGATCATTGTATTATGTACGTGTGCGTGTGCCACACTGAACACACCGTCTCCCTGTCCATTCATATTGTCAGACACATCCTGCGAGCTGTGCGGGTTCGACTTTGACAACCGCAAGGCCCTCGCTAGCCACGCGCGCGCCCATCTCAGGCAGCTGGGCGTGACTGAGTGGAAGGCAGACGGGGTGAAGGGCTCTCCTATCGAGATCCTCAGTGAGTGGATCCGGAAGGAGCCAGCCAAGGTGGCGGAGATAACACAGCGCTATCGCATGGGAGACCTCTACATCAAGAAGGTGGTTCCGTGAGACAAACTAGGAGACTAGTAGCCAACTGTCAATACCTCCTCCATTCTGCACCTCCTCGCTCACATACTGTACGGGTGTCCACGGACAGTGTCAAGTTCTAATCCAGATGCATTATTCTTCAGTCCCACAGGACCGCCCCTTCCCCGTCACGCTCCACGGACTCGGACTCCGTGTCTGGGAGCAGGGTGAAGCCTCCGGGCCTGGGGCCTGGCCACAGGGCCGGTAAAGAGTCGTCGGGGGTCACTGGGGCGTCATTCAAAAAGTCTGAGGAAGAGTCGCAGTCCCACAGTGATTTCGGTGTCCGCTCCCCAAAGGGTAAGGCTGAAGAGTCGGTATGCTTGGAATCTACCATTCATTAATACAAAATGTTTTATTAAAATGCTTGGCATAACTTAACAGTGCCCCCTCCCCCGTCGCCCAGGTCATCACCTCCCCCAACACTCCTCTATGCCTACAGAGGAGTCACGGCCAGGGAACATCCCTGCTCTCCTGCCCAAGCCTCCACTTACTCCCCTGGTCAAGTCTGTGGGCAAGGTTTACTCACTCAAGTGCAGGTTAGCGGATTAATCCTCTGCACTGGTTATACATTGAAAGTTTTGCTTTGGCATTACTGCATCTATGCCACTAGATGGTAGTATAGATATGAAAATGAAATGCGTATTGCACATTATTAAAGGAATCTGCTTTTCTGTGCTGTCAGTCAGTTAATGTAGTATAAATGTATAGACCCAAGTAAATAAAAATGATGAATTGCAAATATGAACAGCAGTCCTTGAGCTGTTCTTATAATGTATCTCACCCTCTCCTCTCTCCACAGATTCTGTGAGGAGGTGTTCCATGGTCCTCGGTCTATTCAAGAGGACTGGATCACTCACTTGCAAAAACACATTGTGACCCTGGGCTACAAAGGAAAAGCTTCCCTCGTTCCTGCCGCACTGGCTACATCAGCGCTTATAGACCCAGTTGTCTAGCTTGCACACATGTAGCTCGGTCTTCAACTGTGATTGACAAACATTTGCCATATATAGTTAATGATATACTATGCAGGTCACGTTGCTATGAACTTAAAGAAAAGCTGCAGTGACGTAGGACTTTGTGTTCCATCATCATCGTTACCTCAACAACTTCAAGTTGTATTTGCCTGTTGTGGTCTTTGTCAAGCACACAATGCGCACAGTGAGTGGACACCATGTAATGCATTTTTAATGAATTACTTGCTTACGTACTGATCGAACACAGTATTCCACAATGTGGTATGAATATTTTATGAATTCCTTGCTTATGTGCTGATCGAACACACTGCTAATGACAAAGCAATAGGCAAACTTCAAATAGACAGGAAAAACAACAGGATAAAATATTGTGGACCCATTTAAAGGAATTAATAATTAACTATGTCCAGAAGAATTTATCTTGCATGTTCATTTGGGTTTTATGCAACATTACAAATTTGTGTAATAACATTGGAATGTATAATTGCTTGCGTGTTATGTGAGTTAGGCTAGCCATATGCTTGAGAGAAGCATACAGTACCTTTGCCTTTTAAACATCAACAGGACAGGTTTTCTCAGGTATAGACTTCATTTTCTATCTAGTCATAGAATCTGCAATACAGGAAACAATTTTGGTACATTGTATACTTGTATGACCAATTGCATATTAACCTTGTCACATGTATTCATGGCATTGTGATTTGATATTTTTACATTTAATTTCCGGGAAACAAAATCCCCCTGGTCAAAATAAAAAATGTTTCTTTTAAATTAAATTAAATTAAATTAAATTAAATGTGGGGTCTGTTTTTTTAATCATGCTGCACCTTACATAATGTTTTTACACTGAGCATGCATCTGTCATTTCCAGAACCGTTTTGCAAAGCATTATAAATAAACTGCCTTTGCAACTGTCAAGTATACATACTATTTTGCTACTAACCATACAGAGTAGAATGATTATATCTACAGTATAATTGCCAGGTGAGTGCTTGTAATGTTTGCATTAAAGCATGGGTGTCAAACTGAAATTGACCATTGTCTGATGCATATCACTGGATTAAAAACTATAAATGAAACCTAACTATATTTCTAATATATTTTGTATACAATATAGTATAGACAGGACAGACAACATGTTAACTTGAAACTTGGAACTCCCTGTTCACGTTTATTTTATTTTTAGTCTTTTTATTTATTTTTGGCAAGTTGGCTAAGCAAAATGTGATCAGTAGCATTTTATTTGTCAGTAAAAGATCAATGTAATGCAAAACCTTTCAGTGGTATGTATGTTGCTGTGTTGGATATTGTAGAATAACATTGTGGACTGTATAGGAATGGGCCAGTAAGCTACTGTAGAATATATAAATCAAGTCACAGAACAGACAAACCAGATGGCCTTTTGTTTGACACATTTACTAAAGAGAAAAAGGAATCCCTATTATTATTTTTAGAATATAAAACATTAATGAAAGTTAAAAAACAACATAACAAAGCAGAACCAATTATTCAGGATTGTACATTACCGTTTGTTAGAAAGTAATGCACACATTGGGAATCAGGAAAGGAAAGCTTTCTCAATTAACATTATTGGTGTTGCTGCTTGCATTGTTACATATTGGGCTGACATAGATGGAATTCCTTCTGTCTATGAAATGTCCTAACAGTTTGACTTTGAATGACATGAGTTTGATTTTGTGACCAGACTGTAGGCCTATTGTCTCTTTTTTCCCTATGGCCACTAACGTGAATTGTTTCTGCACTACTCTGCAGAAACAACATTTTTTCAATGTTTTATTTATTCTCAATTCCTAACTTTGAGCATAACACATTAAACATAAAATGTGCCTTTCCAAGAATACAAGGACTGTAATCAATTCCTTTTTGGCTGTTATTTTATTCTTGTATTAATTGTTGCAAAAATATTTTCCAAGTATGTACTTTCATTCACTATGGAAAATACACATATTTTAGTATTGCAGAAAGCAGTGGTCACTGAGCCCTACTTCCTTAATCTGTCTGAGCCAGTGTGGGCACCTATGAGGAAATACAGTGGTTTTAACCTTTAAACCAGCAAGGTCAATCTTCTCACTGCAACTTAAATGGGCACCTATGAGGAAATACGGTGGTTTTAACCTTTAAACCAGCAAGGTCAGTCTTCTCACTGCAACTTAAATGCACTAATTGTTGTCCTCTGCTGAGCAATACATCGTATAAAGTCCATATAAATCCCCATAGATAAATGAACTGTAACTAGTCCTACGTTTATGTCCCTCTGTAGATTACATACTGTATATGGTGAATGGTGCTGTGAAGAGGAATATGAAGGATTACCTAGGCTTCTGTACATAGCGATGATAAAAATCTCCTTTCTGCTCCTGCCTCCACCACTATAACTCTCCCAGACATTATGATAGCAGCAGTAATCTACCCCTCTCCATGCAATCTACTTCTCATCCTCCTCCGCCACCAAATGTCGAATTTCTAAATATTATATTCATGGTAATAACTGACTATTAATTATATCCAAGCTATGAGTTCGCCATGTCTGGTCGGTAGTTATCTGGTACTGGTTTGTTGTGTGGAGGCTGCCATTTGATTAACTATTGAAAGTTGCTTTGGACATACATTTTTGTCCTTTTAAGAGGATTACCCGGAAAAGCAAATTTAACAAGCCTACTATAACACATTGTTTTCCATCTCCATTTGCCTCCTGACCTGTGGGCTAATGCCAAGATTATCAACAACTTGTCTCCTGTGTGTGTGTGATTTATGTAAGCAATAAAAGGTACCTTTTTGTTACTAAAAATACATAGGCAAATAAACAATAGTGACTATTAATATTACAGATTGAAAGTGGAATCTTTAGAAATAGAACTCAAGAAAGACACTGAGCTAATAATTAGCAGTACTTTAAAAAATGATGATATGAGCTGCTCGCAATCTACATAATTTAGGCTGCTCATCAATGAACTGATGTATAATAGTGAAGTACTTCACTTTCTTCAGGGGATGTTGCTGAACCTAAAATATGAATTAGGCTCCATAAATAAATAAATAAATATTATTCCAAAATTCCT
The DNA here is from genome assembly GCA_027564755.1 of Amblyopsis hoosieri. Classification (NCBI taxonomy): domain Eukaryota; kingdom Metazoa; phylum Chordata; class Actinopteri; order Percopsiformes; family Amblyopsidae; genus Amblyopsis; species Amblyopsis hoosieri. The sequence goes on from JAODUE010000001.1 coordinate 3,563,292, forward strand.
TGAATTTAGAGTGTGATTTGTATTGGATTTAAATTATATATTTGTACTTTAATGTTGGTCTTGTTTCAGTATGTTCTGATCAGGCATATTGCACATGACACGTGTTCTTCCTGCTCACTATTGTTTTGTGCCCTCCTTGGTTTTGGCTAGATGGCAATTGAGTAGATTTAATTTCATAATCTTTATCTAATCTAATTTATTCTAATTTGAGGAGTCATATTAGATCAGTGTCTAACAATGAGACAAAAATACTCAAAAGCACCAGAAATAACTACTTAATTACACACAGAAGAGACTGCAGAAACGAAAGAACAACTAGTGAGTAGATATTTGCCTAATTTGACAAAAAAAAACTGTATTAATTTACAGTCATTAATACCTTTAAGAATGACTTCGACAGCTCAGAGTTGGGCAATCACTGGGGTTCTGTTGCTGGCCTCATATCTGAAGCTGCCAAAACCGCTTTGGGATCAGTTACACAATGGAAATACATCACACAGAATCAGTGGGAACAAAGGTGTGGCCGGCATGTTTTATGGCTTGTTTTAGCCAAATTTAACACACATTTTATGTAGTGTGACTTATCAAAGGGACTCTTCATCTGTTTTGATCTAAAACACAAAGTACTTGGTGATTGAAGTACATGTGGTGGAGGAAGTAATAAAATACAGCTCTGGTATAATAAAGCATGGCACCCGATGGGGTTTTGAACACGATGTTGTTAACCTACCCTCTGACACGGCTTTAAAATGGCAGATCAGTAATATGTATGTAGTAATGTGAACCTCCACAGGTCAGAAGGTATAAGGCAGGATTTAGCTAGATAACACCGCATAGGAACATTTTTCATTATTATGCAATGAAAACGATACTCACCGGAATCGATGCTTTCTGAGCTTTCCTCTTTGTTTCAAGGTTGTTGCGCCAGTAAACAATTACCAGGCCGTTTTCTGTAATACAAGTAGTGCACTGGTTGGATATTATTTTAGTTGTTGAGTGGAAAACAACAGACAGAGTCCAGAGCCTGGGGACCAGATACTGGACAATACATTCAAATAGACAATCATTGTCTTCTGTATACTTAACAACTTTCACCTTTTGTGTGTGTGTGTGCGCGTGTGTGCACGTGTGTGCGCGTGTGTGCGTGTGTGTGTGTGTCTGTGTCTAAGACTCCTACATCCTTACCCCAACCTTAACTGCACCAACCCTGCTAAAATATCCAGCATTGCTGGTCACCAGCATAAGGTATGTTTTGCATGCTGGGACCAGCATGGCATGCTGGTTTGCTGGTACCCCGGCATCCCATGTTGACTGCTGGTGTGCTGGTATACCAGCTAGACCAGCACTACACCAGCACTAACCAGTTTGAACCAGCCCTACACCAGCACTAACTAGTATGAACCAGCCTGGACCAGCACTAACCAGTATGAACCAGCCTGCTTTATATTTATAATGATGGGAAACAACTTGGAAATTCAAAAGTAAAAAAAAATGCTTAGTAATAGGAACACAAGACTCTGGTCGATAAGTACAGGGCTCACTCTCTCACTCTCGCACGCACGCACGCACACGACAGGCATTAGAACTCCGGGGAAGCCAACGAACGGGTGGTAAGACTTGTCAAACAGAACTCTATTTAGGCTCATTTCAGACAAACCTCTACTCCCAAAACACTTCATCACCTTACAAAAGCTACTTCAACTAAGCGGTGCGTGTTGACAGCCCTAGAGCAGCTTTCCAGTCTGTAGAACGGAAGCAAATGGGAGTGACACAGCCCCCGGGAGGACAAGACAGAGGCAATAATCCATTACACAAAAAGGCAACACTGGCAAAAGCACAGGCAGGTGCTAATCTAAGGTACACACGACTGAAAGCAAAACTCAACTCGCCCTGGGCAAGCACGGAAAAATGGGGTATAAATACCCACAGGTGAAAACAATTAACTAATCAGGGGTAAACACTAAACTACGGTGCTAAATCCCGGCTGGGAATAGGAGTCCCTGCCAGGATGGTGGTGACAGGCAGAAAGATTAATTCTCATCTTATTGTACTATAGAGATTAAAAGTACATTCCCCTTGTGACTGGTTGTGGTGCTACTTGGACACGTATTCGTTGATGAGCCTGGGCTCATGGGGGTGTTTAGGGGCCTGACTTCTGTCCAAGTGGCGATCTACTCCATGGACCCTCCCTCCAGATTCACAATCACCGTCTTATCAGAGGCCTCCAGCTTTACGAGCAACACTCAGAGCCCCGCTATCTCATTTCAACTGGTTCACAGAGCATCGTTCCATCACACAAGTCATTGTGTTTTCCTCTTTTGCACTGAAACCTGTCCTGGGACAGAAAGTTCCAGCAGGAGCTGTTTAGCAAGAGCCGGCGGAATCCAGTGTTCAATCGGCCAGACCCTACAGTATGCTGAGTGACTCACATTTATATTCATACCTCTCTCTACAGCACTCATTGTGTTATTTTCTACTCATCTCCCACAGTTGTATTTCAAAACATTAAATCCTTTAAATCAGTGGTCCTCAATCTTGGTCCTATAGGATTCTACGGTCCTGCATGTTTTAGATGTCTCCCTGCTCCAGCTGATTCTAATGAAGGGGTCGTTCTACAGGCTTCTGCACAGACTCATAACGCCCCCTTCATTAGAATCAGGTGTGTGGAACAGGAAGACATGTAAAAATATATATATCGTAGGGCAGTGGGTCCCGAGGACCAGGGTTTACATGTGTTTACTACAGTTTATGTTTAGGAAATGCGTAAGTGTGAAGAAGGCAGTCAGAATGCAACAAATGTTGCTTATCTGTCTATAAATAATATCTCAAATCTAATATCTCAAATTTCTCTAGCTATTTTACTTAGGTTTTTTTTTAAATGTATGTCATTTGACTTATGTAATAAATGGAGGGCCACCACACCATGAAAATCTAAATTACATACTTTTGCAATATAATGAATATCTAAGCATGCTCCTTCATTTCACTTAGAAGCCTAAATGAAAAAAATTACAAAGCCTTATCGTTTATTAATAACAGAAAAGTTTGAACGTGAAAGCTGACATACATATATATGACATTTATATATATGTGTATGTATTCATGTATATGAATGTGTGTATGTACAGTATGATATGTATTATGTATGTACTGTATATGTACTGTATGTATATTTATGTTTTGTGTAAACTTGTCATGGATGTTTTTTAAGTGTTGAACCCCAGGAAAAATAGCTATCGTTACGACGTTAGCTAATGGGGATCCTAATAAACAAACAAACAAACAAACAAACAGTGCATCCGGAAAGTATTCACATCAGTGCTTCACTTTTTCCACATTTTGTTATGTTGCAGCTTTATTCCAAAATTGATTAAAATATAATAAATAATATATTTTTCTTGAATTTCTACACACAATACCCTTTAAAAAACTTTGTTTGAAACTTTTGCAAATGTATTAAACTAAAGAAAATCTAAAAAACTAAAAGAAAATCTTGTGTACATAAGTATTCACAGCCTTTGGTCAATACTTTGTTGAAGCACCTTTGGTAGCAATTAAGTCTTTTTGAGTATGATGCTACAAGCTTGGCACACCTACTTTTGGGAAGTTTCTCCTATCCTTTGCAGGACCTCTCAATCTCCATCAGGTTGGATGGGGAGCGTCTGTGCACAGCCATTTTCAGATCTCTCCGGAGATGTCAATCGGCTTCAAATCTGGGCTCTGGCTGGGCCACTCAAGGACATTCACAGAGTTGTTCCGAACCCACTCCCTTGTTATCTTGGCTGTGTGATTAGGGTTGTTGTCCTGTTGGAAGATGAACCATCTCCCCAGTCTGAGGTCCAGAGTGCTCTGGAGCAGGTTTTGATCAAGGATGTCTCTATACATTGCTGCATTCATATTTCCTTTGATCCTGACTAGTCTCCCAGTTCCTGCTGCTGAAAAACACCCCCACAGAATGATGCTGCCACCACCATGCTTCACTGTAGGGATGGTATTGACCAGGTAATGAGCGGTGCCTGGTTAACTTTCCTCCAGACATGACCTCAGGCCAAAGAGTTCAATCTTTGTTTCATCAGACCATATAATTTTCTTTCTCATGGACTGAGAGTGCTTCAGATGTCGTTTGGCAAACTCCAGGCAGGCTGTCATGTGCCTTTTTCTGAGGAGTGGCTTCCGTCTGGCCACTCTACCATACAGGCCTGATTGATGGAGTGTGGCGTCCTGGTGGTTACAAATGTCTTCCATGTACAGATGATGGAGGTCACTGTGCTCATTGGGACCTTCAATGCTGCATAAATCTTTCTGTAGCCTTCCCCAGATTTGTGCCTCGATACAATCCTGTCTCAGAGGTCTACAGACAATTCCTTGGACTTGGACTGTGGCTTGTTTGTGCTCTGACATGCACTGTCAACTGTGGTACCTTATAAAGACAGGTGTGTGCCTTTCCAAAGCATGTCCAATCAACTGAATTTGCTACACGTGGACTCCAAAGTTGTAAAAACATCTCAAGGAGGATCAGAGGAAACAGGATGTGCCTGAGCTCAATTTTGAGTGTCATGGCAAAGGCTGTGAATTGCTGTGAATACTTGATTTCTTTTCATTTTTAAATGTTTAATATATTTGCAAAGATTTCAAAAATATATTTTTTAATCCACTTTGGAATAAGGATGTAACATAACAAAATGTGGAAAAAATGAAGCGCTGTGAATACTTTCCGGATGCACTGTAGCTAACAATCACACTTGTTTATTAATAAGGGCCACAACTTCAAAATATGAGTGATGTTGTTCAAGCTTCAAGCTGTCCATATGAAATACAGTTCACTGCATTTTAGCTATAGGCCTACATTTTGAAGATTTATCTCTATAGCAGAGAACATGATATGAGACAGGCATCTGCACTGCATGCTAGAGAGATGAAGAAAATGCACTTCTTTGGTTCCAAGCAAGGTTGTATCACTATACCGTACAGTACACTGAGTCAAGCAAGTGATGCATATTCCAGGAAAGGCTTACAGTACATTACCAGAGGGCTAGGACCTTGTGTAAACCACAATCATTTTCCCTGCTTCACTCAACAGCCTATTGGAGTCACTGCAGTCACATTCAAATGGCTCATCGAGAGAACATGTATAAGCAAGAAAGAAAGAAACAAGAGTATAATTAATTTGTAGTGTCTGCAAACTACGATACACAATATGTCTCAGGGAATTTAATTTGCATACCGGTAATCATTTTTAGGAAACAAAAATTGATGCAGTGCAAATTCTGTAGCTTCAATTTTTCTCTGCCCCAAGTCCAAACAGTAAGCGGAATTGGGGGTTTATCTCATTTAATAGCTACTACAATATACATTAAGGTATTTCTTATGAAAATTGACAGCAGTAGTTTAGCTATATGAAGATTAGCGGATGCTAACCTTCATATGCCCTAGTTGCCAAGGGTTTCTTCATATAATTATAAATGATAAAGAGTAATTGAATGTGCTCATTAATTAAGCTGCATATACAGTATATGGGTATATTATGTCTGTATATGTCCTCAAAGGAGCAGCTATAACTAAGGGCACTGCCTGAAGTGTACCGTAAGCATAAAGGTTACATGCACAGTATCATATCACTTGTAGTAATTAACAGTTAAATAAGTTAGTAAGAACAAATGTACCTTTGGTAAATGTAAACTTGCACATTGTAAACTTGGTGGTAGTTTGTACATAATGTTCACTGACTCTTTATTGTGTCACATAAACACAAAACTCCTGTTATTCAGCAGTGGAGTGCAACTCCATATATGGGTTGCAAAATATGAAGAGTGAATAAAATCTCTCAGCGATTACTCTGTGGTTTTATTTTAGGGCTGTTTATGTTGACATCTTAAACACCGACTTCTGACTAATCCAGGTCTTGCAGAGAGATCAGGGGCCCATGCAGGAAGAGCTTGGCTCCTGAACTCTTGTTTATTCAGAATCAATTGATCATTTTATTCATTTGTCTCTGTGTCCTTACCTTTCATTTGGTCTTACTGTATAGGACATCAGGAGTTTTGAATCAGGGGATGGCAATTAAATAGATCGCAAATGCATTAAAAAGTAATGAATCGAAAAAGAAAGTATAGAGAACACATTCAAACAGATTTATGTAACATGTTTTATGAGGCATAAATCATAAATATTGAAAACATTTCGGCACCAAGGCCTTTATCAGAGCACTATTTACACATTACAGCAAAGACAAAGACAAAGCATTGTACTTCGATTGTGTTTAGCATGGAATCAGAATAGACACAGCTCATTGTTGTTGATTTGGCATTTCCTCTTTTCTTTATAATGGTGTAGAAATTATAATGAGGAAAATCACATCTAATATAATTTGAGTGAAAGCTGGACTAGGAAACATGTTTTACTGCAGCAGTTCTCACGCCTAATAAATCATGACACATATTATGTGATTGTAGTTTACAGCCACACACATTGGCCAACGATAATAACATTTACACCATTGGAAACGAAGTATGCACATTTTGCCAGCATCATACACATAATAAACCTACAGTATAGATTAAAAATAAGAAACAATAATGTTACCCCTATAGCTTGAAAAGCGTCTAATGTATCCAAACCCTCCTTGACAATCATCGAGTGAAACAGTTGCCAAAGCAACTAGAGGTAGGAAGTAGATGTAAACGTCGTTTAAATATTGTTTACTCCCGAATGTCATAGCTATGTGTTGACAAGGCTAGATTTCCATTCTGCTATAATCATGTTTGACTCAAGGTATGAATATACTCTACATCATCAGTGGAGGAAGACAAAGATTGTTTTGTTCCATTGTTCAAATCTAAAACAAACATCAAACAAAGAGTAGTTGTAGACTATATATTCGGTTTTGTCTTGTTTCTGCTTTGTTTTATATTATGCCACTGTCATTCTAATACTTTCTGAAAACATCTGTGAGTTGTTTGTGAGTTTGTTTTGATCGACTTCAGATATCAACAATCTTTCTCCAACATTACTGGCTCCCCCTTTAAGTAAACCTAGCAACGTTACAGGTTCAATCAAGGTATTGTCTATACAAACTGCCCTTGAGGGGACAATGGGACAGCCAGCTCTTCAACACCTGCCCACAGCACAGCAGCCTGTCTTCATCTTTCACCATGGGATATATACCCTGGAGCCAGTGCTTCCACTTAAGGGAGGCTAGAAGGAACCAGGGGGAAAGATATGTAGACAGAAACAAACACATTTGTGTGAGAGAAAGTGAGACACTGCTTTTTCTCAACGCGTGTCTAATTTCTCACATGTTGTGGTTGATATCTGCAGCCACATACTTGTTTGTGTGTAATGCTATCAGATGTAATGGGGATCCCTATTCTATCAAATAGAGTCTTATTTATAGCCTACTATGCTCATGAGGGCAGTGAATCTGAAATAGCACACCGACCCAAGCTGTCTGGGCAAATATTAAGAGAACATAATGAAACTACTACCTAATAGCAAAATAACCTTCCAGTGTGTGTATTAGGCTTAACATAAAAACATCTGAAAATAAACATATATTACAAAAAAAAAACATATTTAATAAAATAAAAAATAAAAATAATAATAATAATAACAATAATGTATATATATTCTAAATGTATAAATACAAATGTATAGAAAATTTGATTACCGAATAAATAACTGGTATCTTATATCACTAGCATGCTTTTGTCAAGCCCTCAATATGTGGCTTCCTTGCTGCATCAAGTCCTCCTGCTGATGTATGGAGTACTGATCCCTGACTCCAACCATGCATCAGTGTATACTGGAACAATGGTCATATATATCTTTGTTTAAAGATGATAGACAACCTCACTGGGATAGGTATTCAGTGTGGGATACTGAGGCAGATGAACCGACATTTGGTTCTTTCAATGAATGAGCATGCACATAATTAGTTTAATCATAAAACCACTTACACACAAGTACATACTTATAATTACTGTAGCTGGTATAGGTAGGATTTGAGAGTTGCAACTAGAGCTAGCTAAAAAAGAACAAAGCAAGATTTTGTACATCAACAACCTAAAAATGCTCCCGCTCCTCCTGTGCTCACTCCTCCTGAAACCTGTTGATCTGCCAATCAAAGCCCAGTTGTAGATGTGAGTGCCCATTCATGTGACAAGCAAGGACATTTCACTGGGCCAATCAAGGAAAAGAGGCCCTGATTGGTCAGAACCTTCGGGTAGCTGGCAAAATTTAATTCGACTACGATAGTCAAACGTGGAAAAATCCCACAAAGGTGAGAAAAACTGCCAAATCTAAAACTCAGTTGTTTTAAACTTGTTTTAATCTTTTCCATGGGCTGTCAGAACACTCAACACCCATATGAGCCGGTAACTTGTCGTTCACCGAGACACACCATGCAAATAACATCCACATGAGTAAATATGATGTTATATTATGCTTAATGTAATGCCTCACCATTAATATGGATGGAGACATTCTAAAACTGTGTATTTATTTATTTATTTGTTGTTTGTATGTTTTTGTAAATGCACCTTTATGTTGGAAAACCTTTAATTTCGTTGTATGGATCTCTGTACAATGACAATAAAGGATTATCTTATTTTACCTTATAATGGGCTAGCAATAAGAGCGGATATTCTCACAAAGCATTTAACTCATTGATACTCTATGTCATAGACAGATATGGAATATCTAGCATATTATATTAAATGTATAGATCTTAAATATAACCTAAAGCACCTTTAAGAAACAATTATATTACCACACGTGGCAGTCTACAGTATGTTGTACACTGCCTAGATAGTTCACACTCCATAATTCAATTGGTTGGGCATCTACTGTCTAAAGATAGAAAATATAAAAAAGGTAGAACTGTAAAACCGACCTTAGTTCAAAGAAAACATGATAGATTTCTCTGGCAGCAAATGAACTAAGAAGTCTTGCAGTTCAAATGTCTGCTTAGTCTCAAAGTCAGGATCCTGCAGCTCCAGCCCATAGATTTCTTATAACACCGCCTTGACAAAATGTCAAAATGTTTTTTTAAAGCACAAAATAGATGTATTTGTTTTAATTATTACGTGTAAAAATAAGCCTTTACTTGTAATCCTTATTTAAATCAAAGTACCTTTCTGGATTGTGTTAAAACATACCCAGAACTGTCCATAACAAATGCTGCAGTGTATAGAGGACTGTGCGCCTATGAGAGATACTGGGGGAGGAGAAGAGGAAGGCTTAACAGGTTGTGGACACAAATCAAGGAGTGGCCCTTTAATTTGCCATGTACCGTAACTTAGCAGCCATTAGGGAGTCAAAGGACAAAAAGAATCACAAAATAACTCACTCTTAAAACTTTGTTTGCGGTTTAAATTAGGTTTTGAATGAACACATTTAAGGTTGGATTTAGGCTATAGGGGGAAGAACACCTAAAATCTTTTTTTGTTTCATTATGAAGCACTGTTTTTACTTAAATGTATGAACGTGCATTAGTATATGTGTGTGTATGAGAAACATGGAGAGAGAGAGAGAGAGAGAGAGAGAGAGAGAGAGAGAGAGAGAGAGAGATTTCTGTGGTTTTAATCCCTCCTACTCTTCCTCATTTTGTAGACAATGGTCCAGCAGCTGTTATTGTGTACCTAGACAAGGGTTTAATTAAGCCAATAGGATTTAGGCTACATATTTAGAAGACAGCGTGTCCATGATTGGAAATAGCTTCCTTGTGTAAGAGTGTTCAGCTCATTTATTTTGTACACTGCCTATAGTTCACACTAGTTGTATTATAGTTGTACTGCATTTCTCAGACAGTATTTACATAGTATATTTACACTGGAAAAATCTAAAAGTTTAAAAAAATGTGTCACTCATTATATACAGTATGTCTCAGGGAATTCAATTTGCATACCTGTAGTAATTTTTAGGAAACAAAAAGTTTTCTCTGCCCCAAGTCCAAACAGTAAGAGGAATTAAGGGTTTATCTCATATAAGAGATACTACAGTATACATCCAGGTTTTTTTAGGAGAAATTACAGCAGTAGTGTAGCTATGTATGAAGATTAGCGGATGCTAACCTTCATATGCCCTCTGCATATGCCAAGGGTTTCTTCATTATGGTTTATGATCCAGACAGCATGCATGAAATGTGAGAAGTCATGAATTTCGACCAACTACATGCACTTTTCATTTAATCCAGATGCAATGCAGTCTGGGTCTCCACGGCTCCTTTAGAACATCTGTTTTTTAAAAATGTTGTTAGGTATACTCTTTAAGGTCGAGCCAAGTTAATGTACATATAATTTAATCACATTATATTCTCAAAGCAATGCCCTGCATTTGACATGGAAACACAGCGCACCTTCTCATTACCCATTGTCTCCCATGTAGTTGCCTCCAATATTTCAGTACATACATTATGAATGCCTTTTTCACGCACTGAATGCGTTTTTCAGTAAACCTGCATGGATATATGAGCAGTGTGGTTAATGTGGCGAACCCACACTGTAGGCTTGCCGTCACGCTCGCGTACAGCCAAACATGTGGTTTAGCTTCACAATGCCTTGGGATGCCAAATAGTGACATTGTGCAACTTGGCTGTTAACACAAGCAGGTATGGGATTATGCGTCTTCCTTGTGGGATCATTCTTCGTCAAAACATAGGTTTTGCATCCCTGAGATTTAACCTAGTAAACAGGTTAAAAATGAACCAAACATTTTTATAATTTATACTTTACTATATTACTGTTTATACAATTTTTATACAATAAAGTAAACATTTTTATACAATAAAGTAAACAAGTAAATAATGACATTCACCATGCTCTTTTGGAATGCATTCATAGCCATGTAGTGTTCTACATATGCATAGTGAATTTAACCATAATTAGAGTAAATGGAAGCCTTACACCTTGTTAAAATGTCTGGTTAGAGCACTGGTTTGCTGCAAACCACTGAAGCCAAATAATTTTTTTAATATATAAATCACAGCAGACATCATTCTTGGAAAAGGCTGAATAATGTGTCAAATGCTAGGCTGTTGAAAATGAGAGACGTTTCAAAGATGGGGAAAAACGTCTCTATGTCAATGATAAAACGTAATGCTGTTTTTGTTTCCTTGCGGATCATAATGTACAAATGATCAGACAGACACACACACACGATGCAATACAGATGAAAGCTTCCAACATCGTGTGATGGTAGATAGCGCTGGTAATTGGGGCCATTGAGTCTTGCACATAAGATCACCATATCACCACCATCATGTACTAGTAATGTCATCCATTACTTAGAATATTATTATATTTATATTATAGTTATACAACTACTGTAAATGTTTTGTAAAACCAGCAAGCAATTCAAGACATTCAAATTTGTTTGATCATTTGTTCTATCAGCTTTTACACATGATATTCTTGCGCAACAATGCAGCAAAGTACAGAATATTATCAAAGCTGTGTCACATACTTTAGGGAAAGTGTTGACAACATAGTCCACTTGTAGCAAATGTTGTGCCTTAGTAAGAGTGAATGTTTATTACAGTCAAACAATTTATAATCCAATTTTTACATAATTGAATTGATTAGAATCGAAAGGAAACAATACCATATAGGCAAGAGACATTTTCAAACGGTTTAACCATTCTCATCCAGACGGTTTGTGTTCATTAGATAATGCCTTATATCTTTCAAACATTGCTGCATGATTGTGCAGCTCTAATCACCAAAAAGCAGCCAAATGGTTTCCCTGCCAGCGGTCGACACAACTGATCATGTTTAAAAAAACGATCTGACCTTTAGGGTCAAATTATCTCAATGTCACTTGATTCAAGTGGCTCAGCACCCAGCAAGGTCGGTAGAAGATGGGAGGAAATCTTTTACATTTCAGCTGCAACTTTCAGCTTTCTATTTGGTTGAGAACGTTCAGTACAAAGACACTATGCCAGTTGTCAGTTACGACTAATTTCGTATCCTGGAAAAAAATAAAATGAATAGGCAAATACGCTAGTTGTCTTCTTAGTTTTTGACCACGTAAGAGTTAGTCATAATTATTAAAATACTCCAGTAAACTATCAAGTACACCAGTGATGGTCAATTATATTTCAATATCACCAAAATTACCATGTTGTTTTGTTAAACATTTTCATGTGGATGGGTGCACACACAAACACCAGTATATAAGCCCTACAGACAAGATTGTTGTATTATTGTATTCATCATGAGCTTGATTATGAATTTGTATTACATCCCAACTGTATGGTGTATATTATACGGTATAGGTTTACTCTATCCCTGTTTAGACTGAATACCCCTTTACCTGCAAGTTAAAAACATAATTACTGAGATTTCACAGATTAAATAAGTATAAAAGCTGTGCTTAGGGGATATTATAAGGTTGTTAGACTTTGGTCCATACATCTTGCTTTCCTGCAGACCCACTTTAATCACCACTTCAGCGGTTAATGTACTCTGACAGCTACACAGCATGGACATTCATTTGTCACTTCATGGAGGCCAGAGCTGCAGTTTTCCATCAGAGAAGCAGCTGAATGTGCAGAAGCCATAGAGCATTCTGCCGTCACAGATCACAAACTTCCCTTGGGTTGAGTCCCACGCAGAGCCCCATCTCGTTCTATATATGCTGAGCTAGCAACATATTTATGATTCATGTTGTATATTTTTGTTCATTCTCATTTTTGGAAAAGCCCTGTAATGATAATGCAAGACTCAGATGTATTTCTTTAGATTCATAAATTCCACTTTACTTCCATTTACTTATAAAAGCAGTCCACACTTTGAAGTGAAGTTATTGATAATTTCAGGTTTGCAACTGCATAAACAAACAAATAAACTCCAGCGATGCAGATCACCCAACTCAGCACTGCACTTTTTTCTCTCTTTCTTACATTTATAATTTTGCACATAACCAAAAGCAGAGATGCTGCATAGTTTCCCATGTACCCACATTAAGCAGTTCTCCCTTATGATGTTTCTCCTTATTAATAATTCTATTTTACTGGAATTGATTTAGTGGAATAGACAGTGAATATGTGAGTATGTTTTGTTTTTGTTTTTAGTTTTGCAAATATCACAAAAAACAATACTGCATGCGCTATTGTTGCACTTCTGCCATTCTCTATTAATTACTTTCTCCTCTTTCCGTAAATCCCCTAAGATCCAGCAAACCTCACATAAATGTTCATGAATATAAAAAGAAGAGTTTCATCATTTGCAGCTTGCTTATTCAGTGAACACATTTCTCGAAATCAGAAAGACAGCAAACTCTGTTCTGTATACTTTTCTCTCTTTTTTTTCTCTTAGATTTTGCATTTCCAAAGACACCAGCTCAGCTCTGGGTTCAAATGAGGTCAATGGAGTGTTGGGAAATCACTGTGAGACCGGTCAATAAAACCTGAAACAACAAAGTTAAAACCGTCCATACATTTTTAGTTTACAGACAGAATCATCTCGTGAGACATGGAATCAATTATTAATTACTTTAATATATTTAACTTTTCAAAGCAGAAATTGATGTATGTTGTCTACATTAATTTCAATTATTACATTTTCAAAGTGTCTAGCAAGCCTCTCCAAATGTGGCATACTCACCATACCTCCAGCACACAGCAACACTCACATGGGAATGGGCCCATATAGGGAGAATTTTGGGAATGTGTGAATAGTTAAAGGCCAGTTTTACATGCACACATATGCACACATGTCATAACCCGAATCTCACACATACCAACTCCGCACACAAGAGTTTCAGGCCTCACATCCCAAGGAGAGGAACTTCATCCAACAGGATGATTTGATTTATGATGGAAAAGGTGCTGTCCTCCAAAGGACACGTCAAAAATGGAATCTCAGACAGATTTTTTTTTCCCTAGGTGTTCTCATTTTCAGTAGCCTCCACAATTCTAAATCAGTCTGGATATGTTGTATGTGCTTTGAGATATAATCAAACTCCTCGACTATAGATTCCAAGAAGGTTTAGACATTTTCTAACAGGGTTTGAATGTCTTTCTACTAAACATATCCAGAGGTCAGAGGTCATCCAATCAGGTGACATATATCTGAATGGAGATACTAGTGTGGATGCATGAAGGAATAATTATTGAACAATATGTGGAACTTCTAAAATACTGCAACCTGTAATGTTTTTTTTTTTTTTTTTTATAAGCTTAATAATGGCAATGGCCAAAGAGTTGAGAGGAAATGCTGTAATATAAATACATTTAATTTAAAAAATAAATTAAAATTGTAAGAAATTAATAAATAATAAATAAAAACGTAACAAATATAAGGTTTTCAAAACTTACCTTATTCCTACCTAAATGCTATATTCATATTTTAAATCAGGGTATACTGTGAACGAGGAAAGGGAATAGAAGCATGTCTGCCCACAGCAACTGCTGTAGCTAGCTATCATAGAAGCATGACGCAGCAATTGCTGTAGCTACTGTAGCTATCCTCCCCATAAATATTGCACATTTTTTATGATTTCATATTGTGCATGTTCTTTACGGCTTATAGTGTAAAATAAAAGTGAATTATGATCCTTAAGCTAGTTGTGAATAAATAATGTGGCACATTAAATAAAATAAAAACCACAACATTCATTTGCCAATGTTTATCTCAGTATCACCCCAACAACAGGTAATTATCTATGGCTAATGCTTGTGGGTTTACATGATGGCAGTGGCCTCTGCTGTAGAAAGATGACTAGAATCAGTGTTTACACTGCAGATTTACTCAGTCATTGGAAATGTAGCCATACACGTAGGAACATCTCTACCATATTTCTTTGCAACGTGGAAAGCTGCCTAGACAACCAGCTATGGCTTTTCATTCACAATGGTAATGCATCTGTTCAGAGGAAATAAGCACATGTCCTCATGTGATCACCATTGCACGTGGACGTGAACATTGTCTAAAATTAAGAGTAACAAATTGTCATTTGTATAGACAAATGTGAAATCAGGCAGGATAGGTTAGCAGGTCAAAAGGTTGTGGATTAAATGTTCAATCCCCAAGCCTATAACCAGCCTGAACGCATACATAATGCTAAAGATATTTAACCCTATGTCAGATTGGATAAAAGCAACTGCTATATTACCAAATTGTAAAACATATGAATACTTTTTAAGAGTTCAAATTTTCATTTAGATGCTGCTGCCTCAGAGCAGTGATGAGGTTCTGTCAGATATTATCCTGTTCAGGGTAACAAACATTATATGACTTAGTGACATAATGTATGCTGTAGTATGCATCAACAGGCTGACATTGATTGTGTATACACACAATATGCGTTTGCGTACAGAGATAATATGGAATGCCTTCGATTTGCAATGGGAGAACCCTTTGCTCTTCTTAAATATCACATTTCCAAACCCGTGAAGCGATAGGGATCTAGTTTAACGTTGCCACTTCCTCAATCTTCTAATGCTCTCTCTGTGAGGGCTTCAAACATCATCTGGTCGACTTCTGTAAGACAGGGGCAGCAGTCAGTCAGCAAGATCACTTTGTGGTCTGCAAATGGGGAGAGGGAGAGAGTAGAGTCTCACAACCCAGTACCCAGTTGGTATTGGAAGAGCTGTAGGGTTACTGTGGCCAAATGGCCGAATGGGGAGAGGGCAATTGAGAGAAAACAGAATGAAAAGGATACATTTTATGGATTACTTTCTAATCTTAATATACCTGATCCATATGTATCAACACAGGTCTAGTCAAACAGCTAGTGTTCACATCGTTTCTGTGCGTCCTGCACCATCATGAATGTAAACCACATATTTTAGAAAGCAGTCTTTTCTTTTTTTTTTTTTTTTTTTACTTGAAAACTGTCACAATTTAGCCTACCAGATACTTTATTTTTGCAGTCTGACGATCTTTATTTTTATTTTTTTCCAAGACCATATAACTCTCTTTTTTATGTCAGACAGATTATCAGTGGGCTACTGGAACCATTACAGTCCTGCCAACCAGCCAGTTATGCTCTGTTGTTTTCCCATCTCTTCGGTCATCTCTTTCTTTGAACACTGTGCGTGCCTCACTTAAGTTGTGCTTTGCATTTCCAAACCGCAACCCTGTGCGAATGCTTGGGTTGCCAGGTTCTGCCTGTATTAAAACAAACATGTATGTACACCTGTCTCCACTAAGCAGCACAAATGAAATTTCGAGATTGACACATGCTCAGCACATCTTTTGCCCTCTTTGAAGTAAGCAATATCTGATATTTTAAATATTCCTTTCTATAATTTTCACCACCTTTCACCACCAAGTTAAACTGTAGGCTATAGGCCTAACATACATAATTAATTCACAATAATTGAAATCTGATGTAGAGATTTGAACATAAAATGTTGTTTCTAACCTTTGCCATAGCCGGCTATTTTATGCTCAACACATCATTTTGGCTATTCAGACACTTACAATGAATGTGGACACTAAGCAGTTTACCACATTTATCCATAATGAAATATATTCCTTAAAACAAAAATAACTGATAGGCCTTTTAGAAAACGTACGATCATTATCTAATAGTTTAGTCAAGTTTAGTTAAAGATCAATGCTCGGACAAAATGACTAACAACATTAGTCGTGTTAACTCTAGATGTAACAAAACCTTGATCCTCAAGTCAAATTTGACTCACCGCACAGAATGTCCACAGAAGAACGCTATAAATGTCACACCCCTTACGCGTTCTAAAGATGTGGTCGGGTGTCAGTATTTAACATACCCTCTGGACATGAAACTGCAAGAAAACGGATTTATCCCTGGGAAACGTTAAACAATACACATTAATAATAATGTATTTGGGATTGGAATTAGTGGCATCAAATGGAAAACTGGTGTGCCATAAGAAACTTATTTTTAATGAATGCAATGAAGAATTTGCTCAAATTGTTTCATAAACCTGTACTCGGGATTTTTCAAGGATTATCTTGCCAAGAAGACGCACTACGACTGTTGATTATTCAAGCATACTGTGATCTTCTATATGCTTTGAACTGAATTTTGATAAGGTAAGATAAGATAAGTGTTATCCGTGTGTCTTATTATCATATGGATAATTTACCAAATCAAATACATTTACGATTACTTAGATTACTGTATTTGTAGTGAAAACAAGACACAGTTCGTTAAGATATCATATTTGGTTTAAAAAAAGGTTATTTAGGCTATTTTTTGTAGTGTAGACTTAATCTAGAATTCTAGATTACCGCACCACACCATGCATGTGTCTGTGTTCAGTTAAGGAAACACTTACATTAGGCCTATTGTTTTTATTTAACATTTATCAACAGAGAATCTCTTTCGAGTGTCCTGGCCAAGACATTTAACAGCATAGAGAAATGTATTCAAATCACATACAATCAAAACATAACATATAGGGCTACAATAGTCCTAAATTATGCATATATTTAATACAGTATACTGTAGGCTATATAGGCCTACATAAGGTCATCACTGTAACAGTGCAGTACATAAAAGTACAATAAATTAAAAATATTTCATATAGGCTATACCTATAAGTAACAATATAATAATGCTACACAGATGCAGAAGAGTTTTACATGTAGCCTAACCATGATATAGTTCCTGTAGGTGTATGACTGGAGCAGATTACAATCTGTGCTGCAGAATACATTAAAACGATTTTGCTATATATTAGAGTGATGACCAAAAGGATTCAATCTAAGGATGGCTTGAGCCTTACTTAGAGCCAGCCACACTATTGTGTGAGGGTATCTACACTTTGTGATACCTCTATCAATCATTTCATTTGGAGACACTCTTGTATTTTTTAGTTGTATCAGCATTCTGAACAGGTTTATATGGTTTGTATTGTAGTAAAGTCGTGCTGAAAGTGTCAGGGCCTGGTTATGAGTCGGTGCAGAAGAATGCATGTTATTTATGTTACGGAAAGATTGATTTAAAAAATGTTTATAATAACACTGCAAAAACTAACATCTAATTTAGTGTGATAATCTTGTTTTTAGATAAAAAATCTAGTTGGACTTGTTTCTAATATAAATGGCTTATCTAGTGACTTAAATTAAGTAAATCTGCAATTACTTTAATAAATCTTATCAAGTGAAGTTCACTTACTGCGCTGGCAGCCAAAATTGCTTGTTTTAAGAACGCTCATAACTAATATATTTGCACTAATATTTGATAGGGCATTTTTTGCAGTGAATGTTAGCAGCAGAAATTCTTCCACCGGGCTGTCCTTAAACCAGAATAAATACAATCTTATAGTCTACATGTGTGCTCACAGTATAGTCTGCCTCAAAACCCTGATCTCATACTTCCAATGATCTGAGTGTATCTATAAGGTGCTCTATATTCTGAATAATTATAGCGTTGTCAACAGGGGCAATTATAACTTGTATTTAGTTAATCACGTCAGCCAGAGAAAGGTGCAAATGCTGTGTGGCTATCATGTCAGGTCTAAAGGGATTGCATCATTTGTGGTCTAAACATTTAGGCCTCCTATATCTCACCCTAAAGTCACTGCAGGTATATGCAATTGTAAAAGCAACGACAAAAACATTTATTTAGTGGTGGTTTCTATGTGTAATGCGCTATATGTCACATCAACAAAGCTGTGACATATTGCCATTGTCTTTGACCTTCAGCCGCCATGGGCAACGCAGCCCTTACATCTGAGTGATGTTATCAGTGTGCCACTACAACGCCTCATCGGCCTCCCCACGCCTCCAAGCCATGCTGAACCACAGCCAGGCAGAGGCCGTGGTGTCCTTGAGAGGCCTGTCCCAGGGAGAGAACCACACCGTGGAGCAGCCCGCCTCCCAGGGCCCCATAGCAGCCATGTTGTCCATGACCTTGGGCATCATCTCCAACATCGTGGCCCTGTTCATCCTGGCCAATGCTTACTCCCTCCAGCGGCGGCGGTCTAAAGCCACATTCCTCCTCTTTGCCAGTTCCCTGGTGGTGACTGACTTCGCTGGTCACGTGATCCTCGGGGCGCTGGTCCTCCGGCTCTACCTGTGCGGGGGCACCCCTGCCGAGGCCTACGACTCGCCCGACGCCATGTGCCAGTTCCTGGGAGGCAGCATGGTGTTCTTCGGTCTGTGCCCGCTCTTCCTCGGGTGCGCCATGGCGGCGGAGCGTTGCCTGGGCGTGACCCAGCCGCTTCTGCACGCATCCCTGGTCACCGCCACCCGCACCAAGATGTCTCTCTCCGCCACCTGGCTGCTGGCGCTGTGCGTGGCCGCGCTGCCCTGCTTCCAGCTGGGCGCCTACACCTACCAGTACCCAGGGACGTGGTGCTTCATCAAGGTGCTGGAGGACACCCGGGGGGTGGACGTGGCCTTTGTTGTGCTCTTCGCCGGCCTGGGCCTGGCCTCGCTGGCGGTGGCGCTGGTGTGCAACACCGTCAGCGGGCTTACGCTGGTGCTGGCGCGCCTACGCAGGACGTCCGGCTCACGCCGATCCTCCGCCAAGTCCCATGATATTGAGATGGTGGTGCAGCTGCTGGGAATTATGGTCACCTCATGTATCTGTTGGAGCCCTCTACTGGTGAGTCAGAGAATTACATCATAAGGACACTGCAGTACAGCTGTCGACAGTTTTTTTTTAGAAACCTACCAATTTGAGAGGATATTGTTACCACGGACATAAAATAGACCTGCCTCTTTCCATGTGGCCAGGTGGAGAGGTGGAGAAGGGTGTGTGTCTATGAGGAGAGGAGTAGAGTAGAGCTAGTGCTCTTTATGTGCAAAAGCTGCTTGCATTCTCAATGCCTCAAATGAATCCAACAACATGAATTCTGATTTAAATTATACTACTACTAAGGGAAAATCGGGGGACTAATCAAAGAGTATTGGGGATGCAGGGTATGCATCCCCCTCAATATTTAGAACAAGTGCATTTGTCCCCCAATAAAAACATGAAAGACGCACTATAGGGCCGCCGGGGGGTAGTATAGGTTATGTCCAAAATGTTGCCAAAATGTGTGGTAGACTATTATTGTTTTAAGTCAGCTATTTAAGCCTAGATCGTCCCAAAACACAGATGTTTTGAATATGCAGAAGATTCTGAACACGAGGATATGAGCTATTGAAGTCCAGGGGTAAATACATTACAGTAATTAAAATGAATTAATTGACCATTGACATGAATATGTCACATGTACATTTACTTCCCCCAAAGAAAAGTGGACAGAAAAAAAGGTTAAATCAGGCATGTTGAAAAATATTAAATAGGCCTATAACACCAAAGAAACTGAGATATACATAGTTTTGATAACCCTTACTGCAATACTTGAATATATTTAGAATTTTGCTAGGGTTTCTGTATTTAATGCTGTCCTTTAAATAAATATACATTTCCACCCTACGTATGCAGAAAAGGCACAAATGGTTCCATATGAATTCACCAGAATACAGAAAACTTCTGGGGGAGACCACTGAACCCCCGCTTTATATGTCCACACTAATGTTCAAACGAAATCGACGCCCATGCCGTTAACCATGCATACTGCTCGCCACCATGACTAAAAAATTTTTTCTGTTATGATAATAACTACTGTTGTTGTCTTGTGTCACAGGTATTTGGTCTGATGTCAGTGATCCACTCCTATAATAACTCCATTGGGGATGACCTGTCCACCTATAAAACACTGATGGTGATGGGCGTGAGGCTGGCTTCTTGGAACCAAATCCTGGACCCGTGGGTGTACATACTGCTGCGTCGTGCTGTTCTTCGTAAGATCTACATCATCACAAAGCGCCAGGCCGACCTGAAGGGAAGCATGTTGCGTCGCTGGGAGCCCGCCTCGTTTCACAGTTCAGAGAAGAAAGAAGTCAACCAAGTCTGAGTTCAAGATCTTAGAGGTTAAGTCGTTACATGCACCTTTTCAGGACTAGAAAGCGATCTTGGATTAATTATATGTCAACAGGTTGAATGGGGAAAGCGATATAGAATATGTGTTATATGTGGTGTTGGACAAAGTTCTTTTTATTTTCTTGGCTGAAATGTAGGCCAGTCAAGAATTAGATGTTTGACATCTGATTACCAATTTTGTGAACACAACACACTTTGTGAATACTTTCATTGAGTTCATCATTTAAATGTGCAGTTTTCATATACTTAAGCTTAGCCTACACTTCAATATGCTATCATCTGCCAGACATTTGCACACATTTGGCCAACTTTGCTTTCTCGTTCTGAGAATCAAGGTTGGCCGTATTGTTCCAGTCAGTATTATTTGTATATAGAGTATAATTTATCTGGGACTAAGGTTAGAGGAGAGGAGGCACATAGCCTAAATACAGATAAACATTAAGCCTATAAGATAATATGAATATAACATTTTTAGGTTCTCTTTTATCAATGATTTTAACTGCATTCATGAGCAAAATGTAAGCAGTGGTACGTTTTTAAAGTAACAGAACCTGTAGGCTACATTTATCAGAAATAGGCTAATAGTGTTATGGAAAATGTTGTATATTGAATTTACTTGAATTTCTACCTCAATTTTATGAGGATCTGAACTATCTGAATGTAATCAAATAAAATAAATGAATGGGACATTTACATTTTGTCCCACTCAAATGTTATATTATGAAATATTTCCTTTGCAGTTATTGGTCATACGCTGCCTTTGAAAAATGTAGTGTGGAACCTTTTTGAAATAAAACTATTTTGGAGTTGGATTTGAAATATAATTTATAATCAAAACTAAACTAGGTTAATACGTTATCTTCGATTTAAGTTGCAAATATGCTTTCTTTCTCCAGTCTCAACCATAAGATGTCTAGGCTATATTGTCTCAACCGTGATCATAGCGATATTGGTCCGCTAGGTGGTAGCACTGGCATAAGCTACTTATCAACGCTGAATAAACCTAGCCAAAATGTAGGTCTACAACATCGTACAACCGTAATATAATTACATAGCATATTAAACTCAAGAGCTGATAATATCACCAATCAACAAATTTAAATATACTTTAACTAACAAACTGATGTTATGGAGCTGCTTGACATAAAAAATAATCTATTATAGTTTAAAAGGTGATCGTCGGCTATTCAGATGTAGTCTACCGTACACGCAGATACATATGCCTGCACTAATGCCTGCACCAGAGAGAATATAATTTATATGATTCAAAAATATTTGCCTGCACTATGCCTTAGCTTGCACAAATAAGTGTGGATGTTATATGTGGGGGGAAAGTATGATACTTGACAAGCGACATAACTAGTTAGATTACTGGGATTAATAGAACCATATAAATTATAACTATATAAATAGCATAGAACACACAATAGAAATCTCTATCCAACCCCAGCCCGGTTGGTGTAATAATGCAACCTAACGTTGGTTGTGAAACGCAATCATTTAAGACAATAGAAGAAGAAGAAAAGTCAACCAACATCTGCGTCATCAAAAAGCGACGAGACAACAGTCAACATTTTGAATAAAAAAACAGAAATAGAGAAATTATCGGTTTTGAGGTGAGGTTAGAGAGATTAAACGATATATATTACATCACTAAATACGTTTAATTATATATAGTTGAAGGTGCTATTTTTTGCAGTTAAAAGCAAAGATATTCATCTAAAATGGCGAGTCTAGCTAATGTTTGTTTCCGTGTCTAATGCTAACGTGATACGGTATCTTGCAAGTTGTCGTTTAGTTACGGTACCGTTATTATGTGATAATTTGGAAAGGGGGTGTTTGTTATTCCGATCTAGTATTACATAATTATCAGTGTATTACCAATTGGCTCAATATTAGCACGTCCCCGTTGTTTATGTAAAGAGCATGGCTAGACTAACGACTGCACATGACGTGTCTCATTACTGTAATATCATTATGTGTTGTCAGTTAGACTGCATATCTGCTGTGCAGTGGTTAAACGTCTCCTACAAAAACAGGTTGGAACATGGCTGGTAAGGTTGTGCCACCATTTGAAGCATGGGATGAGCACAAGGCCTACGAAGAACTCCTGTACTGGGATAGTCTGATTCAACAGGGCCATCGTCTTCTTCCACGTGATTTTGATAGGTAGGCGCTGAACACTGAGAGTGGATGCATTCAATTAGTAAAGCACCAGCTCTTACTTTATATACCGTATATATATATATATATATATATATTGTTATTAGTGTCTGTGTACCTGCAGTCTCCTTGCATCAGGTCAATGTAAGTACCGGTACATACCCTTTTATTACCTGTATTATTGTTTGTTTACACAGTTCCTGTCGATTTTGGGCACTACAATCTGAACTGCAAAACATTAATTTCCCTTTGGTGTTCAAATCAATCAAATTACATATTATTATTATTATTATTATTATTATACATGTAACTTATATAGCTATTTCTCATACAGGAAGGTTTAACTTTAAATGTTATCTAATATACCTATTTTCTAATACTGAATGTTTGTGATGTAGGTATGAGGATCTGCGTTACTGGTATGACTGCCTATGCTATGAAGAGGATTTAAGACAATACCATGACTACATTGCTGCTATTGAAGAACTTGAGGAGAAACGGCATTATGAGGTATGGTTAATTTTAAATTAATATAATGGGTATTTTCTCTATTCACAGATGCTGTTTTAAGAGAAATGTGTTGTTCACTTTTAGTCTTGTTTAATCAGGTCCACATCGTAAAAGAGGTTTTGTTACAACATACAGCGGATATACATTTATAAAATGTACTAGAAATATATTTAAGGTATTACTTGCTTTTATCTTAACCTTTCAGAATCCTGCGACCTCCAAGGTGCCATGGCAGCCGTACGATCGCCACCTGATGGCCAAACACTCCTCAGTCTACCCGTCTGCTGAGGAACTGCAGGCAGTGCAGATGGTCATTTCCCATGTGGAGTGTGCTCTTAAGGCCGTCTCTGACCAGCTGGATAAGAAGAAAGGCATTGACGAGAATACAGACGCTGAGAGGTAGGCAAGGTGGCCCCTCGCGCTTCTTATAGTATCTAGATGATGGCATTCTTGTACTTAAGGGGGTGTTTTTTGTTTCCAACTGAAATGTGGGCTTGTAAAGCCATTTGAGACTAATGTGATTAAGGGATATATCATAAAGTGATTGTTGTTTTCAACAAAATATAAACGGTTTCTCTTTTTTATTATTTTTTGACTATGTAGCAGTGAGAAACAGGAGCGTGTCCTGCGTGGGATCATGAGGGTCGGCCTTGTTGCAAAGGGGCTGCTGTTGAAGGGCGACGTGGACCTGGAGCTGGTTCTGTTGTGTTGTGACAAGCCCACCGTCACCCTGCTTGACCAAGTGGCCGACATGTTCACTGCACAAATAGCGGTAAGTAAGAGAGAACGGTGCCCTGTGATTTTAATATGGATCCCTGTTGCAGTTGTCAGTTAATACAGTTGGTTATTAACAAGCTATAGATCACATTACTAATAACGTCCTGCTTCTTTTCAACAGGTTGTGACCGAAGACAAATACGAAATAATGAAGAAGCCAGAAGACGCGTCCATCATCGTGAAGAGCACCAAAGACATGGCCTACACTCTCACCATCCACCTGACTTCACCATTGGTCAGGATGCAGTCTGAAACTGCTCAAGAAGGTGCTCATCCTGATCCAGCTTCAGCTAGGAATCCAGCTATGCGGCGTCCTGCTGCCCAACAGGCGGCACTGCAGATCCACCACACACCCATGTCCTCTGTGAGGGAGGCGCTCTACTGCTCCACTGACCTTTACCCCCGCTGTGCATGCATTGCACCCAGCATTCTGCCTGCACAACACAGACGTCAGTGAAGCCGTAGAGTGCCTTCTACCGCATGTGACCAGCCAATGAACATTGGCTGTTCACCTGCAGGCCTGTCATGGCTTTGTAGCAAAAATGACAGTTGTCAGTATAATAATACCTCTTAGTCGTTAATGCATTGTGTAAATGTTTTTGATCACAATGGCTGTAAATGACGATTTTGCTCCTGTTAACTTTTTTATTCAGATTTAAAGTGAAAGTTAAGCGCGCAGTGCATGTGTTTTGTGCATAGATACGCTCTTACTGCAGCAAAACTGATCAGAGAAGATTTTTGATAAATGTGTTTTGGTTCACCATAGGCAAATCAAATCTTGAACCAAGCCAAGAAAGAAACCTATGTGTGGTGTTTTGTGTGGCGTTTGTACATTTGATGTTTGTTAGACCTTCTGGCGTGAGTGAGAATGATCTGTGTGCGAGAGATGACGCGTGTTTGAGCTTTTGACTGTAACGAAGAGGAGACTTGAGGCAGATAAACCTCATGTCTGCAAGAGGCCTGTTCTGAGCCATTGCAACCATCTTGGGTAAGGGCATACATCAGTTTTGCTGCAGCGTGGAGCAGAAGTGCAGACTTTTTAAATGCCTCTTGATTTACAACTGACTGCCTTCTAGTTTTGTCAAGTTTTTTTAGGGACGCTGGACCTTTGACCAACTGGACACTGTCTCAGAAATGTGGGCTAAGCAACAAACCCAAGCAGGGGAACCGAGGAACGGGGAGGTCATGTTGTACACCAAAGGAAATGCAACAAATAGAATAGTCACATCTACACAATCTGTACCTTTTCACACCCACTGTAAAAAAAAAAGAAAGAAAAAGTAAACAATAGCTTTGGTATTTGACAAAAAGACTTAAATGTTCCACATTAGTTAATGGAATCCCCTTTCCTTGCTACTTGTGCTCTGCGGTAAGCTGCAGCTCCCTGAACTGCAAGACAGAACCAACCCCCTTGGTCAAACTGTACCTTGTCTTCTTACCCCACCTCGACAATAGAAACGCAAACAGTCAGCGATCCGCCGGACGTTCTGGACAGGCAGAAATGCCTAACTGCCTTGGCGTCTCTCCGCCACGCCAAGTGGTTCCAGGTTTGCATCCCTGTCCTTACTTGTACATCAAATGAGTTTTAAACTACCAATGATCCTCTATTCACTGTTCTCTTTGCATTTACAAAGAAACGCAAATCTTTTCCTCTGAACTATTGCAGATACTGTGTATTATTTGTGTTAAAAATACCACTTAAGTTTCTTCACTCTAATTAAATAGTGTTTACTAATGTGTTGGGTCGGCTCGGCTGATCCTCACTTCTGGTTTGTGTCAACAGGTTCAGGCAATTTATTGTCCGCTGCATTAGTAGTGGAGGCAGCGTTCCGGACGATTTTGGTTATGTTTGAATCTGACAGAAAATTTTCTTTTTATTATCTTTTATCAGAAATGGCCATCTAAATTTCTCTTAATTTCTCTGCTACTGTTGTGAAAACCGTAGCTGCATAGAAATGACGAGCTCCGTTAAAGTTTCTGTCCACACCGGTGTTATTCCTTAGGCCTGTTGGTCTAGCGCAATGTGTCGAAGCTTTACAGCTAGTCTGAACTGGTCCGTGCTTGTGTCCCTCAGGCCAAAGTCAATGAACTGAAGTCTGCTGTCATCGTGATCAGGGTCATGAGGGACCTGTGTAACCGCATTCCTACTTGGGCTCCAATCTCAGGATGGGTGAGAGTATATTTGCTGTGTACACAAACTCTACTAAAACTGTGATTCATAACTTTTTACCTTACCTTTATTTTGTTATTTATGTGTGTTTGTTGTTTGCCAATATATATATAATACTGTCATCAGTATTGCGTCTCCAACCAGTACAAATGTGCAATTTTTGGTGTTTGCTTATTCAATGGATAAAATAACTATTTATGTACAGTATGTATTTGTGTTTTACACACACAGCTCTTGGGAAAAAAAGAGACCACTGCACATAATATATTTCCACTGTAAATGTAAAAATATACATAGGCTATTACGTGAAATAAAAAATGTATAAATGGTAAAACGAGAAATTGCTGCACTGTTCTCTTAATCCCTTTCGGAGCTGTATGTTTACGCTGTTGTCATCTCCTGCACTTTGCTAGTCTCTGGAGTTGCTGGTTGAAAAGGCAATTGTAACAGCAGACCGGCCAATGGGAGCAGGTGAAGCCTTCCGCAGAGTTTTAGAAACGGTTGCATCTGGAATTCTTCTGGAAGGTGAGTCTCAAGCTTGTCCAATGAGATGGTCAGACGGTCAGTAAATGTTGAGACTCATTTAACTGTGTAAAGATGTTTCATCTGCGTAAAGATGGTCCAGGACTTAAAGATCCGTGTGAAAAAGAAAAGCTGGACGCCATTGCCCATATCACAGCGCAGCAACGAGAGGACATCACGCAGAGTGCTCAGGTGGGCTGCTGTTAGAAAAAAAACACACGTGCTCATGTTGGAAGCCGAATTTGTGTGTCTAAACGTCATTACTGCATTGTCTTCAGCATGCTCTGAGACTCTCGGCATTTGGACAAATGCACAAGGTTCTTGGGATGGACCTGTTGCCTCCTAAGCCTCGGAAACCGCTAAAGCCCAACAGCAAAGATGGCGCAGGTAAAAAGCTAGGTAAAAATGCTGGTAATGTCTTGCTTGTGTGTCGTAATTAATCAAATCAAATAAATGATATGTAATCGGGAAACTTTGTTGATTGTGTCACGCAGCCCAGCTTCCACCCGCTGGGCCTTTTAGCCTGCCAGCTAAGAGGCCTTACGCAGAAATGGATACAGGGGCAGATGACAATCCTCTCAACAGCAAGCAGAGGAAGTTTCTTAAGTTCCAGAGGCATCAACGATTTCAGAGAAAATCATGTAATTTAAATACTTAAACTGTGTGTTGTGTTGTGTGTGTGTGTGTGTGTGTGTGTGTGTGTGTGTGTGTGTGTGTGTGTGTGTGTGTGTGTGTGTGTGTGT
>JAODUE010000001.1:3596821-3619944 GCA_027564755.1 Amblyopsis hoosieri
TATATGGCTGTTTCATTTACAAATTGTAAGCCCATCCTGATGATGATTTAGTCATTCTTCATTGAAGAGATGTCATTGTGAGGCTTGATGTTGTTGAGAAACGCTTTGCCCTCTGATGTGTCATAATGTATTACAGCACTGCTGTCTCTGTTTATGAATTAGTATGAGTTGATACAAGCACTTGCTGTTCTGCCTAATTCAGGGGTAGGTTGTATATGTTTGTTTTTTTTCTCTCTTCTCCCCACATTTCTAAATGCTCTTTGCTGTGACCTAAATGAACAGCACGGTTTTATTTTTGTTAGTTTTTTTTGTACTACTTTCTGTTGTCTTTACTGTTTCATATAGTTTTTTTTTTCCATTTTCATCAGTCCAGTTTGATGAAAAGCTGTTATATTTTGTTTATAAAAATCTTTGTAAAAAGACATCTGTAAAGGAAAAAAAACAATAAAATTTGTACTTTTTTTAAAATAAAATTGGTGTAATATGTGAATGTTAATATTCAAGTGAAAGGCACTAACGTGTATTTGTATTCCTATTTTGCTTTAAAGGAATACTAAACGACGGTGAAACAATGGAGGGTGGAATGAAAATAGGCATGGAACAAAATTCCATTGAGACTTAATATTTGTCCACTAGGTGGCAGGGCTTCGCAACTCACCTTCAGCGTTAATCAAATGTTTGACCGCCAATGTATTTCAGATTTATGAGCACAAACGTGACATACATGGTTACATTTAAGCATATAAACATTTAAGGCCACAGATAGAGATTTACGAGGTGTTGAGAGCTTATTAAAATAGTCAAATATTTTATTACCAAAGTAGTAAGCTAAATTAAGTAAGATATTGCTTAATGTTCAGTTCACATGTTAATTTTTTTTTTAATGTATAATACATGTATAAATACACAAATAATAATTGGAGAATAATAAACATGAACATAGTTCGCTAACATTAGCCCAGGCAACTATCTGTGAGACACAAGATGCCAGTTGTCATGGGTGAAGTTGCTATGGCCCCACCTCCATTGGCATGCCCTTTAACCTCCTCCCAGAGTGGTATATATAGCATTAGACAGCAGGGGCAAGGCCTCTGCTAGCCAAAATGAAGTCTCTGGTCTCTGTGTGCTGCTTGGTCTCTTTCCTGGCTTTAGCTGTGGCAGGTATGGATGCCTGTGAGACATTTTAAAACATGTTTTGTTTGTGGGTGGGTGGGTGGGTGTAGTTATGAATGACGATATAGTGTTTGAATACTATCCATGAGGTCCAAGAATAGGTTTCTCGAAAGTGCAGAATTACTTTAATGAATTATGCAGTTTGTGCTCGTGTCTTGTAAAACTGATTCACTGATGTGAAGTGATGAATTGGAAAATGTGAATACTTTATCGGGGAGAATGCCATGAAGACAGACTGTTTGGATTAATTATTAAGTATCTGATATTCTAATTAACAATTAGAAAGGCACACACAACCCCCTAGCCATGCAAAGCTGTTGTTTCAATAAATATGTACTTCCTGTGTGTAATGATAGCTTATAAATATTCAGTCTTGTGAAGTAGACAGAACTTTTCTGTCTGTAGCTGGAGTCAGTCAGCTGACCTGGGGATGTCCTTGCATTGGTTCAGTCTGACCTCTCCAGGCTTCCATAGGCAAGTGTGACTACTTGCTCCAAAGAGTGTAGTGTAGTAACAAGATTCCATGTACTTAATACTGATACCTGCTGGAATCTCCCCACTCATTACATACATACTCATGCATAGAGATCTTGTAGGCTAAGGCATATATGCACATAAATGGGCATTAACGCACAGATTTATGCTTACAATATCAGTGGTTCCACTGTCCTGCCTGTTGTAGATGTCTCCCTGCTCCAACACACCTGATCCTAATGACTGGGTCGTTATCGGCCTCTGCAGAAGCCTGATAACGACCCAGCCATTTGAATCCGGTGTGTTGGAGCAACATGCAGGACAGCGTGTCACCGGGACCAGGGTTGGGGAAACGCTGCTTTAACTCATGCAGGGCCGTAGTTCCCCTGGACCAGGGTCCCCAGAGATCATTGTACCATGTCTCTTAATAACTTCTAGTTCCTTCCCTGCAGAAGTGCTAAGCCATTCTGAGGCAGCAGTATGACATGCTAGTTAAGGTGGGCTAGAGGGAGAAATGTATAACTGTCTTAAAGTTTCCCCTAGAACAGGGGTCTGCAACCTTTACTTTTCAAAGAGCCTTTGTGCCCATAACACTTTATATTTGTCTGTCTGGCGCTGCAGAAAAATATGAGCCTATACTAAGTTAACCTATAAACGTTAGTAGACTTAGTAGTCAATGTTTTTCCCAGGGTGTAGGAGTGATTTTGAACCGGGGGTGGGGACGACTACTACATTGAAATGCTAGGGGGGTGCATGGGCATGTCCCACCTGCAAATGTTGTTTTATTTTTATTAAATAAAGCAGCACTTAAATGCCCATGTCTGGTGACTTGAAAACAATATACTAAAAGCCTACTGTGCACTCACAATGTTGACTGGACTAGATCCGTTTGGATTCTGGTGAATCAGAGGATGCAGGCTGGCAATACAAAATATAATTTGATGACAACCTAGATTAAGTTATGTTTGTCGAAGCCACATTGTAGATGGGCTCAAGAGGAGCATGTGGCTCAGGAGCTGCAGGTTGCAGACCCCTGCCCTAGAAGATGGACACGGAGGTCAGTCAGTAGGCTAGTAATCCATGGATGTTGACGTTAATGGCAGTCGTTAAATCAGTAATTCTTCGTCCCATCTCCCTGTGTTGGTATTGACGCGGTAATTCACAGAACTTCTGGTGGGACATTGACTAATGCATAGTTAACAAACACACACTTCTGTTCTAATGTTTAAAACGTTAATTAACAGTTTTGTTTATGCCGTTTTCAAGTTTGTGAAATGAAAAGATGCATTGAAATTAAGGACCAGAGCATCAAGCCAGAAGATGAGTACTGTACAGTATATTGTGTCTACTTTCAGGACAATATATTCTGTAACAAGACTTCTATGCGTTTTAATGTTTAGAAAGGCAGACCTTGATGAGCGCGTGCGTGCGTGCGTGCGTGCGTGCGTGCGTGCGTGCGTGCGTGCGTGTGTGTGTGTGTGTGCGCCCACCTTCTGGTCACCTCTGACTCATTGTGGGACTATATTTCTGTCTCTAAGAAGAACCTGCCCCGCCAGCGGTTTACCCGGGCACCTGTTCCCCTCTGTCCACTGTACTGTGAGCAGAGTTCATGCTTTGTAACCATGGCGAGGCCACAGTTGGACAGGGGAACTACAGGCAAAGTCACATAATGTCGTTGTGTAGCACTATGATGTCAGGAGAAGTCCACCTGGCCCTTTAAAGAGCATCAGTGTCTGCTGTGCTTCACGCCATGCTACCATGCCCTACCATTTGTTTCTCTCAGCTACATAACCATGTAGCGTACAAGAGGAGGCCTAATTCAAATGGTTGTATTGTCTGCCAACACGAGGCAAGACGTGCAGCTCGGACCCAGATGTTTGCTTATCATATTGTTGTTTTTTTTTTTTTTTCTTTCAAAGTGTTTAGATGGCTTCTCTGTTGATGTCAACATTGCGTTGTCACACATCACACTGACCAGCCAGCATGAAGAACTGACCTTTGAAGTGTGTGAATGTATAGCTACAAATTGCCGATTGAGTGACGCCCTCCACCATCTGCCCCCACAATACTAGGAAACGGAGTGGCTGAGTTTTACTGGGTTCATATTGCGTTCTGTCTAGTCCTGAACCTCATATTTTGACCTTCTGCTAGACTGGCTTTGAGTCACTCACTGCCTGCATGCTGACTCCTGGTCTGTAAAGCTGATCATCCCTATTGTGACCTAACGATATCAACGGCGTTAAAGTGTTTACTAACGGGCCCAAGAAAAGGAGAACATGGCTTTCGCAGAGGACATGGCGTTCTGCTAGTTCTGTGGACTTGCTATATACAAGCAATGCTTTAAGGCCATGCAATAGTCAGAAGCAGGGGGCTGTGGCTTGAAGGATAGCAGTGGCTTTAGCTGCCCTGCTGAATCTGCATAGCTGCGCTCTAAATTACCATGTTAGCTTGTTTTACTCACGAAGTCACAATGTACAGAGCCTGAAGTCGTCAAGCGTTTCAATTGGCTGCTTGTGAAGCACATGGCTACGCCAATGGCTTTCGTTCTACTACGTTACTACATCTCCCTTTGTAACTCGGGTTGTGAATGGACTGCATTTATACAGCGCTTTCTCGGAACTTCTGGCCACTCACAGCGATGTATAGGGTTGCACATTCATTCATGCGCCGGAGGCAGCCATGCAATGTACCGCCTGACCACAAGGGGCTTTACTAGGGTCTTGGGATTAGGTCTCTTGCTCAAGGACACCTTGAAACTTAGTCAGGAGTCGGCAAACTATGCGACTTCTCATGTCTGCCCACTGTGCTCACACATCTAAATTGAGATGGGTCACAATTGTTTCTGTCTAGATGCAGGGGGTCTTAAAACTGACAGTGGATTTGGACAAATCAGTAAAACTATAATTCTCATTGGCTAATGTAGATATAAGAAACTTTGTCACGTCAAATATAACATGTTCCCATGCATTGGTTCCATGGTGCCTCTTGAGGTATCGGATGCATGCAAGTTCTATAAGGGAGTGTGGCATTATGGCTGTTGTGAAGCCATAGCAACTGCAAAGAGATCGTGATGATGGTGTCTACCACCTGCAATCTGAGCTATGTGTGCAGGGGCCTTGGTTCTGTGAATTCCCATTCCTCTCATGCATGTTTTATTTAGATTTATGTCACATTTGCCGCTCCCCAATCAAAGTTTACATTTACGGCATTTGGCAGACTCTTTCTCCAAAGTGACTTGCATGTAGTACATTTGTCAATAGTTCACATGTCATACACTGCAATCTTAAGAAAACCATATTAGAATAACTACAGCATCTTGTCGTCATGACTACTACAATGTCAAAATATCGTTTAATCAAATGACACTATATTGTAGTCTTTTCCTTTCCAGTTCATTGTTTATGAAAGAATTTGCCACAGATTTTCATGAGTCAAGTAAATTTGACTTGTGATTTCAGACGAATCATATAACATATTGATCAAAATGGTGACACTTTTATTTTTCATTTTTTTGTAAGTAAATTAGAGCTGGGTTGCTTCATTTGGAGAACTGGCACCCTAACCCAGTATTCCCTCTCCTGATGCTCTTCTCCTGCCTGCCATACAGAGCTACTCCCAGAGGGCTCCATCCACGCCCAGGATGGAGTGCCCCTGCATCTCCAGGAGCCTGAAGGAGACCTGCTCCCCTGTGGATGTGAACCCCCAGAGGACCACGGCGGCGGCCAGAGCTCCTCCAACGACACCCCGGCCCCAGAGAGGACTGGGTGTCAGCCCTGTACTTCCCCCGCAGCGCTGGGCACCGCTGCGGCGGGTGAGTCCGCAGCCGCCGGGGATGACCTGGTGGTAGTGGTGGCTGAAGAGACTCCGGAGGAGGAGGCGGCTAGCGACGACGACGACGAGGAGGAAGAGAAGGAGCAAGCTTCCCAGGAGGAGTTTGCAGGAGGAGAAGAGGTTGAATCTCAGGACGAGGCGGTGGAAGAGGCTTTGAGTGAGGAGGAGCAAGATCTCCAGGAAGGGGAGGAGGAATTGATTGTGGAGGAGCAAGATGACCTGGAGGGGGAGGAGGAATTGCCCATGGGAAGCATGTCATCTGAAGAGATGGAGGTCACTGACTTAAAAGATGAGCCTACAACTTCAGAGGAACATCTGGAGGAGGAGGAGGATGTAGCTGAAGACAATATAGCCCAGGAGGGAGAAGAAATCTATATTACTGCTGAGGTGGAGGAGCAGGAGACAGGAGAGGAACCAGATGAGGAAGAGGATGTTCCAGTGGAGTTTACTGAGGACAGCTTGGAGTTTACTGAGGACAGCTTGGTGTTTACTGAGGCCAGCTTAGAGGAGGTGGGTCAGGTTGGACCAGAAGCTTTGTCTTCTGAAGCAGAACTGGAACCCCAAGAGATACAAGCAGAGGGTCTGGACACCGTTGAGCCAGAGGAGGTTTCACAACCTGAATCGGAACCAAATGTGATTTCAGATGCTATAAAAGAGGACCCGCTCACTATTGAGCCAGAGGTTTCAGAACCTGAGCCAGAAGGGATTCCAGACTTTATCCAAGTAGAGAGTCTGTTCACTGAACCAAAGGAGGTTTTGGAACCTGAAAGACGGCCACCAACGTCTCCCGAATCTGAATCCAAATGGAACAGCTCTTTAGCTTCACATGTGATTTCAGAACCTGCATCAGACTCAGAGGGAACGCTAGAACCTGAATCTGTAGTGATTCCAGCACCCGAAGCTAAACTCGAAATAACTTCAAAGCGTGAGGGAGAGCCAGAGATAACTCTGGAAAACGAGCAAGATCCAAAAGTGGTTTCAGAACCACAATTGGAGGAGGCCCCGGAACTTGAGCCTGACTCTCTGCCGGGGGACATGACTTCAGAAACGCAGTCTGTTTTGGAGGTGCCTGACAAAGGTACACAAGAACATTTAATTCATCGACCGTAATCTCTATATATTGTCTCAATATCTATATCTTGTTTGTGTTGGGTGAGGTTCCGTATCGAAAATTGCTAAATTATGTGTTCATTGTTCCCTTTTCCAATATCCCATAACTCTCTCAGTAATGTGATTGTCAAAACTTACCAAAACATTATCGTCTTACACGGTAAGACGATAATGTTTTGTACACAACACTGTTTTGTCTTGCAGCGCATTTGAAAGAAATCCTGTTGCTGCTTAAACCACAACTGTCCACAGAAGTCTGTCACGAGCCATGATTAGAGAATATGACACCACGCATTTGGCCAAAGGGGTCATGGGGAATAACCCCAAGTCCAGAAATAAATGGACAGATTGCTGTAACAGGCGTACAGATGGTCTGGTCACTCTGCCTGAGGTTTCACATGTATTGTGTAGTTGTAGTATTACTAATATAGCTTTAGTTAATGTAATCATTTTGGCAGTGAATATAGCTTAAATATGAAGGTGCCAAAGCAATCTAGAATCTTATTCCTACATTGTCAGATCATGCATATCTGTTTAATGGCAGTAGGACTGCATTTACGGTCTAAGACAACTGTATCTTCTAATCAGAATCCAACTGTTTAGTGGATTTTATTATTAGCTATACTTTGGTATCGAACTCAAGCTAGTCAAACTAGAATCTAACTCCTACAATGTCATATCATGCATCTACATGATCTGTTTAATGGCACACATGAGGTGTAAGATGACTGTTGTGTCTTCTAATCAGAATCCAATGCAGAAACTACTACCCTGAGGGACCGCACCCACATCAAGGAGACCTTACGTTTGGCTACTGCTGAGCCCTCCGCAGAATTCTCAGGTACGGGGCAGAAATAGTTGA
The DNA here is from genome assembly GCA_027564755.1 of Amblyopsis hoosieri. NCBI lineage: Eukaryota > Metazoa > Chordata > Actinopteri > Percopsiformes > Amblyopsidae > Amblyopsis > Amblyopsis hoosieri. The sequence goes on from JAODUE010000001.1 coordinate 3,604,272, forward strand.
GCTCAAGGAAATGAGGCTAATCTGCTTGGAATCTCAACTCTCCCATTGACTCATTACTTGGGTTATTGTTTTCATGTCTGTCATTTTGGTTGTTATAGTGACCCTACAATGAAATGTGGGTCAATCTGCTGCATCTACCCTGATAAACTTGCAGCAGAATCAAACATAATTTGAGATGGCATGGGGGTGTTTTTGTGTAGTCGCTTTGATGGTGGCCCTGTGACGGTCAGGTTCTAGTTTCTGACAGTGATGCCCCGCCTCTTCCTGTCTAGCTGCTCTGAAGAAGCTGTTGAACATATACCACACAGCCATTAAGCCTCTGGAACAAGCCTACAGATACAACGAGCTGAGGCAGCAAGAAGTCACAGGTAACTCATCTCCGACCATCTCCTTTCATGGCGGGCAGCCTGGGACGTGAAGCTTGGCGTGGGATTTTGGGAAATAGTTTGCGGATCTGCTTGGAGTAACTTTCACCTGGGTATGAGGATAGAGGGATACGTAACTTAATGAGGACAATCTTTTTTGACGTGAGCATGAAAGCATAATTTAGGCTTGGTCACAGTTTTGTTGGTATAGACTTATTTCCCATAGGTGTATTTGATTAACACATTGACAGCCTATTTGATATGCATGTAGCATTGTAACTATTTCAATATACATTAAACAAGGTTGTGTGCTGTAAGCTTGCATAACCCAGATAGTTTCACTACACAGCTGTTAACCGCAGTATTAATTAACTGTCTGCCTGGAGGATTCCTCAAATGTTTAGCAAGTTGTTGGAATGAGTAGCAGGGGATGCAAAAACCATGAAGTAATTATTCCTTGATTAGAAGGGAACTTGAAGCCTGGACGCCTGACATAATCAATAATCAAATCAGGCCCAACACAAGGAACAAATATGTTGTTTGGTAAAGTTTAAACAAGTTGGTGGGCCAGATCTGTGTCCTAACTGCCGCCAGGCACTGACTTATTTATGCAATAAAAGAGGATGACATCACTGCACCAGACTGTCAAATGTGCGCCCTCTTGTGGTGCAGTGTGGCATGAACCTTTAGTTTCATACCACAAACTACATTATATTCAGTGTCTATTGACCATATTTAAACAATCATTAAGACTAGTAACATCCAAGATGTCCGTAAAGCGATTAAATCATGAGATCCTAGCCCAAACATATTTGTCTTTCTCCTTTCTATGTTTCCTTTTGTCTCACTTACGGACATGTTGTTCCACAGATGGTGAGATCACCTCCAAGCCCATGGTTCTGTTTCTGGGCCCATGGAGTGTGGGCAAGTCCTCCATGATTAACTACCTGCTGGGGCTGCATGACACTGCACAGGAGCTGTACACAGGTGAACACTGGGCCTATGTGATCCTCTGTGAGCAAAGGCATCTGACTCTGATGCACCACAGCTGCCTCTGAATTAAAGCGCTAGATGGGATGATTTCAAAGTCGTCTTGGTCAAAGTTGAATTAACTTTTAAGATACAAGTTATAAAAAAAAAAAAATAATAATTTCAGCTAATACACTTAAATCAAATTCAAAAATTATATCTTGCATTTCGCTAGCTTACCGTTCTGTGCGTGCTGGGGGAAAAAAAAACATCCGGTACTTCTACACAGCGCTTGCTCAGTAAATAAGAACCGCTCACAACACCGCTCTTGGCTTTGCAATGCATTTCATTGTGTGGTGGTGGTGGTGGTGGTGCTTCTGAGGGCGTTTGCTTTGAGCTCGAAGCTGGCAAGTGTTCTGGAGAATGACTACATTAATAAACGACAGGTGTGTCTCCCGGCCAGGTGCCGAGCCCACCACGTCGGAGTACACCGTGGTGATGCACGGGGAGAAGTTCCGCACCATCGAAGGCATCGTCATGGCAGCAGACAGCTCCCGATCCTTCTCCCCGCTGGAGAAGTTTGGCCAGGGCTTCCTGGAGAAGCTGGTGGGCATCGAGATGCCCCACAAGCTGCTGGAGAGGGTCACCTTCGTGGACACGCCCGGCATCATCGAGAACCGCAAGCAGCAGGAGAGGGGTAAGAGACACCGGAATTCCACGGCACGACCCTGCTCACTCCTACCAACGGCGTGCGTGTGGGAGAGGGTCTCCCTGGAGGTGAGGGGCCATGGTGGGCAAGCCATTTTCCTCTCAGGAGCCACACCGGCTTAAAAATTAACAGATGTTCCATGAATACTGGGGGGGTGATTTCTAACAACACTGTATACAATGGTGTATTGTGTGAGGCCTTAAAAGACAACTGAAGGGGAATGGAAGGCATTTTATTATCAATACAACCGTGTAACGCGATCGCCTCCCTCCCAGGATACCCCTACAACGACGTGTGCCAGTGGTTCATCGACCGGGCGGACCTGATCTTCCTGGTGTTCGACCCCACCAAGTTGGATGTGGGCGGTGAGCTGGAGACGCTCTTCGGGCAGATGAAGGGCCGCGAGTCTCAGATCCGCATCATCCTCAACAAGGCCGACAGCCTGGCCACGCAGGACCTGATGCGCGTGTACGGAGCGCTGTTCTGGAGCATGGCGCCCCTGATGAACGTCACGGAGCCCCCCAGGGTCTACGTCAGCTCCTTCTGGCCGCAGGACTACGCGGCAGACACAACCCGTGACCTCTTCATGAAGGAGGAGATCTCGCTGCTGGAGGACCTCAACCAGGTGCTGCTTCTGTCATGTAGTCTCTGTTCTGGGCTTACAGTGGTACAGTGATGCAGTGGAAAGGAATGCCTTTTGTTATTGCATCCTTAACCTGACATGCCAGATGAATTGTTGTCACATGTCCATTTGGGGAGCTGTACTTTGAAACTGTTTGTGATTGGCTGTACTTTCAAAACGATACTTGGCAGTTGATTCTATTAACCATCTAATCGTTTTCGCTGTCGGCGCCATAGAACTATATAGGTCGGCACACCTAAACCACGCCCGTATAGCTGTAAACGCGACGCTGATTGGAAATTCCAGTTGCTACTATGACGCATTCAAAATAATTCAGAGGCTTTCCAGACTGATTCTCACGGCAGGATTAAACTGGAGCTCGCGAGATCAGGACGGTCTTGCGAGGCTACAGATTATGCTCAATGTTGTGTGTATTTTTTTTTTACAAAAGCAACTGCCCTCAAACAATTGTAGTTTGCTGGGAGGGGTGGAGAACTAAGTTTGGGCAGCAGTGGTACAAGTGGGTGGAGCCGGGTGTCGGGTGATCTAAGCGCATGGTTTGAAGCTCGTTTCCTCCTGGGTGAGGGTCGAGGTCTCCCTGAGGGAGACATCCAACCCGATACTGCTCCCGGTGGTCAGATGGCGCCTTGCGTGGCCGACACTATCTGTGTGTGTGTGTGTGTGAATGTGAGGCAATGCTGCACAGCACTTTGAGTGTCCGGAAGGTTAAAAGCGTTGTAAGTGCAGTCCGTGCTTTGCAGCTGAAACGAAGAGGTGGTGGAGGAGCATGACTCTACGTTTTGTAGGCTTGTTTCAAATGGAAGGAATGGGACCGGATACATATCAAGGAGTTCTCCTGTAAGAACTTTAGGATTTCTTGTTCAAACTGCTTTCTATATTAAAACCTCTCACTGTTGGGGGGGGGGGGGGGGGGGGGGGGGGTTGTGTTGCCCCCCCCCCCCCCCCCCCCCCCCCCCCCCCCCCCCCCCCCCCCCCCCCCCCCCCCCCCCCCCCCCCAACCGGGTCGACCCCTTCTGTATTATTGTTTGTGGAATTGTCATTAAATGACTTGTGTGTTTATGCATACAGGTCCCTAGCCTGCATGTTTCTAATGTGCGTCACAGATCTGCATGCGTGTCTGTAAACCTGCCTCTCTCTCGTGTGCGTGTGTGCGTGTGTGTGTGTGTCAGGTTATAGAGAACCAGCTGGAGAACAAGATCGCCTTCGTCCGCCAGCACGGCATCCGCGTGCGCATCCACGCGCTGCTGGTGGACCGCTACCTCCAGACGTACCACGACAAGCTGGGCTGGTTCGGCGACCCCCGCGAGGTGCTGGACGACATCGTCGCCGACCCGGACAAGTACTACATCTTCAAGTCGGTGCTGGCCAAGACCAACGTCTCCAAGTTCGACCTGCCCGACAAGGAGGCCTACCGCGACTTCTTCGGCGTGAACCCCATCTCGGGCTTCAAGCAGCTGTCGTCCCTGTGCAGCTGGTCCGGCGGATGCTTGCTGGAGAGGATGGAGCGGGCCGTCACCGAGGAGCTCCCGGCTCTCTTGAGCGCCGTCGGCAGGAACGCCTCCGTCGCCCCGGCGCCGCCGCTGCCCGGGACCTGTGACATCCCTGGGGCCCGCGACGCCCCCGGGGGCGAGGCGGAGAAGCTCCCGAACTGCTGGCGGGGGCAGTGAGGCAGTGACTACTGCTGGGGGAAGGGGAAGGGGAAAGGTGAACGCAGGTGGCGTCTGCTGCCCCCCACAGGTGTTCCTGAAGGGACACGCCCCCCTTCCCTACTGCTGTGTTAATCTGGGGAGGGGGGTGGAATAAAATGGAACGGGAAACTCCTTTTAGTGAGATGGCATCTAGAAATGACCACTAGTTTGTTTTTAATCAGCAGAGCGTACCACATGGGTGGGGTTTAGCTGCAATAGGTGGTAAATTATATTTGATGTCTGCACACCCCTCCCCCCCCCTTCCCTTCCCCAATTGTCTTCATATGTATTGCCCCGTGTGGTATAAACCTGCCTATCTGCCACTGCAGAGGCATAAGCGGGCAAGTGTGTGTGTGACTGGTCGCGTGCACGTGGGGGGGCCGGCATCTTGTGTGGGAGCGCTGAACAATGGTGGTGGGTGAGCAGTGACACTGCGGTCACATGGGGTGCAGATTGGCAATGTACACAAACGTCTGCTCTCTTGGTTCTTATCATTCACAGGTTTGTACAATATTTATTCATTGGGAGTAGATGGTTCTCCAACGGGACAGTCTTCTGTGTTTGCTAAAGCTTTGTCAAATCTTCTCTGCTGTACTGCTGATGTTTATCCTGTGATTAAACAATTGGGGCTTGTAAAATAAGATCAATTAGTTGGTGAGAGATGGTGACTGATTCCAACCCTTTGTTCATTCTTTACTAAATTAATATAAACGTGTACCGTATCTTCAAAGCCATGTAAGATTGCGTTTGTACATTTGGTGCCCTTGTCTCTGTTGTGCTTTAATATTGCTTGTTTATTTCAGCAGTTGTATGTGCCAACTGGCAGTCAACAAAAATAAAATGTTTCACAGTATCACCATCTTATACTGTAGTTGAATTATTTGGGTCCTGTGATGTCTTTAATACTTTCATGCTGTGACAATTAAAATTGGTTATGTATGGCCAGATCATTGCAAGTACATACAATGGTAGAATAGTAAGTTTCTCTAATACACTAAAATTAAGATTGGAACTCAGATGTTAATGACAATTCTGCAGTAACAATATATGGCCACCAGAAGGCGCCTCCACTAAATCTGCTAATCACAGATCCATGAAATTGGCGTGTCTATTTGTACTACTTGAAAAAGAACAGGTTGTAATATATACAGTGTATATACTCTATCGACATGACACTAAACGTGTGGAAAATCTATTTGTCATGTAGGCCATTTACATTTAGATATGAGATTGGCTACTTTAATAGGAGTTTGAATGAGTATTAACACTACAGTTACAGCATAATTATCCAAGTTTCTATTATGTAGGTTATTAAATGTAACATGATGGGAAAGATGCGTCCTAAAAAGTGCATTTCAAGGACTCGACCACCCTGTTTCTAGACTAACATTATGATAGTCTCTGCTAAAGAGGTCCTTGGAAGATATCTTGTAATTTAATACACACATCTCTAAAGACAATCAGAAGGTCAAAGCCATACACATATAGCTATCACAAATACAAAAATACAGAACACACCCGTCAGAGATTCAGTTATTTGTACGTTAACGTATATTCCCTTTTAGGTCTATCCCTATGCTCTTCTGCTGTTTAAGCCGATATGCTACAAGTCCTCCAGGTTAACCACGTGTCGTTCAACCCTGTAGAAGTCTTGAAAATACTTTAATTCAGATCTTGACCAATGACCATGAAGCTAACTCTGAATTGACGGACCCCTCAATGCGCGCTCGCTGTCGCCACATTGCCTTTGCGTGCGCGCTCCCATATCCCCCTCCCCTGTATTTTCCGACCGAAGCTCAAAAAAGCTACACTTTGGCCACCCACCCACCACAACAGCTGGGGAGAATCTTCGACACAATCAGGGAAGATGGTGGCAGGGACTGCTGCGAGTTGGACGGAACGCACAAAATATCCCGTTCTTACACCCCGTTAACTCTCCCACTCAACAAGAACACGGTGTAGTCGAAGGGAGGCGACAAACGAACCGAAGACGAGAGCGCACATTGTTGTTTGTTGGACACATGCATGCCAGCGAAAACTAGCGCTATCCAGACCTGAGGAATGTGTGTAGATATGACAACAGCGTATGTGAAGACTCTTTGCAGATAGTCGAAAACGGCAATGTGGATCAAGGGTAGGCTGCTGTTGTTGCACAAGGCATATCGACTGCTCAGCGGAACGGCAGTGGAGGAAATTCAGTCTCAGTTCCAGCCATCCATAAGCTGGATCTGCTCTTCCTAAACGCAGGAAATACGGCCTGGGAAAAAGTTTTGGAGCTTCTGGAACAGAAGGGGGCCTATCTCTGACGTTTTGCAGGCGCTGCCTTCATTTTGTGACCATTCCTGTAACTTATTTTCATTTTGCCATGCATTGAAGAAACGGGACTATAGCCTGTATCAAGTAGGCTTTGAGTGGCTATTACAGGAGTTTTACTTCAGACAACTAATTTGATCATCACTATTTATAGATCAGACTATTTGCATCGCTTTCTGTTTCGCCAAATGCGCGCAACTAGTTGATGACTCAACCTGTGTAAGTTAACCCGAAATAAGAGCTCAGTGGGACGTATTTTGAGCAGTTGGCTTTTTCAAGCTTTTCCCATTTACAGCCCTTTTGAAGCGGGGGATATCAACGCTGGAAATCCGGAGAGGGCGTCCAGGAAAGGACGGGGCTGGATCCGTGGGAATAGGCCCGCCTGTTGAACGGATTGGGCCCTAGGCTATAAAGTCTTCTTGTAATGTGGATGCCATGGACACACTGGGCTCTGTAATTATACAGTGAGGGGAAAATAGAATGGTGGACTCGTGTGTGAGGATTCTTTTTTCTCCTTTTCTTTTTTAAATATATTTACAGTGAGTCACATACAAGGGCATATAAGGGCGTTGTTGTGAGGGGATAGGGAACTGTATGTATTATTTGAAGCGTGTGCTTCAGGGAGATAAGGGACGCAGGAACTTTCCTAGTAAGATAATTGGTTGCCAATCTGCAAGTCTAAAATACGACTGTCAGTAACATTTGCGCTAATCTGGTTTGAAACGCTGGACTATTTGTCAAACTAGAATGGAAGAATACTTTAGAGTTGCTGTAACATGAGTGCCATAATACAGCAGTAATTAACCTCTGTCAGGTCGTACAACCATCGAACGATTCACCGAGCCTCGTTGAGAACCATGTCACATTCAATTGGGTTAAACAGCAGTGACTGTGTTTTTAACGCACCAGGAGGGGAGATGGCAGCAGACCGCTTAATAAGAGCCCCAGAACTGACGGATGCGTGGAATGTGAGTACTGACGTAATGCCGGGGCTGGATAATGGACTACTCAAGTACATGGGACGGTCCGTTTTATATGAGTGAGTGTGTGCAGGCTCCCTTGTGCGTAGGAAAGACGTCCGTGCAGCGCACGATTCATGCGGCCGGATTCTTCAAACAAACACCTTTGCTCTCCCTTTCCCACAACCGTGCCAGATGTGCACACGCCGCGTCTAACTGGCCGAGAGCCGTGTGTCATCGGCGAGACAACTCAATTATTATTATTATTATTAGTAGTAGTAGTATTCTCCCCACGTCACCCCAGTCGATATGGCCACTGTGCAACATCACCGCCCGCTTCACATGCATGGCACGGAAGTCAGCTGTGACGCGTGCGGGGATGGCGCTGCCGTGACCGTGCGGATTGCCAACAGCGCCACACAGCTGCGCAAACAGGAGCCACTGCGCGCAAGCAACAGCCGTGGAGGAGACCATGGGGCAAGGAACACAGGAAACCCTAACCCGCACAAAAGCAGCATTTCCTCCAGCTGCAGCTCGGGGGAGTCTGGGCCCAGGCCGACGTTCACGGCCACTCTGCTGAGGCCAAGGAAGATGCCGCCGCTGTTCGAGCGCTCAGCCGCCCAGTGCTGGGACCCCAAGTTCGACTCCGACATCTTGGAAGAGGCTTGCCAGGAGCGGCGCTTCCCGCAGACGCAGCGACGCTTCCGCTACGTGGTGTTCTACCTGGCGGTGGTGGCGGTCCTCTGGGGCGCGTACTTCGGCGTCAACAGCGACCGTTGCGACCCCGCGACCTTCCTGGCGCCCACCGCCGCGTTCCTCCTCGTGCTGGCGCTCCTCTTCCTCTTCACCCTCACCCCGTTCTACACGCGGCTGTACAACCAGGCCTCCCTCTTCCTCATCCTGGTGACCTTTGCCCTGACCCTCGCTCCGCAGACACAGACCGCCGGCTACGCCCATCTGGAGTGGGCCGCCGGCGGCGGCGGGAACGGTTCCCGCCTCTCCCAGCCCCCGTGCATGTCGCCCGTGGCGACCTTCTCCCTGTGCATTGAGGTTCTCCTTCTCCTCTACAGCGTCCTCCACGTGCGCCTGTACGCCTCGGTGCTGCTGGGGCTGCTGTACTCGGCCCTGTTCGAGACCCTCGGCTGGTTCCCGCTGCTCCGGTGGGGCGCGGTGGGCTGGGCAGAGTGGGACGGCGGCGCCCTCCGGTGGCTGGGGCCGGCCAAGGCGCTGCTCCACGTGTGCGCCCACGTGGTGGGCATCCACCTGTTCATCATGTCGGAGGTGCGCTCGCGCAGCACCTTCCTCAAGGTGGGCCAGGCCATCATGCACGGCAAGGACCTGGAGGTGGAGAAGGTACTGAAGGAGCGGATGATCCACTCCGTCATGCCCCGCCGGGTAGCCGACGAGCTGCTGAAGCAGGGCGACGACGAGGGTGGCGGAGCAGGAGGAGGAGGTGCAGGAGGTGGAGGCGGAGGAGGAGGAGGAGGGGGAGGGGGAGGAGGGGAGAGCTCCGGGAAGCGGTACTCCGCCGGGGCCGGCTCGGCCTCTGCCGTGTCGGTTGGCGGTGGAGGAGGAGGAGGAGGAGGAGGTGCTTCATCAAGCGCCACCAGCCCCAGGAACCATCCCCACCACCACAAGCGCAAGAAGACGTCACTCCCGCGGGCGGAGCAGATCTTCCGGCCGTTCAACATGAAGCGCATGGAGCCCGTGAGCATCCTGTTCGCCGACATAGTGGGCTTCACCAAGATGTCGGCCAACAAGTCGGCGCCGGCGCTGGTGGGCCTCCTCAACGACCTCTTCGGCCGCTTCGACCGGCTGTGCGAGCTGACGTGCTGCGAGAAGATCAGCACGCTGGGCGACTGCTATTACTGCGTGGCGGGCTGCCCGGAGCCGCGACCCGACCACGCCTACTGCTGCGTGGAGATGGGCCTGAGCATGATCGAGGCCATAGAGCAGTTCTGCCAGGAGACGCGGGAGACCGTGGACATGCGCGTGGGCGTCCACACCGGCACGGTCCTCTGCGGCATCCTGGGCACCAAGCGCTTCAAGTTCGACGTGTGGTCCAACGACGTCAAGCTGGCCAACGTGATGGAGCAGTTAGGCGTGGCCGGCAAGGTCCACCTGTCGGGGGCCACGGCTCGCTTCCTGGACGACCGCTACGAGAGGGAGGACGGCCGGGTGGCTGAGAGGGCTGGCCAGAGTGTGATGGAGAAACTCAAGGGTAAGCTGGGTTCCCATTTTTAGGCTGCCGGGGTTGACACTGCAGCTAATGTGTGTTTACACTTCTAGTATCGTGCGCATAAGTGCACGTTATTCACAAAAATTTAGCTTTGTTTATTGTTTGTCTGTATTAGAACGTTTCAAGGTTGGCTACTAGCCTTTAAAATGCAGCAACACACAAGGCTGCCATGCAACCGCAGTGTGTGGAAGTGTGAATGGATTGGTATATGCGCCACACACATATTTCCATTGGTCATCATGGCTACAACGTGCCTAGACAGCACGCAGACAGCTATGTGATCTGACCAGTCAAACCTGTCGACAAACGTTTTGGCAACGGTAGTAAGGGATCAGGCTGTAAACTAAAACGATGAAAGGAGTTCTTTACAAAAACACACACAACGGGCCGGCCCTGACATGCATGCACCATGGCTACATCATCCTATAATTCCTCAGGATTTAAAGCGGCCTAATCGGGGATATACATACATAAAGTAACCACTCCCAAGTTCAACTTCTGTCAAAGCCACCGAACACCTTGACCCACTGAATTTCCTCGTAATTTTTTATTTCTCAGTGGTTGATCAGCCAATCGCCTATTATCAAAATATGGTGTTAGCTTGAGTTTTCCGATAACATTTATTTTCAAAAACGGTTTAAACAGATTGAATCATAGAGAATTTAGTTGTTTCCACTGTGTTGACAAGCAAGCTAAATCACCGCCCCTGTAGGGACATTGTACTAGAGGCACATAAGGCAAATGTATAAATTAACCTTATTTGCCCTGCATGTGTCATTTTAGCAACAATTACAATTCACTTTGTTGACATTAAACAGGTGTGCAAGGTAGGAGGCCCAAACGTACACCGGTGGGGTAGTAGATCTACAAAACGTTTATTAATTTACAGGTAAAGTGTCACTTCACAGAGGAGACCTTGACAGAAACACAGCGACTGTTATATTTAGGAATTCAGTGTTGGTTGGAATAATTCTTAGCACTATATAGGGCTAACTGTCAGTCAGTCGGCGATGACACAGGCTTTGCTCATATCTTCTTGTTGTGGTTGGCTCCAAAGTTGAGCTAAATATTGTTGCTGGAGGCAGGATTGTCATCATACCAAATCAGGCAGCAGGATGGGATGAATGTTAGTCATTAAAGGGGCCATGTCTGAAAAGTATAAAGGTGAGGTATACACTGCTATTCCAAATTCGGAATATAGGGAAATTCAGAATTTGACATTCTGAACTATTATTGGAGTGTGTGTGTGTGTGTGTGTGTGTGTGTGTGGGTGTGAAATTAGTAAATGTGGATAATCTCTCCCTGGGAGAATTCCTTCTGGGCAGTCTAATCTTGAGTCTCCCATGAATAGACTATTGTCAGCTCTCAGGGATAGCTTTTCACTGTGGATTCAAGCGCACCTCTAAACAATTGCAGAGGATGCTTTTATCCTGAACAGTTTGCTGTCGAAGGAGAGGTCAGCATACTCCATTGTATTTGCTGAGTAAAGTAAGAGTTGCTAATGAGCTAGAAAGCAATAGCTCTCGCTCCAGAAATCAATACTACAGGGAGGGAAAGAGAAAGGGTTTGACATAGATAGTTACATACAGTTATACGTATATATAACAATAAATACATTATAATTAGTTCTCAAATACTGCTTATTTTTTGCTCTCTTTTCTGTCCTTACTTCTGAACATCTTGAATGTGACGCTAACACCAACCTCATCCACATATTGTAACAATTAAAATATTAATGTTCTCTGGCTAGTTATGACAGCATTTGCAATGGTCCCCATGTAAGGGCATTGAACCCTACAACAGCAAGGCCCTTTGGTTCTTTCCATACCTTGTCTAACTCCTACTTTGCTGTTTCATGTCATGGTATAAGTCACTATAAGTCACTCCTTGCACATTTGCTAAATGACCAACTTTGTATATGTTTTGGCAACACTGACGGTAACAAACGGGCACTTACATTTTCTTTTTGTAGGTCCCAGACATGTTGTTGGCATTGTCAAGTTAAGGAACATTTACTTTGCATAAGAGTTTCAGTATCGACGTGTCTTCATTTTCTAGGCACTTTAAAGACCCTTTTCACAGTGATACAGTGAAATGGTAAACCACCTAGTCTGTATACATTGACATATATCTGTTAAAAGACTCAGAGAGGGTTTAATGTAGCGTGTTTGACTGGCTGAATCAGGTGCACATGCTCCATGAGTCTGTCGTACGTTGGTTTAGGAGACGACAACTGTCCGTGACCTTGATATGTTATTTTGAACATATGTTTATTTTTTTATTTATATTTTTGCGTTTTTGCATTGCAATTTTATTCAACTTTAACCAGAAAATCCATGTAAAAAGACAGACAAGCTCCAAACACATGTAAGGCTTTCCAGGTGCTTATCTGTTAATCACCGTTCTTTGGCTGGTGCAGGCTCACCGACACCCAGTCACGCCCACAACCGTCCCACTGGATGTGCATGTTGGAACTAGGGCTGTGCAATTAATCCAAACGTAATCGCAACATCAATTCAGGCTCCTAACAATCACAAAAACCATGTAATCGAGGTTGTTTTATTTTATATTACCTTATAATTTTGTCTTTTGTTCCGAATGACACAAAAGACATTTTCACTTTCGTGAAAAGTATTAAGGGAAATATAGTTGAAGGTGTTTTCACTGGTGTTGACCAAAATTAATCATGATTTCAATATTGACCAAAATTAATCATGATATTAATAATGACCAAAAATGATCGTGATTATGATTTTTCCCCATAATCAACCAGCCGAACTGAAACTTAGAGAGCTGAGCTGGGCCTTTTTTACTCCTCTCTGATCTGGACATTTTGGTCTCTTCTTCTCTCCATCATTAGATGCTTGTTCCCTCCAACTCCTCTTCTGTCCTGTCATCTATCCCATCCTTTGTACCTCAGGTGGTGACTGCTGCAATGTTCTGCCCTGGATTTTTGCTTAACTGGTCTTAATATCCTCTATGTGTGTGCGTGTGTGTGTGTACGTGTGTGTGTGTGTGTGTGTGTGTGTGTGTGCGTGTGTGTGCGTGTGTGTACGTGTGTGAGTGTGTGTGTGTGTGTGTGCGTGTGTGTGTGTGTGTGTGTGTGTGTGCGTAGACACACAGATTAGCCTTTTATGTATCCAGTAGTTTGTTTTACATGTTTGTTCTGCGTTCATTAAAATAAGGCTGGTGTGTAGGCTACTATAAAATCTGATATTCTGCACTCAATAAAAGGTATAGTCAGTAGGGGTGTAAGAAAATATAGATACACTAGAGTACTGCGATATTATGGTGCATGATACTGTATCGGTTCTCTAAATCATGGTATCTGTTAAGAATGTTAAGATTTACTTAATTTATTTGTAAAAGGGATCATATACAAAATACCTTAACCTCAAAAGAGAGGTGCTGATGCTTGTTACTAGATTTGTCTTGAAGCTAATTTCCATCTGATCCCTGAGCAAGTTTACATTAGTGTTTCTGTTATTTTTTGCAACGACACAACACATTAGCATTGCTATGACAGTTTTCCGTAAGTAAGAAATCGCAATATATCGTCTTGCTTACAGTATCGCAATATATCGAACTGTGGCCCCTGTATTATGTTATTTATCGTATCGCCAGACTCTTGCCAACACACAGCCCTAATAATCAGTCATTTCTAGATAAATGTAAGCACTTTTCGTCAAATTCACCAAATGTCTCCTTGCATTTCACAATTTTACTGTTCTGTGTGTGCTGAAAAAAGAATCTGGTACTTCTACACAACCCTGGCTACGTAAATATGAACACAAGGTGGCAAACGCCGCTCACAACAACAATTCCCATGGCTTCGCAATGTGTTTTAGTGTGTGTGTGTCGGGGGGGGGCGGAGCCTCTTAGGTAGTTGGTTCTTAGTCTGGGTTGTGAGATGATTTTACAATTGAAGAACTGAGATGATTTCACTTGCATAAATACATGCTATAATTTATAATAAATGTTTACATATTTGATCAAATGCGCATAAATCTTGTGAAACAGTGCAGCGAGCAGTTTGGTATTGAAAATGATAGGCTCTTTATAGAAATCCCATGTACTGTACGCCAATAGACATCATGCAAGCTAGTGTTACATTTGGTTGTAGTTGAGGTTCACCACAAGACGATCACGAAAACACAACAAAATAAAACATAGAGAAGCAAGGCGTGTCAAAAATACTGTATCTCACTGTGTAGGTAACCTTTGCTGAGCGGTTAAATATTTTTCAAGACTGCTGTGCCTTGCAAAAGGGCACCTTGGTGATGATTAGGAAAGGGCAGAGTGTTACTTTAAAAAAAAAAACCTTCCCTGCCTTGCACTGGACATTCCTAGTAGCTCATCAAACTGGGAGCTGTTGGCAGTACACTTGTGCAAAGTGAGCTGTGCCACAAAAAGGCAACCTCTGCAGTTCCATACAAATGAACCATTGAGGCCATTTAATGCAATCTTTATACACTAATGATTAACACCCAGGTGTGTGTGTGTGTCACTTGTGTTCCATTTGCTTATATGCATTTTTCTGTTAGCACTGTCATCCTGCCTTTCTGTTTACTCCTTCATACTATAGCCCTGGGCGTTATTATTAAAATGATGGCTGGCCAGAATACCGTTTTTGAAAATACAAAGCTTTGGTAATAATTATTAGCAAATACCCGAAGCTTTGATATGAAACACGTATCTGTCAAGACCGTTTGCAGGTTTTCGGGATATAAATGTCTACTGTTTGGGTGTATAGTTCATTATACACATTTTTGGAAAGCTAAGATTATGTCATTCGATTGATATAAACATTTCAAGATACAATCAAACGGGTACAATCAATGTTTTTTTTTCGTCAGAGTACCAACATACAGTAACTGTAACTATTGGAACCCATGGAGACTAGTTCCACCAATTGCTAACGGTCAAAACGGTCTTCTTACATTGGCAAACGTCCACCCTAGACAATCCAATTGAGTAAAATGTTTTAGTCCAAAACACATTTTTACCTAAATAAATAAATACTGCATGCGAAACTGACAAAGCGTCAGTTAGCACTTGCATGTAAACATTTGCCGAAGTTCTGAAATTGCACGACTTTGACTGACACCTGAATTGATCCGATCAGAGTTGTCCTCCTAGGTTTTATGGAAGCAGGAACAGTTTTCTGACCCATTTCTCTACAGTGTAAATGTGAATCATGTATTTTGCTATGGGAGTGACACATCTCTCCACCTTCTGCTCTTCACAATGAACGGAACTGAGCATACTAGATTTTGTTAGCGAGCAGCAGTTTGTCTCTTTGCTTGGGGGAGGAGCCATTTGCCACTGTACATGAATGAAAACCCCTGCATGTTTTATACGTTAGCAAACTAACGACAGCATTGTAAGCTTGTTCTAAGTAACTTTGTTACATCTCACGGTCTTCTTTTGAGTTCAATGGCGGATCGCAGCCAACTGGAAGGCGAATACAGCGCCACCTACTGTACTGGAGTGGGAGGCCGGTCGAGACCTCCTTACCCTAAACTCTAGCCCCTAACCTGTATCCTTAACAAAATGTAACACTACCCTCGACATGCGCCCGTCTTCTTTCATACGCCCTCCTATAGCTGCCACTAGCGCCCCCTAGTCAATGGAGGACAAAATATACTCTAGTTTTTATTTCGATTTTACTGCACACTGTCGCAGTATAGACAATACAGTATGTTATTGTCCACTGTGGTATTGAGTGACTCAGTCCGCGACTCATTTCTACATTGCCTTCAGTGTTCTGTCTTCTGACTGGAGGCAG